>OX465281.1:95789522-96197007 GCA_949987705.1 Thereva unica
CAAAAAGGAAAAAATAAACCTAATAATATCAAAAAGACCCAAAGAAAATATGATCACGGTAGACAAGATTCTAAGCGTGAGAAAGGAAAATGTTTCAACTGTGGTATAAGAGGACACTACGCCAATGAATGTAGAAAAAGTAAGAATAATGGACCAATCAATGCACTTGCAACCTTCTGTATACAAAAAGATGACGACTTTCTAGAGGAAGACGAATGGTGTTTGGATAGCGGTGCGACTAGCCATTATTGTCGTGATAAATCTAAATTTAATTTTATCAAATCTATAAAGAAACAAAAGATTTGGCTGGCTTCAGGTGAAACCGCGTTCGCTGTTGGTGTCGGAACGATTAATGTGAAAACGGATAATGCTGATATTATTTTGAAAGATGTATTTTATGCACCTATGTTAAAAACAAATTTTCTGTCAGTCAACTGCATAGTGAAAAAAGGTTTTAAAGTTGTATTTTTCAAACGATTTGCAGTAATACAAAATTATCGTGGACAAATTGTTTTGAAAATTGCAAAGAAAAACAGTCTTTATGTATGGTCAACATCCAATGTAAATTCTGCTTTAACAGTAATGCAGCAACCACTAAATAATTTGGAAATATGGCATTCACGATATGGGCACCTGAATGTTGAGAGTTTAGCTAAGCTGAGTGAACTGAATATGGTTGTCGGACTAGACAACATTCAACCGAACAAAAGCTTTAATTGTGAGACTTGTGCTCTAGGTAAGATAACTGCCAAACCTTTTCATACTAATTATTCTATTGCTAGTGAGCATGTCTTGGATCTGATCCACTCTGATATATGTGGTCCTATGCGAACAATATCGCAAAGTGGAGCCAGGTATTTCGCTACATTCATAGACGATAAGTCAAGATATATCTGGTTGTATTTGTTGAAGAGAAAATCTGATGTTTTTGAAGCCTTTTCCAATTTTAAACGCTATGTTGAAACAGAGACAGGTAAAAAGATCAAGATGCTTCGAACCGATAATGGGACTGAATACCTGAGCGAAAAATTTTCTAAGTTATTAAAAATTAATGGCATCAAACGACAGTTGACTATTCCCTACACCCCGCAACAAAATGGTGTAGCTGAAAGGGCTAATAGAACACTTGTGGAGATGTCACGATGTATGTTGGTTGAATCCCGATTGCCAGAGAATTTGTGGGCCGAGGCTGTAGCCACAGCGGCATACATTAGAAATCGTTCGCCATCTAAACCGTTACATAATGTAACACCATATGAAATATGGTTTAAGAGGAAGCCAGTCGTTAGACACTTGAGACCATTTGGATGCAAAGGTATTGCTCTTCAAAAAGGAACAAGACAATCGAAATTTTCTGCAAAGGGACGGGAATTAGTCATGGTCGGCTATTCAAACGAAAGTAAAGCATATCGCCTTTATGACACAGCTAAAACATCTATTACAATAAGCAGAGATGTACGATTTTTTGAAGGAAAGCCAAACAATAGTCAGTTAGATAACCGTACGTTTAATTTTGATTTCCCTCCAAAGGAACAACATTCTTATGATCAGCAAATGAATGAGGACATTGTTGAAAGCTCGAACGAAGTTAAAACAAGCAACAGTATAGACACAAATGAAGGAGATCAATGGAGAACAGATTCCGAGCAGGATGAGACAGAAGTTAAAAATGAAGCTGAAAATGTGGTGGATCATTCACCAAAACGTACAGGTGGCCGACCCAGAATTATTAGAACTGGGAAGCCTGGGAGACCACGGAAAGTATACAATACTGCTAACCTCGCTCAAGAGGCACAGATAAGAAATATTCCAACGTCATTTGCCAAGGCGATGATGTGTAATGACTCACACGAATGGAAGGAAGCCACAGACAAGGAGTATGCGTCCTTGATAAATAATGGAACTTGGGAGCTTGTTGACAAACCAGAAAATATACCAGCTATAGGTTGCAGGTGGGTTTTTAACATTAAAACAAACCCTGATGGCTCAATCGAACGATTTAAGGCCAGGTTGGTAGCACAAGGATGTTTCCAAAAGTATATGGTCAACTATTCGGAAACATTCGCACCCGTTGTAAGGCATTCATCAATTCGACTATTGTTAGCATTGGCTGTTGAATGTGAATTTCTAGTGCATCACTTAGATGTTGAAACTGCATACCTACATAGTGAACTTGAAGACGAAATTTACATGAACCAACCAGAGGGCTATGTAAATCCTGAGAAACCGCAAATGGTATGTAGATTAAAGAAGTCCATATACGGATTAAAGCAAGCTGGCAGGCTTTGGAATCAAAAGCTGGGCAAAATTCTGTGTGATATTGGTCTCAATAGATGTGCAAACGATAACTGTCTTTACATTAAAAAGGGAAAATCTGAAATTCTCGCAAAATATAATATGACAGAGTGCAGGCAGGCGAGCACACCGTTAGATCCTGGAATAAAGTTTGTAAAATGTGAACAGTCCAATTGCAAGAATCAAATTGATCAGAAGGAGTATCAGTCTCTCATTGGATCATTGATGTATTTGGCTGTTTTAACTCGTCCAGACGTAGCTCATACTACTCGTATAAATAAATTGTCACAATTTAATAATCATCCGCATGAAGAACATTTGAATGCGGCGAAGCAAGTGTTACGATATCTTAATAAGACAATCAAGGCGGGGTTATCCTATTATAAGAATAAAGGGAGCTTAGTTGGTTACGTGGATGCTGATTGGGCAAATGATGCCACAGATCGTAAGTCATATACAGGGTACATATTTTTTTTAGGCCAAAATCCAATCACCTGGGTCTCGAAGAAGCAGACATCAATTGCTTTGTGCAGCGCGGAAGTTGAATATGTGGCGCTATCGCAGGCATGTGCAGAAGCAATATACTTGAGGAATCTGATTAAGGAGCTTGGTTTCGATAGCTATGTGATGGTGCCAACAATTATCTATGGTGACAACATTAGTTCCCAACATATGATGAAGAATGACACGCATCATGGCAGAACCAAACATATTGATACAAAGTTTCATTTTTGTAGAGAGCAGATTAGGAACAATTTAATTGATGTAAAGTATATATCAACTAATGAAATGGTAGCTGATATATTCACTAAAAATCTATCAAAAGCCAAACATTTAAAATGTGTCGAAGGTTTAAATATTCAAATGTTGTAAAGCAAAAATGCAAGTTAATCATGGTTGAGAGGAAGTGTTAGAATATGCAGGCAACCCTGATCCTTGCATCCTTGCTAAGACACTGTAATAATTAATTTTATATGAGTTGCAATTAGTTGGCTTAGGATTTAATAATTTTTTTATGTCAGCTATTCGATTTTTGTTTTTTTTAGTTCATTCCTGATTTTCAGGCTGTTAATTTGAAATTTAAAAAAAAATAAATAAATTTGCTAAAAGGAATTCCTCTTTATTTTCTAACAAGAAGAATTGGTAGCAGCGGTTTCCTCGGATAAAAGGGAAAAATCTGATGAAATTGAAAGAAAGAGAAAACTCCAAAATAAAGTTAGGTGTCAGAGATATAGAGATAAAAGAAAAAGTGATATAAAAATTAATTCACAAATTTCTGACCATCAAACAATAACAATTGAAGAGGAGATGAAAATTAAACGTCGTAAAGAACAAGAAAAACAAATCACAGGGAGGTACTTATGATGCATGCATTGATGAATCAAACATTTTCATTTCTTACTTTAGTTACCATAACCCGATTATATCTTTTTTACAATAAGTGCTAATGAAATAGGATGGTCAAAATTGCTACAATTATTACATAATTTAAAAAATAATTCTGAGATATCGGTTGAAGATCCAGCAGCATTAAATTTTATAGAAAAAAGTACACTTATTAATGAAGACGCATTTACTTGTGCTACATATTTTAATAAGTTGGTTAATGTCCTAATAAAAATACTGCAATCAAAAAGATTTAGTCCTTTCAAGAAATATAGAATTTTGTATTACTTCAAAAGAATCGAATTTCAACATCTAAGTTCTAAGTTTTCACTTCTATCGGCAGTCCCTATAACTGCCAATTTCTTTTATTTTTTTTATGTGGTAGTGCTAAGCTCAGGAGTCACCCTTTGTACTACTAGTCCGTCATGTCATTTGTCACGTCATGGTGCAATGTATAGCAGCAAGCTTAGTACGGGGGAGGGGTGGGGGGAATAGGTTAAGGATAGAGGATATAGATTTTCGAGGGATACCGAATCAGACCACTATTTGCGGGTCCCTTTTCGTCCCTCTGCCTAGAGTCATCTTATTGGGGTTGCAGTGGGTTGTCCCATTGCTCCCTTGCTTCGACTCCCTTAATTATCGCAAGCAGGTGATTGAAGGGAGTCTGCCTCATGTCCTCCATCCAATGGAGTCCAGTTATGGCAGCCCTTTTTCTCGCCACCGCCGGACAGTGACACACTATACATGTATGTGTGGCCGTCTCAGGCTCCTCCAGGCACATTCGACAGGTGTCATTTTCCAGAATTCCCATTCTTTTTAGGTGATACCTGAAACATCCGTGTCCTGTAATCAGTGCCACCAACCATCTGAGGGTTCTCCTTTGCATATGCAGGATACTTCTTCTGGCTGCGGTAATCGGCAACGTAAGCACCATCTTAGTTTGCCTACACGTGGTCATAGCGTCCCACCGTCTCCGGTGTTCCTCAGCGACCCATTTCTCGATGCAGTTCCTTACCAACCCTCTGCCAATGGCAGAGTATGGTTCCGGTCCACAGAATTCCGAGGTTGACCCCTGTTTTGCCAGGTTTTCATCCTTTTCGTTCCCATCGATGCATGTATGTCCTCTAACCCAAGCTAGCGTCACTTTGTTATGTTTCGCACACCTGTTCAGTTTTTGGACACATTCCAATGCCAGAGACGCATTAATCTCTATCTGATTCATGCGCTTAATCACAGCCTGATTGTCCAGTGCTATAAGGATACTTCTTCCCTGCACCTGACCATCATTTATGTGATCCAGCGCGTGCAGCAGAGCAAGCATTTCCGCCTGGTAGACTGAGGTGTAATTCCCCAACGCCAGAGAGCAGGTCAGATTTAAGTCCTCTGAGAAGACTCCCGCACCTGCTCTGCCGTCAATCATGGATCCATCCGTGAAGATATATATGTCTTCCAGCCTCCCTTCCGGGAGCGTTCCGTTCCCTATGAGGGTGTTATGATACCTTTCGGTCACCCTCATTTTTGTGATCCCTTCCATGGGCATCATGAGCTCCCTAGTCCCTTTGATGCGATCCAGAATCTTCATGTGCCCATATAAGGCTCCTGACGCCTGTCATGCGGCATCCCGTCTCATCCGAATCGCTGAGGCTGCCGCAGTCTTCATCACCTGGAGATCTAACGGCAGCAGACCTAACAGCGCCTCCAATGCCGCGGCGGGTGTGGTGCGGAAAGCACCGCTCACACCTACGCTGGCCATTCTTTGCACCTTGTCCAAATGCCTCTTGACGGTTTTCTGTGTGACTTTAGTCCACCAGATCACCGAGGCATAAGTTATGATGGGTCTCACCATCATGGTATATGTCCAGTATGCTAACCTTGGTGAGATACCCCACCTTAGTCCACATACTCTTCTGCATTGGTGAAGCACCCTTGTCGCCTTCTTAATCTTCTCTTCAACGTGGTATTTCCATTTTAATCGCGAGTCCAAGTATACACCCAGATTCTTGACCATCCCAGATACCTTGATCCTCGATCCAAAAAGCATGAGGGGCTGAAAATCCAGATCTTTAATCTTCCTAGTGAAGATTATCGCGTCTGTCTTATTGGCATTTATGGTGAGGCCCTGTTCCGTACACCACTGCTCAACCACTTGGATTCCTCATGATATCTGCCGTAGTGCTCATAAACTTGACACGTGCCACAATCGCTACATCATCTGCATACCCAACGGTATGCACGCCCATTACCTCTAGCCGCCTGAGCATAGTGTCCACAGTGATGTTCCACAGGAGGGGCGATAGGACCCCGCCCTGTGGGCATCCCTTGCTGACCCTCCCTCGAAGCCGCGAGTCTCCTGTCTGAATCCTTACCGCTCTGCTTTTCAGCATGCTGTCCACCCACCTTACAATCATGGGGCTGACCTCGCGCCTCACCAGAGCGTCTTTGAGTTTGTTGAACTGTATCTTGTCGAAGGCGCCTTCGATGTCCATAATTACGGCCATCGCTATGCCTCCGGTATGCAGTTCCCTCTCGGCTACTCGCACCAATTGGTGAAGTGCCGTTTCTGTAGATCTGCCAGCCTGGTAAGCGTGCTGGCTTCTACTTAAAGGGTGCCTCATTAGCATAGTACTCTCCAGGTGGTCTGCCACTACTCTTTCCATTGTTTTCAACAGAAAGGATGTTAGGCTGACCGGCCTGGAGGACTTTGCCTCGGTGTAGTCCTTCTTGCCTGGCTTAGGGAGAAATACCACTTTGGTTTCCCCCACACCGCCGGAATGTATCCTTTTGCTAGACAGGTAACGAATATTCCCCTAAGCCTGGGTGGAATGATTTCTTTGCCCCATTGGAGCAGCGCAGGGAATATTCCGTCACGCCCCGATGTCTTGAAGGGAGAGAATGTGTCTATTGCACGTCTCACCCCTTCCTCTGTCACCACCCCGTTAGCCCCCTCTCGGTTCATCCTTGTAGCCATTCTGTTACGAATAGCCCAAGATTTACCCGAGATATAGCTGCCAGGAAAGTGAACTTCCATCAGGATCTTGTTGGTTTCCTCCAGCGTCTCCGCCATCCTCCCCGACGAGTCACGAACGAGTAAGTCTGCTGGCCTCAGATATGCTCTCCATGCTCGAGCAGAAGTCCCTCCACGACTCCCTTTTTCGTCGTCGCAGAGTTTGTTTCATTTCTCTTTTCTTGGCTTTGTAATTCTCCCAGGCAACCGGGTCATTGCACCTCATCGCTTGGTTGAAAGCCCTTCTGACCTCTTTCTTCAGTTTCTCCAGTTCCCTACACCACCAGAGTGTGGGATCCTGGTCATCCACTGACGTAAGAGGACACGCCACTCGAAAAGCGTTCTCTATCGCTGTCTGCAGGACATGCAACTGAGACTCTGCTTCTCTTGTGGTTTTCGGTGCCCTTGGCACGCGCTACCCGAGATTCCTGCGCAACATTTCAGTATATCTAGACGTGTCCGTGTTGCGGGGAATTCTCGTTGTTCTAATTCCGTCTCCCCTGCCCGGGGTTCCGTACGCTATCTCAAATGAAATGGTTCTGTGATCTGACATAGTCGTCCGATCCATCACCTCCCAGTTGGTCAATCTTGTCAACATCCGGTTGATGCATAGAGTTATATCTATGACTTCCCTTAGTCTAGCATCGACGAAGGTTGGTTCTACCCCTCTATTTGCAATAACTAGATTGTTGCATTCCACAAATTCGAGCAAAGCCTCTCCTTTATGGTTGTTGTTGGTGCTTCCCCACACCGTGTTGTGTGCATTTGCGTCGCAACCAACTATTAATCCTGTGCCTTTTTCGCCATAGGGAATAACCAGGATTTCCAACTCCCTGGTGGGCGGAGGATCTGGCGAATCGTACGGAAGGTAGGCTGAGGCTACAATGAAAGCCCCACTTCCAGTAACTACGCGTACTGCTGTGAGATCTGGTGTGCACAAATGCGGCAGTAAAACCGCCTGCACTCCGTGTTTCACCAGCACACACGTCCTCACTTTTTCATTCGCATTGCGAACGTACTGAGTGTCAAAGCTCCCAGATAGTCCCCTAATCCTACCCTTGTAGATCCAGGGTTCCTGTATGAGAGCAATATCCAGCTTCATCTCACCGAAGCCTCGCGTCATCATTGCTGATGCTGCTCTGCTATGGTGTAGATTCAACTGGCAAACCTTTAATTGCCGGAACTGGCCCACCTCCCGCCCAGCTGACGAGGATTCCATTTCACTGGTCCCCTTGTTCAGCTGCCTTTCCGGCCGGCTCTACCATTTCCTCCGGCTTGTCCTTCGCACGTAGGCAAGGTCCAGCCCGCAGTTGAGTTTCCCCCCTGCATGCCTGACCGCCTCCGCCTCCTCCTTCAGACACCATACGGTGAGAATGGTACCGCCGTTTTTCGCGTCACCATATCTACCTATGCGACTGACCCTCCACTTATAAGTGTCCGTCACACAGGCATTTTGACGACGTAATCTGGCTAGGATGGTTTCCTTGCTCTCCGGCGAACCAGGAACTCGGAAGATCATCCTCCTCACATCCTTAAGGATGTGAAGGCGCTCCACTCTCAGATTGACTCCTTCCCATAGGTCAGTCATCTTTCCGACAGCTTCGTACAGCCAGGCCTTGGATTTTTGGTTCACGCACCTGAGTGCAATGACCCCGTCCTCCAAGTCTACCTCGGTAATACCGATGTCGCCAGCGTTGTCAGGCAGAGAGTCTAGTGCCTTAAGCAAGGCCGCTTTAAAAACGGTTACCTGCTTCGTGCCAAAAACCCTCCACCCTTCCATCGTCGGCCACACCCAAACGGAGGTCACTGCTTGCTATGCCTGCGTAGGTATTCTCCGCCTCAGGCTCCGCACGCACGACCCCCGAGACGGAAGGGTTGACTCCCCCCTGTTTTACAGGTTGAGGTTGTCCACCCTTCCTCTCCCTGGCCTTGTCCTCACCTTCGACAGTAGAACCCACAGCTGAGGTGCAGAGACTTTCACCTCTAAACCTCTTCGCGGGTCCCACCTCCTCCGGAGTGGACTCGGCCGATCCCCCAACAGAGGAAGTTGCCTTCTTCTGTCTTTTGCGCTCCCTCTTCCTCTTCTGCTTCAGCTGCTTTCGCAGCCTCTTTTCCGAGTCGGATTCCTGCGCTAACGTAGGCCCAGAGCCGGCTGACCTCTTGACACATTGCTGCGTCGCATTGTCCACCTTCTCTGAGGATGCCTCCAGGTTCAGCTTCACTAGCTCGCTCGCCGCCGCTTCTACGCTTTCCTGCGTGACTGCGTTGACATGCGAGTCGTCCACTTCCCTGTTCCTAGTAAGCAATAGATGGCCTCCCCCAGAATCCATGAGGCCGACCTCCGTAGAGGGTGGATTTCCCTGGCTTTCAGGTTTACCACCTGGGATACAAATTCCTTTTGTTTTTTCCATGGCTTTTTTTGGGTGTTCTTTCGAGTCTACCCACCCGAGTTACCCAGGAGTGAGGATGGGAAGTAAGGACTATATTTAGGATGGGAAGACAGGGTTAGGAAGAAAGACGACTGTACGTGTCTGAAACGCATTGCCCGGAGTGAACCCGCGTGATGGACAGGTCACGCATACTAGGAGGTCAGGTCGCCGTCACTCACCCCGCTGCACCCACTTACTTAAATGTTAAAAAAACTATTTATTTTTAATCGCTTTTGTATAAAAATAATCAAAGGAAGTCCGAAAAAATATTGTTTGTTCTGCGGGATCGCTTTTCGCTTTTTTTGTTGCGTTTGTCTCAAATGTGTCCTCTGATATTCTCTTTTTTCTGTTTTTCTGCACATTCTGTGCATTTCAGCTCAATCTGCCGCCTAGGTCTCTTACCTAAAAATGATACGCCTTATTTGAAGAGCCAATCGAAGAATATTAAGGAAAACAGGCTCTGAACAAAATTTCATGACATTCGGTCGAGCCCCTTTTTAAATTCTTTTATTTAACTTACACTGTTTGTCGTCAAATCTTGGAAGTTAAATTTGACCCACTTCCCGGTTTCGGATAGAGCTGAAATTTTGCATATACGTTTAGTTAGGATGACAATGCAATCTGGCCATTTTGTAAAAATATCAAGATGGCGGTTCCAAAATGGCGCCCGATTTTATTTAACTTACACTGTTTGTCGTCAAATCTTGGAAGTTAAATTTGACCCACTTCCCGGTTTCGGATAGAGCTGAAATTTTTCATACACGTTTAGTTTGGATGACAATGCAATCTGGCCATTTTGTAAAAATATCAAGATGGCGGTTCCAAAATGGCGCCCGATTTTTGAAATTGTGCTCCGCGGCCCTCTGACATGGGTATCAAATGAAAGGATATGACAGGTAGAACACAATAAGCTATGTGGCGTCATTCCAAATTCAAAATGGCGGCCGACACTAAATTGCGGAAAGCTTATAATAGACTAAAAAGTAGAAAATATGACCGATTAACTTCCAATTTTGCACACACTCGTAGTTCGGGTGGTTAATGTGTATGAATGATGAGATGAATAGCTGAGTTAAGGGTGAGTTGATAATAAAGAAGCAATACACGTTACAAAAAATCACAAACAAACACAGAGATGCTGCTGTCAACTAAATTCAACTACTCAAATACTGAACTCATGTCCGTATGCATAATTTCAACTAAACCCAGGTAGCAGAGCTGAGTCGAGTTCAGTCAACCTTAACCCAACTCGACTCCCGTTTACATGTAGTTAGACTTGGGTTCAACTTGAGTTCAACTCATCATGTATAAGTACTAAATGCAATCTGACCTTTTTCTAAAAAAATCAAGAAGACGGTTCCGAGATGGCGGCCGTTTTTGCAATTATGTTCCACCGAGCCCACGACATGGGTATCAAATGAATACAGTAAACTGTGTGACGTAATTTTAAATCTAATAGAATTGCCATCATACAATGGCGGAATACATATAATAAACTAAAAAGTAGAAAATAAAATAAATGGTTAAAAAAAATTTTTTAAAAAAATTCTTTTCATTAACTAAAAAATGTACTGAAAAGTAAAAAATAAAAAATATTATAAAGAAAGCGTGAAATTTCAATTTTAATGAAAAAGTTAATTAAAAGAATGGCGCATTTTTCATCAAAAAATTTTGTTAGAATTTGAAATTAACAAAGCAAAAAATTGAGGGTTATTGTAAATTTCACGCGATTTACAGTTATATTTTCAATTTTTGATGAAAAATTCGCCATTCTTTTAATTTACTTTTTCATTCATTGAAATTTCACGGTTTCTTTAAAATATTTGTCATTTTTTACTTTTCAGTACATTTTTTAGTTAATGAAAAGAATTTTTTTTTTTAATTTTTTTTAACCATTTATTTTATTTTGTTTAAATGAAAAGGATCCGAATAAGAGCTACATATAAGCAGCTTAAATTCCTTAGATTTTCTTATATATATAATAAACTCTTTGGAATGAAACCCCATTCTACAATGAAGTTACCTTTTCTGGATTCAGCAGAGCAGTAGCTTCCCAAAAAGACATCACCTGTCAAATCCGTGCGCTCTTTAAAACCCGTACAAAAATTACCCTTTACAAACATTACCAATTATTCAAACCTTAGTGGACTGGGAATTGTTTTTCTCGTCCTACAGTTTTTGGAAATTGAATTTTATGCCGGTATTTCCAGGAGTTACCGAAAAAATTGAGCTTTTCGGTCAAGTCTGTCAAGACCTTTATATTGATTAATTTTGTTAATATATCCTGAAATCCTTAGTATTTCCGAATGAAGTCATTTGCTTCCTAGCTTATCAGCGGCGTTTCTACACGCTCAACAACGAATTCAACCACTCGCTCTAGGGTGGGTAGCGAACAAAGTAAGAAAGAAATGTTCGTTTGCTAAAGTTTAAGAAAAACAAATTCTCTAAAAAAATCTTGTGGATTTATCACTGTTGTAGTTATTGGAACTAGTTTCTCTCATCACTGCTTTGGTATAGTTGTTTTCAAACCTCGTGACATCCCGCACATGTTCCCCAGCTAAGCTCTTAAAAATGTTTAAAAGTTCAGGCAAAAGCTTCAGTTAACTCCTCCTATCAAATCACTTGCTGCCATGTACTCAGTCGCGACTGCGTATTGCTAAAGGGAGGTGTATTTTTCTGGGACTTCAATGGTTATTTAAAAAATTTACAAATTATGACTGAAAAACACCCGTTTTAATATATTTTTTTTATTTTAAGATTATTATATTTTACACATATGCTACAGAAATAATTTGTAGTAATTTCTACTAAAAAATACGAAATTTGTATTTTTATCACTTTGATTACTAGATTGTTGACGTTTCCTGCCAGTCGCATACGCGCTTCTGCCCGGGAGGGTAGTGTTGCTTGCGACTGCGGGGAACTGTCGGTTTATGAATGAAAACGCTCATTTATTCAAAGGATTTTTTTTAGCATTTTTTAAATTATTTTAAATTTAGAAATAAGAAATATTTCGCATAATTAAAGTAAAATTATGCTTATTATGTTGAATAAACTGCCTTTGTTGAGCAGGGGCTTTACATGTATTTAACAGCTCTGCTCAACACATAGAAAGATAAATTAACTTTATTCATTCGGCATGCGCACATCCCTTCCCAAATTATTTTGTTGAGTTTTTTCAGTGTTTGTTGCCGTTTTAACTAAAAAGAGGGGAAATGATAGAACATTATTTATAAAATTTGGCAACGAGGTGCGCAGAACTGCTCAAATTTTTTGTGTCACGGAGTTTGAAAAATTCTATACCAGTTAATGTCATTGTCCCACTAGTCCTAAACATATTACTATTTTCTAAAAAGTCAATTTATTCCATCTACTTCATGCTGGGAAGTTGATCCTAAGGACCGAAAGGGTCAAACCCACATCCCAACTAGTTTTTTCTAATTTTACCCATTTTTTTCTGCTATAAACCTTCCACATGCCACTATAAAAAAAAGAAACCAAAGAAGACCTGGGTATAGCCCGATGGTATAATGAGAAACCAGTCAGGAGTTTAAGGGGATCACTGGAAATGACCAGCATTTGATAGTAGCAACTATTCGCCTTAAAATCAATCAGAAACGTCCAACGCGATGCCATAAACCATAGATGGTTTAACGTAGACTTTCTGCGGGACAGCATTAAACGGCGAGAATTTGCTGAGAAACTACAACAAACCTTAAGCCAGCCAAGTTCAAAATATCATTTTTTTCACAGAAAAACTATTTCGAATATACATATACATATATACATATAAGAAAAATTGATAAAGTTCCTATATTTATTTCCATTTATTCTTCATCGCTGGATGTCTCATAACTCTGGAAGTTGGTGGTGTAGAGCCTTAGCTTTTACAGTTTAGATAGGCGGGAGTATTCTGCGTATACTACTACCTAATTCATGGAATTAGGTCATCGGGTTACCAAAATACAGGGTGATATGTAAACCTCTATCAAAAAAATTTCAAAGCGCCCTAGTGACCAAACCGTTACGATTTCTGCCCCCCTCCCATATGATTTTTTGTTCGTCTATCCAAAGCCTATCTACAGCCCGCCACTTTGTAACTTGAGGTGGGACACCCTGCATAAAGAAAACAATGTAAAAACAAAATAATTTTTCATATTTTTTTTTTTCTTTAGCCTCCATTTTCCGACTAAACGTGAGGTTTTCCGGGAAAAGCTTATATAACTTTTTTTGTTGAGAATTTTCATAACTTTAATTTTGTCTTCTTAACATTTTTCCAATTTCGACGTTTTTCCGAGCTACGGTCGGGAAAGCGTCGGAAAATTCTTTCAATCGGATTTTCTCGTGATTTTCACGAAGTACGGCCCGGAACTCAACGGTTACCTTTTCTCCAATTGCTAAACTCCCACCGTTCCAAATTTCATTCAACTACAATTTTTTTGCAGTTTTAGCGATTTTTTTACTCTGGAAACTGTACTATTTTCTTTAAATAAAATATAAAAACCTTAACGATTTTCTACGAAGAGGCCCCCTTTTGCAGGAGGCCCTGGGCCCGGTGTGCCCTGCCTTAAAAACGGCCCTGCATTCCAATATATTTTGGATGCCATAGCGCCAATTATCAGCAGGGATTCTAACTTCAGACAGACTATTCCTCCTGCGGAACGTCTCAGTGTGACTCTACTAAAAGTTTATTCAAAAAAATCTAAAAGGGCCATACAATTGAAGAATGTGCACGCACTTCATCTTTATGGGACTGAATTGACTTGCTATTTCTTTTTTGAAGTAAAGTTTCTTTTAAATATATTCTTATTAACTAAACTAGCTGCAACATTCATATCTCAGAAGATGTTTAGTAGTGGTGGGCAAAATGCTCTTTTCAGTTCCGTTCATTAAAAAGAACCATTCAAAAGATCCGTTCATTCGGTTCATTTGGTTCATTGGCTTAAAATATGGTTAAAACGTCAAAACATGTGCCCTTAAATACAACTACAAATAACCACCTGAATTTCAATTAAATACTAAATACAATTTTTGGTGCTAATAAGAATCAATGAATTTCCTATAATAAAATCAAACTTCCAGTTCCATCTTATTGACTTACCTTAAGATATCTTATATTGTATTCAAATAATTTAAAACAGTCCTATTTCCGTTAAATTCCCTTTTCGTTAAATTTTCTATAATCCTCCTACACTGGTATAATACATATATTGAAATTTTTATAATATATGTAAATGTCCTTCGTGAAACTTTCTTAACACGAATCTGCTTTATAGAAAATTATTTCCTAATTCAAGCGGCTACGCGCGACCGATTCAAATTAATTTGGATTCGCGCGGCACGCCCGAATACGCCTATAGCCACCCGCTCGAATTCGCTTGCAGTGGACGACGTTTGTATGAAATTCATTATAGCCGTGTTTTTTTAATGAACTATATAGTTCTTTCATCGAGTTCATTAAAAAAACGACAAGGGAAATTTCATGAAGCGCCGTCGATGCTTAAAAATTTCAATATTAAACGGAAGTTAAGAGTTATTTTTTACACTGTTACACAAAATCCTCGCTAGAAAATATATATTCTAAAAAATCAATTATTTGTTATAAATTTGCTCTCATCTGCTGTTGTTTTTATTTTTAAATTACGTCTTTCCGACCCCCGAAAGTATGCAACATGCCAACCCCCGAAACAACATGCCAAGCCCCGAAAGTATGCAATATGCAAATTAAGAAATTTCCCAAAACCTCGATAGAAACCCCGATAAAACCTGGGTTTTCAGATTTGTATGGGGAAGAACTATGTAGTCCATTCAAAAACACGGCTTATGTTATATCTGTCGCGCATAGCCGCTCATGTAGCCGAAGGGCGTAGCCGCTAGAATACGCTTCCAGTGGACGACCAGGCGTATAGCAGATGTTCTTCAGCCGATTCTGGAAAAAGCATGGATCACCTATACCTTTCCGGAGGATTGGACGGAAATCAAAGTCAAATATGTAAATACCAAAAAAGGGGGACCTAACATTATTTGTCAATTGGAGAAGCGTCTGCCTATTATCTACTGTGGCTAAAATGTTGTCCCACATTACATTACACTGTAGAACAAATGACAAATTTTTTTTTCTCCCATTGAAAAAAAATTTGATATTCATTGAGATCCGAACTATTGGAACACGACTGTTTTGGTCGTTTGTAATTATCAACTCTTTTTCAAAAGTTATTAACTTTTGAATGTTATGTTAAATGCAAGCAATATTAAAACAAATAATTTCGTTTTTCGCAAATATTTTATTTTAATACAACAGAAAATGTATACAGAAGTACTATTATATACTATAAATATAAAAAGTTTTTCTTTTGAACAATTACAGTTAAATTCTACGTAAAATTTCTGATCCGACCATATTAAAAAAACCCATATTGAGTAAAAAAAGTTCGAACTTTCAGATCTCCTTAAACCTAAAATCAAATACTTTCCTCTCAATACTACTGTTTCAGTGTTTCCGTGCCCAAACTGAATATGATATTGCTGAATGATAAGTCTAGTGTGCTTGGATCTTCCATCCAAAACAATTGGCCTCTTCATACCCTCCTTCAATCTCCAATGTCACTAACCGAGACTTCATTGTTGAAATTGTTCCCATCACTCCTCTAATACTGATCTCTTCAACGGTTCCTTCAAGGTTGAGTTCATCTGCCAGCTCTTCATTCATCAAAGTGACTGTAGACCCTTCGTCCAATAAGGGGTTGACTACTTTAAATCCTTTCGGACCAAAAATCTTCACTGGCAACACCTTCAACAACACCTTCCCGTTTACGAATGCATTACTAACTGTCTGAACCTCTGTTTCGTTTGCTGTACTTTTCTTCTTTTCCTTAGAAACGTCGGTTTTTTTTTCATCGTTATGTAGCATTTTATGATGAAATTTGTTACAACCATTTTTCCTGCAAGGAGGAGCTTGGCAGTCCCTTCTCAAGTGACCCTTTACCAAACATTGGAAGCAACACTTCTTACTCGTAACCCAATTCCAGCGTTGGTTCAATGGAAGTTTCCAGAGGTCGGTGCAAAAACCAGTCGAATGTCCCTCTCTAAAACAGTAATCGCAGTTTCTCACTTCCTCTGGTCTGATCTCCTCAGTCTTATCAACCTCTACTGTCATCACGTCATCTGGATTCGATTTGTATTGTGGCTTCTGGAAGGTTGGTTTGCGCTTATCAACGTGTTTCGGAAAATCCGAAGCAGAGAAACATGAGCTATGAGCTCTACACGCCATATCTGCTTCGCTGAAGAGAAATTCGGACAAATGGATCAAAATTGCCTTATCTTCATTTCTTCTTTCGTTCAGGAATCGATGATAATGCGGAAGTAATACAGGTGGCATCTTTCGCATTATTAGATCAGCCAGTTCTGAGTTATGAAGAATTCCTTTATGATTCGCAGCTTCCGCCGCAGCTACCCAGTTTTTAATTTTTGTAGCAAATACCACCAAAGTATTCTTCCGGTCATCAACTGGAGGCAGTCGTCTGATTTCTTGTGCAATAGACTGTGCTATCACATTTGGACTTCCAAAACGCAGTTCTAAAACGTCCATCACCTCTTGAACTATGACCGAATCTTTAGCATCCTCTTTCAAACAATTGAAAAGCCTCAATATTTTCACCCTCGGTATAACTTCTCTGCTTCATACTGAGTTCAAAGGCTCGCCTAAACATGTGTCACTCCAAAGGGTTTCCCTTGAACACCATGAATTCTTGCTCAGGTAACCAGTTTCCAGATCTCTTTGAATTTGATTTCTCACCCCCAACCGATTCAATAGTTTTTGTTAACGCCTCGGTGAGCTTGGCAATTCCTGATTCAGCAGCTGATCGTTCATTTGCCTCCCTTGGCTCTCCAAACCCCAGGTTATGCAATCGTCGCGTCTCATCTTCATTGAACTCAAAGTTCCTGTTGTCAACTCCCTCGGCGCTATGCCTTTCTACACCAGATAACCAATCAGACATGCGTGCGGCACTTCTTGTATACAGAGATCCTGATACGTCCGGTTGTGCCCGATAATTTCTAAGGTCGGCTCATTCCTGCGCATCAATATACTCCATTTCGATTCGAGCTCGCCAACCTTTTTTGCACTTCGGCACGTTTTCGTGCAGCTTCCATCAAAATTGCATTTTCTCCTAATGCCCGCTCTGATATCCTACGATCAGACGCGAATGGAACTGACACATTTTCTTGGCTTTCCCGACGTCCTGACTCTGAACCTGCTGCTCTTGTCGGTCGAGCACCGAGACCAGAACCTTGTCCTTGAAGAGACTGAGGAACTCTTACATTACTCCTTACCTCACGTCGAGTACTCCTGACTGGGGCACTTTGTTCCTTTTTTTTACGTTTCACTGCTGCAGGTGGAGGCAAAAGTTCGCCTTTTCTCTTTGCCGACCTCAAAACTCGATTTTGTTTATTCGTGATTTTCTTCACCTAAAAAAAGGCTTATTTAGTTAGTCTTTCTTACCCGCAAAAAAAAGAAACGTTTTCTTTCATTTATCATTTTATATAATATCAATTTTATCATCAATAATTTTGGCTCACTTGCCCACTTGAGAATCAATTTGTTGTACAACATGCTGGATTTATCACACATCCGGCTCGAAGGACCAAATGTAAATGTATCAACAAAGAGGATTCGTCAAGTTCATCTCAAATTTCTCACCACCAGTGATCACCTGGATCTAAAACACCCAATTCAAGTATTAGAGTCCAGTCAAGTAAATCCTAAGCGCTGTCCTTAGTTAACTCCTGAAATACATTCTTCATTGGCTGAACGCGATTTTCTTTACCATCAATACAAGAGGACGCGCCGTGAAGCAGTTCGTAAGATGTATAAAAAAGTCCACAATAAAACGATTGCTCTTCTACGATCTGCTAAACGATCCTATGCTAAAAATCAGCTCGACATTAATTTACCCCCAAAAAAATTATGGCGCAATATTCGTGATCTTGGTACGTATGGGAATGATTCTCAACAAGTGTTTGTAGGGCCCAATATTTTAAACGAGTACTTTTCATCCATTTCTGAAAGTAACTCTGCTTCAGTTGAAGGTAGCTGTACCAACCTGTGCCCACCGGATGGCTTTTCTTTTCGTTGTATCGATAACCACGAACTTCTTTCTGCGTTGTTCTCCGTCAAATCACTTTTTTGAAAGCTATCTCCAGGAGCGCTTTCAAATTGTTAAGGTATAAGAATATTTCTCCGAACCAGCACTTCTTCATTGTGGAGTACCTCAAGGCTCTATCCTGGGCCCCTTGCTTTTCAGCCTTTATATAAACGACCTTCCAAATGTAGTCAAAAATTGTTCCATTCATCTATATGCTGATGATGTGCAGATCTATTTAAGCAAACCTCTTGAACAGCTAAACTGTGATCTGAAACGCGTGACTAAATGGTCAGTTCAGTATAAATGACTGCTGAACCCTACCAAGTCGTCCTTCTTTGTCGTCAGCAAAACTTCTATTGCCATTGAAAATCTGTTCCCAGTTAAAATTAATGGTAATGTTTTACCCTTTGTTGAATCTGTAAGAAATCTGGGAGTCGAGCTCGACTGTAAATTCAGTTGCTGTAACCAAACCAGAAGTGTCCTTCGTAAGGTGTATGCATGCCTTCGCCAACTTTGGGTATCCTCTAATCTATTGCCTCTTGCTTTACGTATACGACTGGCGAAGGCCCTGGTAATGCCCTATTTCACGTACGGAAGCCCAAATTTTTCAAAACCTGATGCTGTCTATTCAAGAAAAATACAAGTCGCGTTCAATGATACCCTTCGTTTTGTCTTTAAATTGCCTCGTTCGTTTTGATCATATCACGCCCTATGCTCCCATTCTGCTAAGAATGACGTTGAAAACCATCTAAAATGTCACCGATTAAAATTCTGTTTTAAACTTATACACAGCAGATGCCCTGGATATTTATTTCAAAAACTTAACTTATTGCAACTAAGCAGACAATCTAGCACACTTTCGGTGCCTTGTATACGAACAGTATATGGTGAACGCTCTTACTTGTTCCATGTTCCTTACTTGTTCTATGTGCGGAGCACGTCCTCTTGGCGATTTTTCAACAGGCTCTTAAAGGAGCATCTAACAAATAACAATTAATAGGGTCACTCACTTTTTGAATCTTCCTTTTGAATCTTCTTTTCACTTATCTTCTTTTCTAGCCGAACTACTTCATTGGATATTATCCTATCCGATAAGAACTTCACCTTGACATCGCCTTTCAGAATATCCATGGTCAGGCATGAGATGAGCATGTAAAAGATCCAAAACTTTGAGCCTGCCCATATACTGTGGAAGGCTTTGAAAATCACGGGGTTATATAAATTTCTTAGTGCTAACAGGAGAAATTGTTTTTGAATGGATTCAATCCTGTTGCTACTGCCGTGAAATATGGGCTCCCAGACAGGGCTCGCGTATTCCAGGATTGGGCGAACCAGTGAGCAGAAAAGAGTTTTAGTGACCCAGATGTTATCAAATTCCGTAACCCTTCTTTTTATAAAACCAAGGAGTTTATTAGCTCTGGCAGTAATATTATCGTAGTGTAGGTTAAAATTTAACTTAATGTCTAATGGGCCGTCCACACTACGCGGACTTAGATCCTACGCGCTTTTCGCCGTACGGCCTTTGACAAAAGCGCGCATGAGCTCTGAATCGTGAGCAAATTGAGAAAACAAATCAATTTTTGTTTGAAAAAACATACGCGCTTTTGAAAAGCCCGTATTGTGTAGACGTACAATGTACCTTTTTAAGCACCGCCTTTGGTCCGCGCAGTTTGGCTGTACTGCCTTTGCCATTAAAAATATCGCAAAAAAAGGCATTAAACTCTATATGAAAAAAAGAGGCAAAAGCGCGTATGACCTAAGTCCGCGTAGTGTGGATGCACCATAAGACAGCGCTACAACAACTAAGTCTACGATTTGGTCAACATGGTTTAATAACTTCTTGTCAAGATAGTATTGCTGCAGTTGTATGCTTTTTTTCCGGGAGAAGGTTATTGCATGGCAGATAATAATCATAACATTTGAAGTGGTCGAACGCCCCTTTCTGAAACCGTGTTGTTGCTCGTCAATGTTTGGATCTATAAGTAGTGCAATATTGTCGTGCACAAGCTTTTCGAAGAGTTTAGGAATTGCGGATAAGATGACAATGCCCCTATAATTATCCAATAATTGCTCGTCGCATGATTTATGGATTGGTGTTAAATATAATTTCTTCCAGAATTTAGGAAAACTTCCCAACGACAGTGATTTGTTAATAATAAGACGAAGAGGAAACACTAATTCATTCGAACAGCGCTGCAGGAAGCATGCAGGCAGATTGTCGGGCCGTGTCCTTTATTAATATCAAGATTGTTTAAACCTGCTCTTATTTCGTCATCTGACAGAGATAGATTGTTAGTTATTGTTGACGATTCAGTGCAAGTGGTGTCAGTGTACGATGTGTTAGATTTGGGAGCGAAAACTTCACTAAATCTCACAGCAAACATGTTACATATGTACATATACAGTGCCCGAAATTGATTTAAGTTCACCCAACACTTCTATGTTTCAGAGCGTTTTCCTCAGCCCCATTTTGTTGTGGAAACCTGAATTTTAACATAGTTGCCTTTCTAGGGGTTGCGAATAAGTGGTAAAAAAATTATATGGCTAGCTCTCTTAATAACGGAAAAATGCATACCGGAAGTAAAAGCGTTTCAATTTGACGCACTTTTAGTGCGAAATTGATTTAAGTTCAGTTAAAAAATATATAGAAAAAAGGGTTCTTATTGCTATAAATGAACTTTATTTAATATTTAATCGATCGTCCATTGTTTTTATGACTGGAAAAAATCTTTTTCTCATACTCGCCACTAATGTGTGGAGCATTTCCTCCGGAATTGAACTCCAAGCTTGCTGGATGGCTATTTTAAGTGATTCTACATTTTCAAATTGCCTTCCATGGGCATACACCTTCTTGACTACAATGCCCCAAAGGTTTTCTATTGGGTTTAGATCAGGAGAGCGTGCGGGCCAATCCAAAACTGGGATCTGCTGCTCCTCAAACCACTTTAGTGTAGGTCTGGCTTTGGGGATGGGTGCATTATCCTATTGAAATGTCCAATTATCGCCATGTGCATTCTCTCCCAGTACGACTAAAACATCGTCCAACAGGGTAATGTAGTCTGCAGCACACATCCGGGTAGTTATCCAACAAATGACTCTTTGTACGACCAGAAAAAGCGGCCCAAACCATCACTGTGCCTCCTCCAAAATTTCGGCTCCAAGGAATTTCAGGTGTTTTTTAAGGTCACGCCAAAAGTATTGGCAGCCATCTGGCCCGCGGAGATTAATTTTTTTTTTTTTCATCAGAAAAAATAACACTTCGCCATTCCTTGTCCCATGACATTAAATTCTCTGCAAATTTAAGCCTTAGCAATTTATGCTGTGGTTTTCCTTGGAGCCGAAATTTTGGAGGAGGCACAGTGGTGGTTTGAGCCGCTTTTTCTGCTCGTGCAAAGAGTCCAATTTGTTAAATAAGTAACAGAATGTGTGCTGCACACTAAATTTCACTTTTGGGCGATGTTTTGGTGTCATTTGGAGAGGAAGCGCTTAGAGATAATTGGATCTTTCAATAGTATAGTGCACCTATCCATAAAGAAAGAGCTGCTATGAAGTGGTTTGAGGAGCAGCAGATAGTGTTGGGTAGGACACGATAATAAAATGAGTTTGTAAGAGGAGCCTCTTTTTCCTTTTGAACCAGTACAATGTCTCACTTCAAATGAGGCGAGGTGCCATTGTATTGTGCTAGCACGTCACATAGTGAATGGCTCAAACGTTGCGATGGGGGAGATCTATTGCGTTTGCGAAAGAGTGGATACGATAAATGATAAATGCATGAATGGAAATATTAATTATCGTGCCTATGAATGTTGATTACAAAAATATTCTTTTTTGTTAACTGTATAAAGAAAAACATATTTACAGATTTAAAATGAAACTCCCTAAAATTGAAAATAACACGAAAATATTTTATTGTTACAGATAGAGATTAAAAAATAAAAATAAAATTTTACCTCCCTCGAAAAATGTAAGGAATATCTCTCCAACTTCACTCCCTCCAAAAAATGTAAGAATTGTCTCTTCAGTACAAAATTTACCTCCCTCGAAAATTGTAAGAATTGTTACCTCCCTCGAAAAATGTAAGAATTATCTCTTCAGTACAAAATTTGCCTCCCTCGAAAAATGTAAGAATTGTCTCTTCAGTACAAAATTCACCTCCCTCGAAAAATGTAAGAATTGTTACCTCCCTCGAAAAATGTATGAATTGTCTCTTCAGTACAAAATTCACCTCCCTTGAAAAATGTAAGAATTGTTACCTCCCTCGAAAAATGTAAGAATTATCTCTTCAGTACAAAATTTGCCTCCCTCGAAAAATGTAAGAATTATCTCTTCAGTACAAAATTTGCCTCCCTCGAAAAATGTAAGAATTGTCTCTTCAGTACAAAATTCACCTCCCTCGAAAAATGTAAGAATTGTTACCTCCCTCGAAAAATGTAAGAATTATCTCTTTAGCACAAAATTCACCTCCCTCGTAAAATGTAAGAATTGTCTCTTTAGTATAAAATTTCACTCCTTCAAAAATGTAAGAGATTTCTCTCCAGTTCGTATTTACAATCTCACCACGGCTCGGCTTAAATTGGATATTTGACTGCGGCAAAAACAGTAAGAAAATATCTATGCAGTTCGTGTTTACAATCTCACCTCGCCGCAATTCGAATTGGATATTTTATTGTCGCAAAAGAAATAAGAAAATGTTGTTTCAGTTCGTGTTTACAATCTCACCTCGGCGCAGTTCAGATTGGATATTTTGCTGCTGCAAAAGAAGTAAGAAATGTCTCTCCACTTCGTAATTTACAAACGCACGATACACGCTCATATCCCAGTAGTACATTATTTTTGAACCGGGACATTTAAAAAAGTTGAGGCCTCAGTACAATTTACTATCGTGTACGGGACAAATGAACTGCCTCTTGTAAGTCCGGCTCAACTCTAGCAGCAGATCACAGTTTTGGATTGGCCGGCCCGCTCTCCTGATCTAAATCCAATAGAAAACCTTTGGGGAATTGTAGTCAAGAAGGTTTATGACCATGGAAGGCAATTTGAAAAGTAGAATCGCTCAAAATAAGCATTTAACATGCTTGGAATTTAATTCCGGAGTAAATGCTCCCCACATTAGTGGCGAGTATGAGGAAAAGATTTTTTCCTGTAATAAAAACAATGGAGGATCGAATAAATATTAAATAAAGTTCATTTATAGCAATAAGAACCCTTTTTATTATACGCTTTTCTTTAGTTTGCACATTTCAACGGAATATTGCAACTCAAATTTGACAGTCTTCTACTCAATAAAAATGGATGAAACTTTGCAGGCACCTGTATTTCCGGTGACAATACACGATTATGACATAAAAAAATTTTTGTTGTTGTTGTTTTTGTTGTTGAGTAACAAAAACCGATTTTTAAGGAAAACGCTTTAAATTAATTGTTTTAGTCAATGTATTGGGCTGAAAATTGTAAGGTATTGCGAGTTATTAAGTGAACTACACATAATTATACTTTTAACGTTAAATTTATATAATTTGCATTTTATTAGCATATTTTTTTTTGTCCATTCAAATCATAATTTCTCAACATAATTCAATTAAACTCAGCAGGCATATTTCATGTAAAAATTTGTGTTGTTGTTGTTGTTGTTAAGTAATAAAAAAAAAATATAAAAACTGCTCAAAGTTTATGTAGATATTCAAATCATAATTTCTCAATATAATTCAATTAAACTCAGCAGGCGTATTTCATGTAAAAATTTGTGTTGTTGTTGTTGTTGTTGTTAAGTAATAAAAAAAAATATAAAAAAATATAAAAACTGCTCTAAGTTTATGTAGATATTCGAATTTTTTAAACATTCTAGCTCAGTGGTTCCCAAACTTTATTTCGTACGGCACCTTTCTACAACGCATAAAATTTCGCGGAACCCAACGATGAAAAAATAAAATACATAATATATGATATATCTATCCTTTAATATATTTTAAAACGGTTTTATTAGCTCGGTTTCTTGTCTGCCTGTTTGTCCGGTACATATCTTGCAATCGATTTTTTGAATACTTCCGATTACCCGATCACCCTGACAATGACAATGCAATATGGTATACTAATTATACCCTTAGAGCCATGGCGGCCGTCTCAAGAGGATGGAATGCTTTTTTCTTCACGGAACAAATTTTGCAATCGATTTTTCAAAAACTTCCGGATATCCTGTCATGCTGAAATTTTGCATACAGCTTTAGCTCCGATGACAATGCAATATGGTATACTCAATATACCTTTAGATCCATGGCGGCAGTCTCAGGAGGGCGGATTGAAATATTCTTCACAGCCCCTTCGACATGGGTATCAAATGAAAGGGTATGATAAGTAGAACACCATAAGCAATATAGTATACTTAATATATCATTTGGCCCAAGGCGGCCATCTCAAGAGGGCGGTTTACAATTTTCTTCACAACCCCCTCGACATGGGAATATGGAATGGCGGCCAAAATGTTAGGCGGCGTGACGTAGACCAAATTTCAAGGAAGAAGGGCCACTCGCACTTTCTGATTAGCAAGAACGCGTTAAACGGCTGGCTCAGCGCTAGTGAGTCTGCGAATGTATTTGCGCTTGGCGCTGGTGACACGGAACCCTAAAATTTTTTCGTGGAACCGTAAGGTTCCGCGGAACCCATTTTGGGAATCACTGTTCTAGCTTATATAAAATAAAAAAAAAAAGAACTAGACATCATTTATACATAACTAACGTGAAAAAAATCGTGCGAAATACTTTCGCTCAGTATTTATGTTTTACATCACGATTAAAATCTTTCTATGTAGAGATAACTTCGACTTCGTTTCCGAACCTCGGTGTTTTGAAGAGATCAATTTCAAAACAAACGATGCAACTAAACTTGATTTAAGTTATACGTGTGTTTCCAAATTATCGTACCAAAGCGTGTAGTGAAGGAAGTGTTTTGTGAAAAAATCAACGATTATTAGAATGATCATATAAAAATTGTGTCACGAAATTGAGGATCATTTTTGGTACTCATTGCATTCATTTCGATGTAAAGTTTTCCAATTTTTTTGTGGGATCGTGCGAAAATCCAAGTGTCAAGGTGAGTGTGCCAAAGAATTCTTTTTTCTTCGAATATTTGTTTTGATTTGGTCTTAAAAATTGATAGATTTGTAACTAAAAATACTGACAAATAAAATAAAAAATAATAAAAACACGTTATTGTGATAACAAATAAAATCCAAAACAAAATATTATCGTTTCAATCATAAATTCGTATTTATGAGTAAATCAACTATTTCTGCCTGTGGAAAAAAGGTTCAAGGACAAAATGGCTTTGTGAATGATGTCCATCTTTACATGAAAAACTTGAGAGGTTCTGCGGCATACTGGAACAGCAGTCTCAGTGAGCTCCTTGCGCTCATTCGCCGTCTAGGACCTCCACACCATTTTCTAACATTGAGCTGCAATGATCTCTGGTGGACCGACATGCGAAAAGCTTTACTTATTGCTGATAATCGACCTGATGTTGACCCTGAATCTTTAACAGTGCAAGAAACCCAGCGATTGATTGAAAATAACCCTGTAGTTGTGAGTCGTCATTTTATGATCCGAGCGTCAGCTTTGATGAAAGTTTTGAAGAATAGTGATGAAGTTTTTGGGTCAAAGGTCATAGATTACTGGTGGCGAATAGAATTCCAGAACCGCGGAAGCCCACATCTACACAGTGTCCTCTGGCTAGAGACTTGTCCTGCATTCGATACCTTTGAAGGTTTACAACATATTGACCGAAACTATTCCTGTGAGCTACCTTCTGAAGAAGATCCAGAACTACGTCAATTAGTTCAGAAATGTCAAGTTCACCGACACACTTCTACGTGCAATAAAAATTCAAGGATCAATTGTCGATTTGGTTTTCCACGTAACGAATGTCCAGAAACAAAAATTGTTGCTCACTCATCTGATGAGTTTATTCGAAGTAACGGGCGAATTGTGTTACTTAAAAGGCGCAAAGAAGATCAATGGGTAAACAATTACAACCCAACACTTTTGAGATTATGGAAGGGTAACATGGATATCCAACCATGCGGTACCAATGAAGCAATCGCTTATTACGTAGCCAAGTACATATCGAAAACTGAACCCGTTGGCGTTGATCCATCAATTGCACGAGCTATTCGAGAAATTCGTCGAGATGAAGGTAATGATTCAACCAAGATCTTCAAAATCTGCATGAGAATTCTAAAAGAACGGCAGGTATCTGCTTGTGAGTGTGTTTTTCCTTTGTGCCACCTACCACTACGTGACAACTCTAGAAGCTGTGTGTTTCTGAATACGCGGAAGCCTGAGCAGAGATACAAGGTCCTCAAGTTTGATACGAGTGGAACAGCAGTGGGCTACTTTTCAAATATATTCGAAAGATATGAGAAGCGTCCGCAACATCAAAATTATGATTTCGAAAACATGCCTCTGATGGAATTCGCTATGCTGTTTGAAACTCATTACCCAAAAAAGAAGACTGATGACGCAGAAAATGTAGATAACGAATTCTGCGTGGAGAATGAATATGAAAATACGCAGCTCATAAAATTACTCGACAACACCAAAATGCGAAAGAGAACTCGACCAGCGACAGTTAGAGTACCTTACTTCAGAGCAGCAACTGACCCGGAGAACTACTTCTACAGCTTACTTTTGCAATACATGCCATACCGGAATGAGGATGAAATTCTGCAAAACTTCGATTCTGCGAAAGATGCTTTTCTTGCAAAGGAAGAACACTTGAAAGCAACCTCTGCTCGCATGGATATCTACAGACAACGTGATAAGCATTTGGAAAATGCATTCATCCAGATACACGCTTTCCAAATCTTTGAGTCGTACGAACCAGCTGAAGATTATGACGAAGTCGAGGTCCCTGCTGATATTCAGATGAACGATGATGAATTTATCAAACTTCGGAATGCTATGAACGTCGGACAGAGAGATCTCTACAATCGCATAACACGAAGTATTGAAGAACAGTTGAAAGGATCTGGACAGCGAGAATACATCTTCATTACAGGAGGCGCAGGAACTGGAAAAACTTTTACGCTCACAGTACTAAAAAATCAAATCATTCGTTGTTATGGTAACATGAAATTTAATTTCTATATTTCAATTTTAATATTGAAGATAAGGATTGGTGTTACTTCAAGCTAATACTTAACATTCTTTACAGGTAACAATAATTCCGTAAAGGTTTGTGCACTGACCGGTGTGGCTGCTCGGCTAGTTGGTGGAACTACATTACATAGTGCATTCAAGTTGCCTGTACAGAAAGATGGACGTATATTGCAAATGCCACAATTGACAGGAAATTATCTCCGAATCATGAGACAACAGTGGAAAGACATTGAATTTCTTTTCATAGATGAAATTTCGATGGTTGCATATGAGATGTTATGTATGATTGAGTCAAGGCTGAGACAACTTAAAAATCCAGATGAACTGTTTGGTGGAATCAACGTTCTCGTTTTTGGAGATCTTTTTCAGCTGCCTCCAGTTCGCGGATGTCAAGTTTTCGAGCAGCCAGAATTTATGGTTCCAGCAATAAATCTTTGGAGATTTTTCTCTTTGTGTGAATTGACAGAAAACATGAGGCAGAAGGGTGATAACACGTTCATAGATATACTAAACGCATTAAGAGTTGGTGAAATTCGTGGCGAACATATCGGTGTTTTACTGCAAAAAGTATCCTCAGAGGCAACTGGAGAGTTTTCGATCGATCGAGCGTTGCGGATCTACCCAACCAACCAACAAGTACATGACCACAATAACTTGGTATTGCAATATTATAAGAACAAAAACACCGAAATGTTTTCAATCAAAGCTCAGGATCAGATTGTGGATTCAACAAGAAATATCGACAACATCGCCTTGGAAAGCATCATTTCGTCGGATATAAATAAAACAGGAGGTCTTCCGAAAGAGCTGACGATTTTTGTAGGTGCAAAAGTCATGCTTCGGTCTAACATCGATGTGTCTAAAGGATTAGTGAATGGTGCAATAGGATTCATCGAAGAGATTATATGGCCTCACTTTCGACGAGCACAGATGTATGACGAAGACATTCCATCTGTAAAAGTAAAATTAGATCAAATTGGCATTCACTTGATTCAACCGATTTCACTACAGTTTCAAGCGAAAAAAAGTTACGGAACTGCAGAAAGACGAATGCTGCCATTAATACTGTCTTGGGCTTCAACAGTTCACAAAATGCAAGGTTCGACTGTTAACTACGCTGTCGTAAATTTAGGACCGAAAGTGTTTGCAGAAGGACAGGCTTACGTTGCATTGAGTCGAGTGCGATCATTGGACGGCTTACGAATTGAAGAATTGCAATGTGAAAAAATGACAGGATCTAAACCGTGCAATATTAAAGCTTTAGAAGAGATGGAAAGACTGCGACTCTTATAAAAAGACTGACTAAAATTTTTATTGCATTGTTATCAGAAATAAAAAAACAATGTATTAAGTACGAATAAAAAAAGATCATATAATATTGTACATATGTGTTATATATCTTCAAATACAGGATTCACTTTTTCAAACAAAATTCTATTTTCGAATTTTGTATGTTCTAAGACTAAAAATTAAAAAATAAAAAAAAATAAAAAAAAAAAATTTTTAGGATACGCTTTTCTTTAGTTTACTGTTAGTGGAGTCAGATGAGCAAAACATAAGGAATTGTCTCGAGAGTAAAATTTTTTTTTTGAAACATGTTAGTTACATCGAATACTATACGAGATGGACATTTTCTACCTCCAGCAACCGCCGCTACGTAAGTTATAGGCCATTATGTCAAAAACTTACCATTTTGGTCGTTCTTTCTAAATATAAATTCGTATATCTCGGCATGTGTAGGTCCGAAAAAATTGAAAAAAATAGAGGTTGTTCGTTATGATATTGGCTACCAGCGGTTACAATATGAAATCCTTATCTGCACATATAACCTCAAAAAAAATCAAAAACTAAAGAAACTACAGAATTTTGGTTTTTTGGTGATAACTTCGAATATTTTTAGTGAAATTTGATGAAATTTTCAAAAGTTATACTTTATAATGGGAACAATAACTGGTTAAAATTTCAAGTCAAAATATCTAACACAAGGCTCAAAAATTGACTTCAAATTTGAAAATTGATTGGCCTATCAGTTTTGTGCATTGCTTCGTATGAGGTTCTTACTTTTTTTAAAATGTAGCTTCTTTTATGCACTTTTGATGGTGAAAAAGAAAAATTTTTAAACTTGAAGAAAAGTGAAAAAAATCGAATCGACAATCGTCAATTTCTGAATTTTTTCGTCAATTTTTTAGAAAAATTTGAGCTTTTTTTGGCAAAGTTCAATTTCTATATTTCTATTAGTTCATTTTTGACATATGATGATCGAAAAATGGACTTTTATCAAAAACTGTGTATTTTTTCTAAAAAAAATGACGAAAAAATACAAAAATTGTCGATTGTCGATTCGATTTTTTTCACTTTTCTTCAAGTTTAAAAATTTTTCTTTTTCACCATCAAAAGTGCATAAAAGAAGCTACATTTTAAAAAAAGTAAGAACCTCATACGAAGCAATGCACAAAACTGATAGGCCAATCAATTTTCAAATTTGAAGTCAATTTTTGAGCCTTGCGTTAGATATTTTGACTTGAAATTTTAACCAGTTATTGTTCCCATTATAAAGTATAACTTTTGAAAATTTCATAAAATTTCAC
This sequence comes from Thereva unica, assembly GCA_949987705.1. Lineage (NCBI taxonomy): Eukaryota > Metazoa > Arthropoda > Insecta > Diptera > Therevidae > Thereva > Thereva unica. The sequence goes on from OX465281.1 coordinate 95,819,517, forward strand.
TAAAAATATTCGAAGTTATCACCAAAAAACCAAAATTCTGTAGTTTCTTTAGTTTTTGATTTTTTTTGAGGTTATATGTGCAGATAAGGATTTCATATTGTAACCGCTGGTAGCCAATATCATAACGAACAACCTCTATTTTTTTCAATTTTTTCGGACCTACACATGCCGAGATATACGAATTTATATTTAGAAAGAACGACCAAAATGGTAAGTTTTTGACATAATGGCCTATAACTTACGTAGCGGCGGTGGCTAGAGGTAGAAAATGTCCATTTCGTATAGTATTCGATGTAACTAACATGTTCCAAAAAAAAAATTTTACTCTGGAGACAATTCCCTTTTCACTAAAATTTGATGCTCATCTGACTCCACTATGTGTCACGATGATTAAAAATCAACTAAAAAAAAAAATAAAACGTATCAGCAACTTAAAAGAAAATTCTCAAACAGATCTGTTGAAAAGACTTCTGAAAAATTAAATCCGACAAAATCTCACACATTCGTTAAAGAAAAGCGTGAGGCGCATAATCACGTTATAAACATTATGAGGATGCAAACTGTTCCGCTTTTAATTTGAAACAAATTGTTCGTGACGAGTTTCAACAAGTCGGTCAAAGTTCGGTTCAGTGTTGTTTTTAAATTTTATTTATTATTATATTGAAATGTACAATTAGTTATTTTATTGAATGAGAATCATAGAAATATCTTAAAAGCCGAATTTCTAGAGAATTACTGCTGTAGCACAGTAGATTTAAAATGAGCGCCTCACGCTTTTCTTTAACGAATGTGTAAGATTTTGTCGGATTTAATTTTTCAGAAGTCTTTTCAACAGATCTGTTTGAGAATTTTCTTTTAAGTTGCTGATACGTTTTATTTTTTTTTTTTTAGTTGATTTTTAATCATCGTGACACAGTAAACTAAAGAAAAGCGTATCCTAAAAAAATTTTTTTTTTTATTTTTTTTTTAAATTCTTTTATTTAACTTGCACTGTTTGTCGTCAAATCTTGGAAGTTAAATTTGACCCACTTCCCGGTTTCGGATAGAGCTGAAATTTTGCATACACGTTTAGTTTGGATGACAATGCAATCTGGCCATTTTGTAAAAATATCAAGATAGCGGTTCCAAAATGGCGCCCGCTTTTATTTTACTCACACTGTTTGTCGTCAAATCTTGGAAGTTAAATTTGATCCACTTCCCGGTTTCGGATAGAGCTGAAATTTTGCATACACGTTTTATTTGGATAACAATGCAATCTGGCCATTTTGTAAAAATATCAAGATGGCGGTTCCAAAATGGCGCCCGATTTTTGAAATTGTGCTCCGCGGCCCTTTGAAATGGGTATCAAATGAAAGGATATGACAGGTAGAACACAATAAGCTATGTGGCGTCATTCCAAATTCAAAATGGCGGACAACACTTACACTGTTTGTCGTCAAATCTTGGAAGTTAAATTTGACCCACTTCCCGGTTTCGGATAGAGCTGAAATTTTGCATACACGTTTAGTTTGGATGACAATGCAATCTGGCCATTTTGTAAAAATATCATGATGGCGGTTCCAAAATGGCGCCCGATTTTTGAAATTGTGCTCCGCGGCCCTCTGACATGGGTATCAAATGAAAGGATATGACAGGTAGAACACAATAAGCTATGTGGCGTCATTCTAAATTCAAAATGGCGGCCAACACTTGCACTGTTTGTCGTCAAATCTTGGAAGTTAAATTTGACCCACTTCCCGGTTTCGGATAGAGCTGAAATTTTGCATACACGTTTAGTTTGGGTGACAATGCAATCTGGCCATTTTGTAAAAATATCAAGATGGCGGTTCCAAAATGGCGCCCGATTTTTGAAATTGTGCTCCGCGGCCCTCTGACATGGGTATCAAATGAAAGGATATGACAGGTAGAACACAATAAGCTATGTGGCGTCATTCCAAATTCAAAATGGCGGCCAAAACTTACACTGTTTGTCGTCAAATCTTGGAAGTTAAATTTGACCCACTTCCCGGTTTCGGATAGAGCTGAAATTTTGCATACACGTTTAGTTTGGATGACAATGCAATCTGGCCATTTTGTAAAAATATCAAGATGGCGGTTCCAAAATGGCGCCCGGTTTTTGAAATTGTGCTCCGCGGCCCTCTGACATGGGTATTAAATGAAAGGATATGACAGGTAGAACACAATAAGCTATGTGGCGTCATTCCAAATTCAAAATAGCGGCCAACACTTACACTGTTTGTAGTCAAATCTTGGAAGTTAAATTTGACCCACTTCCCGATTTCGGATAGAGCTGAAATTTTGCATACACGTTTAGTTTGGATGACAATGCAATCTGGCCATTTTGTAAAAATATCAAGATGGCGGATCCAAAATGGCGCCCGATTTTTAAAATTGTGCTCCGCGTCCCTCTGACATGGGTATCAAATGAAAGGATATGACAGGTAGAACACAATAAGCTATGTGGCGTCATTCCAAATTCAAAATGGCGGCCAACACTAAATTGCGGAAAGCTTATAATAGACTAAAAAGTAGAAAATATAACCGATCAACTTCCAATTTTGCACACACTCGTAGTTCGGGTGGTTAATGTGTATGAATGATGAGATGAATAGTTGAGTTAAGGGTGAGTTGATAATAAAGAAGCAATACACGTTACAAAAAATCACAAACAAACACAGAGATGCTGCTGTCAACTAAATTCAACTACTCAAATACGGAACTCATGTCCGTATGCATAATTTCAACTTAACCCAGGTAGCAGAGCTGAGTCGAGTTCAGTCAACCTTAACCCAACTCGACTCCCGTTTACATGTAGTTAGACTTGGGTTCAACTTGAGTTCAACTCATCATGTATAAGTACTAAATGCAATCTGACCTTTTTGTAAAAAAATCAAGAAGACGGTTCCGAGATGGCGGCCGTTTTTGCAATTATGTTCCACCGAGCCCACGACATGGGTATCAAATGAATACAGTAAACTGTGTGACGTAATTTTAAATCTAATAGAATTGCCATCATAAAATGGCGGAATACATATAATAAACTAAAAAGTAGAAAATAAAATAAATGGTTAAAAAAAAATTTTAAAAAAAATTCTTCACATTAACTAAAAAATGTACTGAAAAGTAAAAAATAAAAAATATTTTAAGAAAGCGTGAAATTTCAATTTTAATGAAAAAGTTAATTAAAAGAATGGCGCATTTTTCATCAAAAAATTTTGTTAGAATTTGAAATTAACAAAGCAAAAAATTGAGGGTTATTGTAAATCTCACGCGATTTACAGTTATATTTTCAATTTTTGATGAAAAATGCGCCATTCTTTTAATTAACTTTTTCATTAAAATTGAAATTTCACGCTTTCTTAAAATATTTTTTATTTTTTACTTTTCAGTACATTTTTTAGTTAATGTGAAGAATTTTTTTTAAAAATTTTTTTTAACCATTTATTTTTTTCTATATATTTTTTAACTGAACTTAAATCAATTTCGCACCAAAAGTGTGTCAAATTGAAACGCTTTTACTTCCGGTATGTATTTTTCCGTTATTAAGAGAGCTAGCCATATAATTTTTTTACCACTTATTCGCAACCCCTAGAAAGGCAACTATGTTAAAATTCAGGTTTCCACAACAAAATGGGGCTGAGGAAAACGCTCTGAAACATAGAAGTGTTGGGTGAACTTAAATCAATTTCGGGCACTGTATCTTGAGGGCAAGAGGCGGAAGCTCTCCCATTCATCATTGTTGTCGGATACCCTGAGGTCTTTCGCTTTGTATTAACGAAATCGAAGAATTTTTTAGGGTCCTTTAAGATATTTTCTCCGACTTTATTTATGTATGCAGTATAGGCCTCACGTGACCTAGAAGTGAATTCCGATGCTAGTCGGATCTTAATTCATCGTTAACAACCTTTTGTCTTCTTATCGTGCGGTACAATTTGTTTCTTTGATTTCGCAGTGATCTAGTATTTTTGTCCAAACATGGCCCCGACAATTTATTTCTTTTTTTAATTTTGGGTACGTGTTCGTCGATGGAGCTGAGAATAATGTTGTAGAAGCATAATACTAACTGGTCTAGATTATCACCCGATAACCTAGTATTCATCCAGTCAATTTGGAGCAAATACTATTATAGTCTGCGTTTTTTAAATCAAAAATAATTGTATTGTTGTGAGACACACAATGCAGGGTGACGGTGGAGTTAAGTTCTAATATCCACGCGGAATGGTGAAGCGTGTTAGAAAAAAGGTTCTCCTCATCGCTGGCGGGGAAAAGCTATGAGTAGACTTAAGCCAACTTCAAAACTTTATTCAAAAGATACAAATTAAGATCCGGCCGACTCTTTTGCAAATCATTGGCAGATGCAAGTAAAATGCACATTAATGCGTCTTTCCTTTGCTGAACGTCGGATAAGGGCAGATACTTACATAGGTATGTTGGTGATTGTTGAGTTTCAAGTTCATGATTGCGTGAATGTTGACTATCCTGTTGATGTTGATCCTGATCACCAATTAGAACTGTTGATGAGTCCAACGAAAGAGGTGTGATCGATTGTATGGGACCCAGGTAGGCTATTGTAGCAACTACCTGGTGTTCCGTTCCCGTAGCAATTATCAAATTTTATTAGGCTGGAGATATTTCGCCTGCTACTTAATAGCAGGAATACAATGCTCGCCATAAGCCGTGGGCTATGAAAGCTCTATCGCTCTCAAATTTTGCCATCGCTGTCATACCTGGAACACAATGCTCACCATAAGCCGTGGGCTATAAAAGCTTATCGTTGACAAATAATAGACACCATGTATCTACCTAGGAACGAACAAAATGAAACTATCGGCGATGTGACCATAACTACGACCAAAATATTAGAACCTATTTCTATTTTTTGGTTGACGCTTACAGTTCTACCAAATCATACATACAAAAAAACACCGCTGTCAACAAATAAAACGTTATTATTTTGACAAAAAAGTGCCTTTTTGACAAATTTTGTTGTGTCTGAGGGTGCTTTATTTTAAAAATAAAAAAAATACACGTGTTGCATTCTTTTTTTTTCATATTAGTTTAAATTAGTTTCAATTTAAATTTGAAACTCATTTGACAGGAAAAAATTTTTTTTCAACGCCTACGGTATCGCTTCGCTCTATTATAATTTTAGTTTTATGATTGACAGCGATGGCAAAATTTGAGAGCGATAGAGCTTTCATAGCCCACGGCTTATGGCGAGCATTGTGTTCCTGCTATCAATCGTAAAACTAAAATTATAATAGAGCGAAGCGATACCGTAGGCGTTGAAAAAAAATTTTTCCTGTCAAATGAGTTTCAAATTTAAATTGAAACTAATTTAAACTAATATGAAAAAAAAAGAATGCAACACGTGTATTTTTTTTATTTTTAAAATAAAGCACCCTCAGACACAACAAAATTTGTCAAAAAGGCACTTTTTTGTCAAAATAATAACGTTTTATTTGTTGACAGCGGTGTTTTTTTGTATGTAAGATTTGGTAGAACTGTAAGCGTCAACCAAAAAATAGAAATAGGTTCTAATTTTTTGGCCGTAGTTATGGTCACATCGCCGATAGTTTCATTTTGTTCGTTCCTAGGTAGATACATGGTGTCTATTATTTGTCAACGATAAGCTTTTATAGCCCACGGCTTATGGTGAGCAATGTGTTCCAGGTATTATGAAGGCGATAGAATAGTTATCCTTACTAATCCTTACTAATATTATAAATGCGAAAGTAACTCTGTCTGTCTGTCTATCTGTCTGTATGTTACGCTTTCACGCCTAAACCGCCGGACCGATTTTGATGAAATTTGCAACAGACATAGTTTAGACCTTGGAGACGGACATAGGCTCCTTTTTTTTTGGGGGAAAAAGGGGTTGAAGGGGGTGAAATGGGGTTCAATAAGTTGTAAGGGGATTTTTTTCTTTACTTTTTTTCTATTGTACAAAAAGTAACAGACAACGCACAACCTAAACCGCTAGAGCTAAAGGGCTGAAATTTTGACAGTGCATCCCTAGCGATTTTTCGAAATTCATCCCCTAAGGGGGTGAAATATTGTCAACTCAAAACCTCTGGAGCTATAAGGCTGAAATTTTGACAGTGAATCCCTATAATGATGTGGACATATACTAAAAAGCGATTTTTCGAAATTCATCCCCTAAGGGGGTGAAATGGGGTTTACCCAAACCGCTGGAGCTATAGGGCTGAAATTTTGACAGTGCATCTCTTTAATGACGTGGACATCCAATAAGAAGCGATTTTGCGAAATTCATTCCCTAAGGGGGTATAACCCACATCGCTGAAGCTGAAGGGCTTAAATTTCGACCGTGCATCCCTATAATGACGTGGACATCCACTAAGAGGCGATTATTCGAAATTCATCCCCTAAAGGGGTGAAATGGGGTTAACCCAAACTTTTGAAGCTAAAGGGCTGAAATTTTGACAGTGCATCCCTATAATCACGTAGAAATGAATGACTCGAAATTTACTTTATTTAATATTCATTTGTGATTGCTTCATAATTTCTTGCACCGACTTAAATAGGCGAACAAACTTAACGAACGTTCGTCAGACCCTAAAATATCACTTCCCTTGATGACATATACATGCCAATTTCTGCTTCAAAACTTGCAGATTTGTTGAGAAGAGGTGATACACGCAGCACTTTAATAAACCCTTTTAGGGATAGTAACAGCTGAATTTTTTGATTTTGAAGGAAAACACTGCACATAATAAACAGTTTTTATTTAAAGGCGTTGCAAGGCACGCGGGATTTATGCTAGTAGCCTATAAAAGGCAAACGTTGTGATGTAGAATTTAGTCTTATTTAAAACTCGCAGTGTACATACTATAAACCTGTAAATAAAATCATTGTGCATAGCAAAATAGTCGTCAACTGCAATAATCTATTTTTGGCTAGTGGGCTTAAGAGGAGCAGTTGTTATCATGCAGCTGTTTGTACATACCTTTTCTATATGGTTTTCGAACTATTCCAATGATGCCAGTTGTCTGGTAGATCTTGGCATATACCTAGTCACCAATTGTGATATTTCTTGATTTGGAATTATCTCTTGCGTTAAATGGCGTGTAATGGACGCATTATGGGAGTTAGGCCACCTGCGCACTCTAAATATAATCCCCACCATAAAATCGCGGCACCAGAGGCAATTGATGATGGTAATAATAATAACTAGTTGGGACGTGGGTTTGATCCCTTCGGTCCACACGATTAACTTCCTAGTATGATGAACGAAGATGGAATAAACTAACTTTTTACAGAATAGTTATACGTTGAAAAAGTGGTTAGTATCAGAACTGATGACAAAGCAATCCCGACAGAAGCTAGTACAAATAACTATAATAGTAGTAAATCCACAAGATTTTTCTAGAGAACTTGTTTTTCCTGAACGATAGCAAACAAACATTTCCTCCGTATTTCGTTCGCTGCACTAAAGCGGGTGTTCAAATTCGTATTGAGCGTGCTGAAGCTCTGTTGACAAACTGAGAAGCTAATGACTTCATTTAGAAATTTCAAAGCTTTCCGGAGATATTAGCAAAACTGTAACTGTTAAGAACTGACTTGACCAAAAAGAACAAATTTTGCGGTAACTACCGGAAATCCCGGGATGAACCGCAATTTCCTGAAACTGTATCACGGGTAGAAAACAACTCCCCGTCAAAAAGTGCTAATCCAAGATTTGAAAAATTCGCGCTGTTTGTAAAGGGTAACGAAATTTTTGCATGATTTTGAAAGGTTGTCGGATTTTGACAAGTGATGTTTTGTTCGAAGGCTGTCGCTGTGCAGAACCCAAAAAAGATCACTTCGTTTAGAACGAGTCTCATTCCATCGAGTTTATTAGATATTAGCAAGTTTAACTACAGCCAGCAATAAGTTCGGTCGCTTGCTGCCGATCCTTAAACTCGCTAAAGTTACGCTTGCAATTAATGCAATTAAAACAGTGAAAACTTTATTAACAGTCGGTTAAGTTATAAATAAATCAACGAATTTTGTTTGAAATTAAAATAAACCCCAAAAGAATCAAAAATCGAAAAAAAAAACATCTAATCTAAATCTAACAGAAATTAATTTGCTTTGAGCCGCCCCGCCGTCATCAAAGTTAAATCAGAGTGCAATGCAGTGCCTTTTTTTGTTTTTGGTGTGAAATCGGCGAGCGGCATATGCACAGAAGAGGAACAAAATGGTGTTGAAATGATTGCTTTCGTTTTTGTTATTATATGGTTGTGACTCCGGTCATTTTATATTATGTGACATAATGAATGTTAATAATATTATGGCAATATCACCTATTGAGTATTTGCTCACCTCAAACAGCAGAATGCAGATTCATGGCAGTTTGTGAAAAACGAGAATTTCCAGTTAAAAAAAAATATGAGTGTGCTTAAGATCACACTTTAGAAGTAAAACTTTTGTGCCCAACGGCTAGTAATATGCAATAGATATAGTGGAAAGTCTGTAGGATCTTGAGAAAATTCAGGCCAACGACAGATGCAGGAAGAATAGTGACGAATCTACTGACGGACTTGATACAAATGCTATTTGAAAATATAAATATTTATGAATTCCTATTTACATTAAAACCTAAAAGCAACCGAATAAAAATAATTTTTATTGGCTAATTTTCTTAAAAGCATACACATGGTGCACATAGTACGTATAGCATATAAGTGCGCATCCCACACGGGTGTGCACGCTTCCGCCACAGGCATGGATACTACCGCCACAGGCACGAAAATCTAAACATTCGCCTCATGGAAGTACGCTGGTGACATATGCAAGCGTACATGCTTTGCATTCAGAGGTTCATAAAATTGCATGGTTTTTTTCCGTCCCGGCTTTCACACATAGCCCGAAAATCTAAGTAACGAGTGCATGCAAGGTGCATGTGTTTGTTGAAGCTATTTCGAATGCGGCATTACAGAAAAAGTTAAAAGTAGACCGACCTTTGCGTGGCATGCATTCCATTCATGGAACATTCCGTCAGGTCGCATTTGAATACACACACTTCTATATTATTTATCAACGAATTGAAAATTGAACACATGTACGCTTGGATATGTCACCAGCTGTATGCATGCTCCGCTCCCGCTACATTCATGATCATTAATAATTGCATCCGCATCGATATAGACTGTTTCAAACCCAAGTATTGTTTTACCAAGCAGTCCGCCAACCACATCCAATCTGAAGCTTTACCTGCGCGAGCCGCTTTATCTACGCAAACGAGAGCCAATCTACTTGAGTATGGTATTTGCATTTGCTTTGTATTTGCTTTATGGCCACCTAGCCAATTACCTGATTTCTTCGTCCCATACAATCTTTTAGGGAGCTAATTAATTTTAAAGGGAGCAAAAAGAAATGCAAAAAACAATCAACCTTTTTTCAAATTCTTCTTTCTAGGCGTAGTTGAAAATAATTTATTTTAGCTGATTAAACCGAATTTGAAGCATAAAGTTGAAAAAACATTTGTTTCAAACCTTTATATTTTCAGACGATGTAGGGATAGTTTCAGCCCTTTACTATTATCCCTTATCATAACATTTGCTTTGTTATTTAAAGGTGACATATTTTAAGACTGTGGGAACCCGATTTTCGTAATCAGCGACCCAAAACGATATCAGGAACGATTTTCACAACAGTGTAATGTTTTGACATAAACGATTCGTCGATTTGTGCAAGTTAAAAAATTGTAATTTAAAAAGGGGAAAGGTCCAGCACATCTCACCAAAGGGGAAGTGGGTACCAATTTAAAACAAGATCACCTCACACATTTAATTCACCACTCCCTTTTGGTATTCTAAGCACCCAAACCACTGGACATACGGTTTAACAGCTTCGGTTTTATCAATTAAAGCGTGCAAAAAGTATTTTATATTGGAGACAATAACAAAATAAACGTAAGAAAGATGTATTGTTTATTTCTTCTTTCATTTTTTCATTTTTGTTTACATCGTTTGGCATTTTAAGAAAGTCTCAAGTGTTTACATGTACCGTAACTTCCCGGCAGTGCTACATGTTTGGCCACGCCAAAAAGCAGATCCACTTGCTGCGCCGAAAATTCTTGTCGTATATGCCGCTTCCAACATATCAGTCAACTCCACAGTGTCCGCGGCAAAGCCCGACCAGTGACCAAACCACAAGAAAAATTTCAAATAATTCACCTCTACATAATGGTAAATTTGCATTTCTATAATGAGATAAAGCAAAGTCTGGGCGGCAACGTAGCTAACATGCCAGAAAATTTATGCAGTATGGCAGAGTGTATTTTAACTGTTGCACACACAGCACCGAGTTTCTTCGTCTCTTGTACCCCGTCCGCCCCATTTCCCATCGTTATACGAAAGTTCTGACGATTTTTCATGTGTGAGAGCGTTACGCGAATGAAATTGATTCACTCTCATGTAAATTTTTTTAAGCAAACGTCCCTAAAGAAGTTTTACTTCAAAAAGGATGATTTGCAAAAACAAATTGACGACTTAAAAACAGGTCTGCCACCAAGTCGCTCCAGATCAATTACAGGAACAGCCAAAGATTCTGTTTCAAGATCAGCCACTCTAGTTCCGGCAGCAACTAGTGAAATTTCTTATCTCACTGATGAGGATGAATTAGCCAGGGAAACAGAATGGATCCGGGTAAAACATAAAACCAAGAAACGTAAAATGAATTTTACACCTTCTCCAGCTACACCAACGAGCTCACGCAAGAATATTTCAGCTCCATCTGAACAAATTCGCAAAAAAGAACCGTGAACCAATTATTGTGGAAAATATTAAATCTTATGAAAATCTTTATGAACTGATAACTAAAAATGTTACAGAGGCTGATTTGCAAGTTAAATTCATAAATGAAACTGCAAAAATTCGGAAAATTTTCGAAATGTTGCGAAAATATTAGAAGATGCCGAGTTTACTTGTTGTACTTATGAAAATAAACAAACCGGGCCAATTAGGGTCATTGTAAAAAATCTGCATCATTCATGCTTTCCAGAAAATATTAAAACATATTTGTTAAAACGAGTCTACAATATTATTATGGTCACCAAGAAATTGTCATGGAAGAATAAGACTCCGCTAAATATGTTCATGCTCACCTTTAACAACGGCGAGGACATAGAGAACATTTACAAAATAACGCACATTCTAGGATGCAAAGTGGATATCCAAGCAGTGAAGGGATCGAAATTGATCCCACAATGTAAAAATTGTCAAGCATTTGAGCATACGCGAACATACTGCGCGAAAGAACCAAGATGCGTCAAATGTGCCAGTAAACACTTGACAGTTAAATGCCAAAAAAATGAAAGTCGAAAGCCGAAATGTGTTAACTGTGGCGAAGATCATCCAGCCAATTATAGAGGATGCATTGTTGTGAAGGAATTACAAGAATTGAAGAATAAAAGAGGTAAAAAACCAATTAAAAATATTGTCAAGAAAGATATTGTGACACAACAGAAAGAAGGTGGAAGATTTAATATCCAAACGAAACCCACAAATACCACGGTTGCTGCTTCGGGCTCTGGACTTCAAAAAAACACAAACTCAATAAGATAGTGGCATCAATCAAACGCTCCAACTCTTCCTTAAAAAAAATTACAAATCTAGAAGGATCTTTTTCTAATATGCATGAACGAGTTAAAAGACTTGAGGGTAGTACTAAAAATACTGGCCCAAAATCCAAAAACAAATAATAATGGCTAATGTCTTAGAAATCATGTCATGGAATGCAAATGGATTTCTCAATCACCAGCAAGAACTTCAAGCAATCCTAGACATAAATAAAATTAATGTGTGTCTGATTTCGGAAACAAACTTTACCAAACAATCTTGTACATATTATATTTAAAGGTTATAAAGTTTATCACACTGTACACCCCGAAAATACAGCTACGGGTGGAAGTGCCGTAATAGTCAAAGACAACATTTATCACAATGAAGAAAGCAAATTTGAAGCAGAAGATATTCAAGCAACGGCAATTAACATTAAGACTAAAAATTGCAACATTACCGTAGTTAGTCTGTATAGTCCTCAAGCACAACATCAAAGCTGACAAATACATGGAACTCTTCAAAACTTTGGGGACTCGGTTCATCATAGGTGGCGATTTCAATGGAAAGCACACACATTGGGGAACGAGACTTATTACGACCAAAGGCAAAGAATTGTTAAAAGCAATTAATGAACACAAATGTGAAGCAATATCAATAGGCAAACCTACGTATTGGCTTACTGATCCAGAAAAAGTCCCTGATTTGATCGACTTTTACCACTGACATATAGAATGGACTGCTCTTGAGGAATTTTTCATGGCACCTATTTGTTCCATAGGCTACAAACCTTTTTTCACTCCATGTAAACAGCGGAATCACTTTTGAAATTTACATTTTTTTAAATACGTACTTAAAACATTAAAACAACACAAATATTTTGTTTAAAATAATTAATAAACACTACTTTCACTTTTTCACCTTTTAAAATGCCTTTTTTCATTAATTTGCAAATTTTATGTGTATCTGATTTAAGTTCTTAACGCCTGTTTTAGCAACTGACATTCTGTATATCAAAATCCGGGGGTCTATGGGGAAAAGAGCAAAAGATATAAACATCACTATACCCATCTATTTTTTTCTAATTGATTTAACCTGATTTTATTTCTGTCAGTCTGATTTTACTTCTGAGTGCTTCTGTCAGTTTGGGGGCTTATGGATGAGCGAGTAGACTATACCTTTTTGGTGCCATCGGTTTGTATGGGAATAATTGCTGATGAGCAGTACATTATTATATGTCAGTGACTTTTACATTATCAGGAAAATATCTGCTAATTATGCAACTGGAAGAAAACTTGGATCTTAATTCAAATCATTCCGCGATTGTTTTAACCCTAAGTGAGAGCATCATCCAGAACTCTAAGTATGTGTGTGTGCGTGCGTACGTATGTGGTCATTTTTTCCTGCACGATATCGCGTGAACCAAAAAAGATATCGACTTCGTTGAGGTGTCGTTCGAAGCGTATTAACCGAAATATGTTCTGAAAAGATTTTCATAAAATTCGGTCAAGCCGTTTTTTGTTTGTGATTTTTGTACCTACACGATATCGCCCGAACCACTAAGGATATTGACTTACTTGAGGTGCCGTTCGAAGCGTACTATCGACAATATAATCTGAAAAGATTTTTATAATATTCGGTCGAGCGGTTTTTTGGTTTAAGTGACATAAGTGATTTTTGTACCTGCATGATACTGCGCGAACTAAAAACCTATATCGACTTCATTGAGGTGCCGAAAAAAGAATGTTAACGAAGAAATGCTCAGAAAAAAATTTCATAATATTCGATCGGGCCTTTTTTGTTTAAATAGAAAATTTGTTCAATAGCGTTATTCCCTATAGAGGTAGACGGTCCCCTTTTTGTGTAAGGGACACACTATGCGCTTGTTTCACTCATCAAGCATTTCTTTCCGTCTCCAGATTTCCACTGTTGCTTCATGTAATTTTTGGATAGTTTCCTCTCCGGCTTGCTTTATGGGTTCCACAGGTATTCTGTCAGACCATCATGCCTCATTATTGAAGTTCCCCTTTTTGTGTAAGGGACACACTATGCGCTTGTTTCACTCATCAAGCATTTCTTTCCGTCTCCAGATTTCCACTGTTGCTTCATGTAATTTTTGGATAGTTTCCTCTCCGCCTTGCTTTATGGGTTCCACAGGTATTCTGTCAGACCATCATGTCTCATTATTGAAGTTCCCCTTTTTGTGTAAGGGACACACTATGCGCTTGTTTCACTCATCAAGCATTTCTTTCCGTCTCCAGATTTCCACTGTTGCTTCATGTAATTTTTGGATAGTTTCCTCTCCGCCTTGCTTTATGGGTTCCACAGGTATTCTGTCAGACCATCATGCCTCATTATTGAAGTTCCCCTTTTTGTGTAAGGGACACACTATGCGCTTGTTGCACTCATCAAGAATTTCTTTCCGTCTCCAGATTTCCACTGTTGCTTCATGTAATTTTTGGATAGTTTCCTCTCCGCCTTGCTTTATGGGTTCCACAGGTATTCTGTCAGACCATCATGCCTCATTTATTGAAGTTATACTTCTTTAGGCGCGTTTTGAAAAATATTATGAGAGTGAATTTTGACGAATTCGCAACGCAACGCAACGGAGGATATGAGCGAAGGGGTGGAGGCAATAGAGGGCAAGCATTTTAACTTCCATTCTTCATGCGCACTGGGATTATCATTATTATGCACGGTATACAGAAAACGAAGGTAATGTAAAAGCGACGGCAGCTTCGAATACCGTAAAAAATGGGCGCCTGGTGACGATAGTCGTAATGCTGAAACAACAACAACAGCTTCGATTTTATATGGGAAGTGTCCCCCACGTGACATCAGCACTAAAATACCGTATACGTATACAGTCTTTTACATTACCTTGTTTCTGAATACCGTGATTAGTATGGGCATATGAAAACTCGCAGCCGATGCCGGTTCACGATGTCGATGGAAGAGGGGGTTTTTATCCTGAGGCTATGGAGGGAAATAAATTTCATGTTCGAGTCATCAGCTAAGCGTATGTTTGGTTTTTTGTGGGCATAGGAAGATTCGTAGTGTTTATTGTGTGCTGTTTGTGGGTGAGGGTTTTACTGCATGGAAGGCAATTTCTCTAACTCGTAGTGTAATATCATAGACTCGCCAAGTTTTTAACTTGTAAAAAGTGGCAAAATATTGTATTTTAACATTTTTTACTGCACGTGCATTTACGGTGATAAGTTAGTTAGTGATCAGAGTGAATAAATTTAATGAAATTGATAAGGTGACCAGTTTTGTTTACATTCATTTTTTTTTCGTGTTAATTTAGGGAAAAAATGTTGGATTTATGTGGTAATGAAATTAAAAGTGAATTTAAAATGGTTAAAAATTATTACGGAATAGTTATTAAAACATAAGTGCAAGTACCACCACACAACATGAATAACAAAAATTTTGAACTTTTTCCTACACATTTTTCTGCTTTAATATTTTTAAAAATTATTCTTTAACAAGCTTTAATCACTTTAAATTCACTTTTAACTCAATAACCACACAAATTCAACATTTTTGCCCTAAAATAACTCGACAAAACCACAGCGAATGTAAACAAAATTGGTCACCTTCACCATTAAACCATTAAGGGGGGCACTCCCTATAGAATTTTTAAAAATTCGATTTTTTGTTTTCCCGCTAAATCGATAGAGTCATGTTATGAGAAAATGTTCCCAAAATTTCAAATGCCAACTCCTAAAATTGTAGAAGATAACGGCTCATCAAGTCGGCGCGCTCCGAGTACGATATATGGCGCATGGAAACTTTAAGTCCAGTTTTCTCGAAACCATGCTTTTAAAATCGCGGTCCCGGATTGCGAAGAAACTAATAGACCGATGCACCTGTTCTTAGGCTTTTTTTGTTCAGTATGAAATAAACGAGTGCGTGAATATTTTATTTGGATGGATAATTTTTTTTTTATAGATTTTACAGCTATATTTAACCAAAAAAATGACGTAAAAAATGCAATTTTTCAAGAAGATCATGATTTCATTACTTTGTAAATTTTTTATTTTTTTTTTAATTAATTCACGCACTAGTAAAAACGTTACCAAACAATAAAGAACCTTGTTTGTGGGTCTCAGATGCATACTTTTGACTGCAGCGTGGACCGCGTTTACTCACTCTGCCGCAACCTCTTCTACGCGACTTTCAATAACTTATCCAATTTTAATTAATTGCCGACGAGAAAAAAAATGTATGTAGTTTAACTATGTACCCAAATATATGCAAAAGATTATCCACGTGTGTTGGTGATTTTAGATGAAAAAAAATCGCCAAAAAACACAATTTTTTTACGTTTTATAGGGAGTGCCCCCCTTAAAACATATTGGTTCACTAAATTTTTTGAAATTGTTTTAATTCAATCACTGAAACACTTATCACTGGTAATCCAGGTGCCGAAAAAAGTGATAAAATACAATACAACTTTTTATGGCAAAAATAAACTTAAAAACTTGGCTCCACTATGTTATTACACGAGAAATGTCCTCCATTCAAGCAAATGTAGGATCGGCACCGGCTGCTTCCAGGCCTGTAGCTACGATGGGTTTGCTGGAGGATCTAACAGAACCTCAAATATGCAGCGTACTGCAAATTTAAGACATGATATGAACATGCAGCACGCTGCTTTGCTTGTCATTTTACCAGCCTCAGCCAATTGAAATACTTTTGATTGCAGCGTGCTGCATTTTTATCTCATGCCATAATTTACTGCACGCTGCCAATTTTGATGTTCTGATACGGCCTGCGGACGATATAGGCGAAGGAGTAGAGGCTATAAAAGGCAAGCATTGCAACTCCAATCCTTTAGCTATTAAGTTTATTATTATAAGGGCATATGAAAATTCGTAGCCAAAGTCCGTTCACAATGTCCATGGGTGAGGAGGTTTTTACCCAGAGGCTATGGGCAAGGCCGTACCCACTGGGGGGGGGGGGGTCAGAGGGGGGTTGAAACCCCCCCCCCCTCCCGAAATTTTCCAGAAATAAGTATTTTCAAACACAAGTTTTCCTGAATTAAAGAGAATGATATTTAAAGTATTTCATAATTTAATTAATTAATGGTGTTTATGAATTGAACTGGCAACTAGCCTGGCCAACAGGTCTCGCGAGGCCTACTCGGCATATATTAATTCTGTTGGTGATAGTATCATAAGTGATCGTAAAAAATTCTTTGATTACGTTATCATTAAACGGAAGGCTTCAGGCTACCCAACAACAATGACGAATGGTAGAGCCCACACCTCCTGCCCCCAAGTAATTTGTAGCATGTTCGCTGATAGGTTTGCTGAAATTGATAGCCCCTTGTCCAGCGCAGCACACGATGTAACTGACTCGTACACTCACACTTCCCTTATAAATGGTATATCCCTTTCTGTTGATGATATCATGGCAGGTCTGAACAATCTATATATATGATATCAAAATAGGTAATGGTCCCGACAATCTCCCTCCTATTTACCTGCAGTGCTGCTCACCACATATCGCATTTCCTCTTTATCTCATCTTCAACAAATCTTTATCGCTAGGAAAGTTTCCCAAGCTGTGGAAGAAATCCTACCTAACGCCAATCTATAAATCCGGTGACAAACACTCGGTAGACAACTATAGGGGCATTGCCATTTTATCATCAATTCCTAAGCTTTTTGAAAAACTTGTTTATGACCGGATTGCTCCTCTTATCGAACCAAACCTAAACGAACATCAAAATGGGTTTCGGAAACTTCTAACCTTATAACCGAATTGCTATGCTGTATGGAGAGCGGCCATCAATTGGATGCTGTGTACACTGATTTCAGCAAGGCCTTCAATCGAGTGGACCACGCCATCCTAATCGCAAAACTATTAAAGTTTGGTATATCAGGTTCTGCCCTGGAATGGTTAAAATCATATCTGAACGGAAGAACACAGGTTATCAGATTCCAAGGATTTCTATCTAATGAGATCGAAGTAACCTCTGGCGTTCCTCAGGGTAGTCATCTCGGTCCCCTTCTCTTCAATATTTTCATCTCCGATCTTTCCGATAAATTAGCAAATATTCCACATCTCTTTTACGTGGATGATCTCAAAATTTATAGTGTCATTGAGACCCAAACTGATGCTTCCTTCTTGCAGACAAAGTTCAATGCCCTACACGACTGGTGCACCTTGAACAAACTGCAACTTAACACCAGCAAATGTCATGCAATTTCCTTCTCCCGCTTAAAAAACACACAGAACCATAACTATTATCTCAATGGCATAATGTTGAATCAGGTTGATCATATCGTAGATCTAGGCGTCGTCCTAGACAAAAAACTCAATTTCAACCTGCACTACGATAATATAACTGCCAGAGCCAACAAACTTCTTGGTTTCATGAAGAGGAGAACCAAAGAATTTGGTAATGTATGGGTCACAAAAACACTCTTCTGTTCTTTAGTCCGCCCTATCCTGGAATATGCGTGTCCTATCTGGCATCCTTTATTCCAAGTGAGGAGTAGGAGGACCGATTACGCCAGGAACGAGCCCGTCAACAGATGCTGTATGGTTTTTAATAGCCATAGCTCCTCTTTCTCCCCTTCACTCAACAAGGCATCCTATAAAAAAATACTCAGATCCCTACTATCACAACCCCCTTGACAATAGTAGGTTTTTAGTAGCTATCAGTAGTTATAGTAATATTATATTATATTATAAAAGACTTTACACTATGTTTTAATCTAAGATTATACCTAGTTTAAGTGTGCCTTGTTTGGCGAATTAATAAATAAATAAATAAATTTTTTAGTCAGAATTCTCGAGTCATACCATAGTTTTTTGCCTCCAAACTCTAAGAGTTCAACTCGGCCTAAAAATGCGTTATTTTACACTTAAATTTTGTCAATTTTCCTGGACCCCTGCCTTACTAGAGGGTATTCCATACTTCCCAGACCCCCCGATGTTGCCGGAGATTAGCCGAGCAAACTGCTACACTGTAACCTACAGCTAAAGGCACGGCTAAGAGCAACGAACGTCTTAGACTATAATGGTACGATCGTTTGATCTACTGACTAAAGTGGAGGAGAAGCTAAATTCCTCAATCAGAAGCTGAGGCGGAAATGAACAAAAAAGAAGTGAGTTTGGCTTAGAAGTACCAGTAGTATTATCAGGTAAATAAGTGCAGATCCAACTTTGCGACGCATATTAAGCTTAAAATTCATTACGTTTTGTTAGAAAATTAGCCAGTCATGAGGCATCTTAAGCCCATCAGCCTTGAGCGTGTCTGCAGTATAATGCTTGCACCTTCCAACATCCAACGCACGAAAATAGAAAGAATCCAATAAAATATTTGTGAAGAAATTAAAATTAGTCTTAAAATCACGCCAAAGAAGTATAACTTCTAATGCGTGTACATGCGTGTACACCCACTGTTTTTTTTTTCGTACTTTGTAGTCCATTCATTTTTTTCGGGGGCAATAAAAAAAAAAAATTAAGGTATGCCTACACGGCACAAATAAATCGTTGCGTGTGAACTCAACTGTTCGCCTTGCACAATCTAAAAGGTTTGGATATGATGAAATATGTCTCGGTGATGTTAGACCACTTGCTCCCCAAACCTTATCACAATCAATGTAACATAATATAACGCGTAGATAAGTATAAATATAATGCGCAATAACTAATGGAGGTAATTTTCACTCGTCATTTGCACTCAGTTTATTTACACAATTCGAAAGTAATTTGTTCGGTGCCTATGAAATGTTTAGGTTGAACCAATTTTAACAGTTTTTTATGCCTAACTTCGAACTCCGTTATCAGAATTGAGCAAAACTTTAACGGGACCACCGTGGGAAGCTCCCCCTTCAAATGAACCAAAAAAAAAAAAAAAAAAAAAAACGTTATTGGGTTACAAAGTTATGCGTGAACAGGACCATAAAATACCTACACGTCGAATTGAGTAACCTCCTCTTTTTTTGAAGTCGGTTAACAAATAGTAATACGTTTAGCGCTATTCGCTAGTTCAATTAACTAAATTAATGGTAAATCCACAAGATTTTTCTAGAGAATTTGTTTTTCCTGAACGTTAGCAAATAAATACTTCCTTCGTACTTCGCTCGCTACACTGAAGCGGGTGTCCGAATTCGTATTGAGGGTGTTGGAGCGCCACTCATAAACTATGAAGTGAATGACTTCATTTGGAAATTCCAAAGCTTTCTGTAACTACTGAAAATTCCTGGATGAACAGCAATTCTCTCAAACTGTAAGACGTAGAAAACAATATCCCGTCAAAAAAGTGCTGATCGGTTTCGTTGTGCAGAATCCAAAAAAGATCACTTCGTTTAGAATGGGTCTCATTCCATCGAGTTTATTAGATATTAGCAAAACTTATAAATTTAAGGTCTTTCTGACACAGCAGAAGTTTTTTTCATTTAAACAAAAAAAGGCCCGACCGAATATTATGAATTTTTTTCAGAGGATTTCGTCGTTAATATTCCTCTTTCGGCACCTCAAAGATGTCGACTCAGTTTTAAGTTCGCGCGTTATCGTGTAGGTACAAAAAATCGGTTAGTTAGAATAAGTATTGGTACAAGGACGACACTTTGTCTTCAAATTGAAAGGCACAAGGCGATATCCAATTTAAACGCCAATTTGTGACTCATTCCAAGCTTCTAACTTTGATTTTGCGTCTATTTAAATAAGGAAATTATTTTATCCGAATTTAAAGCAATTTAACTCATTTTAGTTTTGACTTCAAATGTACTTACTCTTCCATGTTGATCCTGACACATTAATATATTGTACAATCTTTTTCGCTGGTGTAAGAAATTATTTTTAAACCAAGGACTACACCTGTGTGGCAAAACTAGAGGTGACGAAATACCTCAAGATCTCATTCTTTGGAATTACTTGAAGGCAGTGAGACGTGTAGAATTTGTTCGTTTAATAGAAAAATAAAAGTGTATGCTTTGAAGGCTATAAAGTGTAAATCAGTAGGTGTTATTGTTGAAAACAGAAATATAGCAGGAGTATTAGGAAAAAACCTTACACTATTAAATAACATAAAATAGCTTTAAAAAATGCTGTAAACTCCTAGGAGTAAACTTATAACATCCTAGGCGTAACCTTATCTACAGATCTGCGATGGAATAATCACTTATTCCAAATCGCCAAACAAGCTTACCAATGCCTGGGATTCCTCAAGAGATGCCAGTTCCTCCTTGAGCCAACTGCCCTGGCGACAATCTACAAGTCCTACATTCGGCCCCGCCTTGAATATAACTCGTATACCTGGGCGGGTGCCCCAAAAACCGCGCCATTAAACTCATTGGCGATAGCACCCTGTGCACTTCGATCGACCCTTTAAGCCACCGCAGAAATGTAGCAGCCCTTAGCAAATTTTACCGCTATTACCATAGCGACTGTTCCACTGAAATCAGAAATCTCCTGCCTACATGGCAACTTTTTTCTTGCAACACAAGACTAGCCAACTCGGCTCGCTCCCATACGCTACACCCATCCTATTCGCGCACATTAAATTTTAGTAGTTCGTTTGTAAATATAACAACTCGATAGTGGAACTGTCTTCCGTAGTCAGTGTTTCCGAACTCATACAACATCTCAGAGTTCAAATGTAAGGTTCATCGACATCTACTCACGCACCCTCCAGACCCCTAACCTACCCTTTCACCTCTATCCTTCAAATCAAGCTTACTACTAGACACTGACCATGACTTGAACGACATGACAGACATGTAGTACAAAGGGTGATTCCTAAGCTTAACTTTGCATCATAAAAAAGAATTATAGTTTTTGTATACAATGTCGATTAAATGAACACCACCAATCAACACGCAAAAAGCTTAGAGCGTTATAGTATAATAGCTAGCGACGTCGAAAAAAAGTTAGTTCCTACACGGCTGATTTTTTATATGACCTGTCTTATTGACCTACCTAACGGATGCGGTACGTCTGCCACCTGCCACCTTCTGCGCATGTCTTTTGCAGAGATCAAAATTGTTAACTTTGAAATCATTTTAAGAAATTTTTTTTCGCTCCCATACCTTTCTATGTAATTTAACAGCATTTTATAGTTGCCATACAATTTTGTCGTTGCTAACATCGCGACAGACACACTTTTAGTAATAAACAAATTATAATTTTCTAACCTTTTTAGTATAGCTGAAATTTTAATATGATATAGTCCTGTAATCAAAGAATATAAATTTGCCATACAGAAGCTCCGTTGTTCAATTGAAGTCTCGGGAAGCATAGGTTGGAATAATTGAAAGAGTGTGAATAGTCCAGTAGAAACAGGCGTAAAAATGAGAAAGGAAAAAAAATTTCTTTCAGGAATCTGACAGCGGGATAGGCAGGGGTGGGGGGTATAGGTTAAGGGCTAAAAGGGAAGGGGGAGGGGTATTTAAGAAGGTGGTGATGAACCCTGCGTTTGAACTCTTTGATGTTGTAGGAGCTCGGAAATACTGACTGCGAGAGATTATTCCACAGTCGAGTTGTTTTATTAACAAACGAATTTATATCTTGATGAGTGCGTGAAAGGGGTAGTTGCAGGTGAAGGGAATGAGACGAGTGGGCTAATCTGGTGTTGGGGGTATAAGATTGCCGTGGAGGCAGAAAAGCGTTTACCTCGGAGGAACAGTCACTATGATAGTAGCGATAAAATTTTGTTCGCGAAAATATGGACCATTTGAATGTTTCCTTAAAACTCTGGATGTATATTGGCGTTGGAAATCACCAACGAAACATAAATATTGAATTGATTTGTATAATATACTGGTAGAAATATAAATATCCGGGATTCCACGCAATGACACGATGCGATTACACACCAGCTTTTTACTGTAAAGACAAACAGTTAACGATGAAATATTAAAGGGTGTACTTGCTACGTTAGAGAAATTCATTTTTCATATGTATGGAGTCCGTAATTGTAGCAATGTTGATGATGTGACGTGATGTCATTTAGTTTCTACTACATACTATACGATACGATAACTTAAAAAAAATGTATAGGAATTTCGACTCTTCAAACTTACCACCAAAGTCGAACCGATATAAATGAGAGTTATCAATTTAAATCATTTTCTATGTGTCTATAATGCCCTCTGTCGCAGCTATTTCTTTCAGCTATACTAAAAAGGTTAGAAAATTATAATTCGTTTATTACTTAAAGTAATGTCTTTCGCGATGTTGGCAACGACAAAATTGTATCGCAACTGTGGCGTCTTTCCTTTTATTAGCGCCGTAGTTATTTCCAGTTTATTAATCTTGGCTTTTATTAGCGCCACAATTTAGTTATATTTCAGATTATTAGCTTAAGTTAAAATAAAACTCGATGTTCACAATTCACTTATCTTCAATTTTTTATTACACCTATTCATCATTATTTCACTAAGCTAGATTCTATAGTAGAACTACTTTTACTTCACATTATGACTGACTGAGGGAGAAGTGAAGTCGGATGCTACTTTTCGAACTTGGTTTCTCGAAAATTATTTTTTGGTGTTGCCAATGTAGTGGCGACAAGCTACACAACTTTAAATTTATGCTATTAAATTACATAGAAAAGTATGGGAGGGAAAAAAATCTCTTAAAATGATCTCAAAGTTAACAATTTTCATCTCTGCAAAAGACATGGGCAGAAGAAAATGCAACCACTCCCAGGTGGCAGACGTACCGCATCCGTCCGTACGAACCGCCACTGCTCATAACACGAGTTGTGTTTTATCTACAGAAATAATTAAAACACCAATCGATTTGTTATTTTAAAAGCTTCATTTCTTTTACAATATGGTTTTTAAGTTATTCATGAAAAACCTCTCTAAAACATGCATTTTTTTAGATGAAACATCAACAATTTAAATCGCGAATAACTCGTGAAATATTGCTTTCAATCCACCCCTCTATCAATTGCTGCAATTATTTTTAGTGTGCAAATTTCCACCCCCTAGAAGGGTGGCATTCCGCCCAGGGAAAAGGCACACTTCAACACAACATAACTTTTGTTTCTTGAACTCCTACCTACTTACTGTCCATATTTCCCATGATTCGGTGCTGTCCGGGCATTCGGAGCCAAAAACCGCTACCCACTGGACTATAATTAGAGCATAGGTTTATTACAGATTCCATGCTATAGCAAAACCCGACTGGCGCAAAATGTCAACAATCTTGTAAACAAAGTGCTAAAAACACAAATTTCGTATATTGTAATAGAAATTGCTACAAATTATTTCTGTAGCAAATGAGTGAAATACAAAAACCTGAAAATAAAAAAATATATATAAAATGACATTTTTCATTCAGAATTTGTAAATTTTGTCAATAAACATTAAACCGCCAGAAAAACACACCTCCCTCTAGCAATACGCAGTTGTGACTGATTAAATGAAAACAAGTAATTTGATAGGAGGAGCTAAATGGTCAAGCTTTTAAGCATTTTTAAGAGCTTTGTACCCCAGCATGCGCCAAATGTCACGGAACTTGAAAACATCTATACCACAAAATAAACAAAACATAAAAGTTTGAAATTTATTTATGGGCAGAAGAAATATAAAAACTCAATTTTTTCTGATTAATTATATAGGCAAATAATAGTGTAAAATAAAGAAAAAAATGTACAAAAATCCTACAAAAATTTGTTAAGATAATGAAAAATTCATTCCGGTTCTTTATTTGCGGAAAGTAAATGTTTATGAAGATAGGTTGGTAGATCACTTAGACGCACTTTCAGCCACCGGCCCTTCGGGCCTCTGAACAGCATGCCCATCGGGAAATTTCCCGGTTCGTCCTATGCCCCATCCGCCCCTGAATACAATATTACCACATAAAAGAGGAGTCTTGAAAGAGGAGTTTTTTATCACTCCCATTCATCAGAATAGACAACGTAACACGAAAGTCAGCCTCTTCTCTTTTATGCAAACACTCAGTGCTGATTACATTTCCAAATGCTATAATTAAGTTGAAGTTGACCTGATGAGTGGCATCGATTGCACGCTCACTTCCTGTTTGAATTTCAACATTCAACAGTTTTCAACTTGTATCTTAATTGCTATTATTGATTTTCGAGCCCCCTTTTGTAGCTCATTATAACTTCCCATAATTAATCTCAATTTTTACAAGTTCATCTCTTCATCCACAGGTATGGGGCGATGCTGCTGTGCAAATATTCTTTGCGCTTAGTCCCGCATGGGGAGGGCTAATTACACTGTCTTCATACAACAAGTTCACCAACAATTGCTACAAGTAAGTAAATAACCCGAACTTACCCGAAATATTCCCATTACGTAACAAAATCAGCTGAAAATGTTCATCGTCCGTACTTTCCAGAGATTCATTGATTGTGGCGGTGTCCAACATCGGCACGTCGTTCTTTGCTGGCTTGGTTATCTTTTCGATAATTGGTTTCCTGGCGCACGAGCTTGATGTAGAAGTCGAAAAGGTCGTCGATCAAGGTGCAGGATTGGCATTCATTGTTTATCCAGAAGTAGTTACTCGGCTGCCGATTTCGCCTGTTTGGTCGGTGCTGTTCTTCGTAATGCTATTAACTCTCGGCCTTGACTCACAGGTTAGATAATATCATAATAGAAAAGTCTTTTTACAATATTAATTGATTTTTTTTTTTTTTTTTTTCAGTTTGCTTTAATGGAAACAGTCACCACCGCCATTCTGGATAAATTCCCGAATCTCCGGCAATTTAAGTTCTGGGTGGTCCTTGCAGTTGGTGTGTTTGGTTACGTGGGCGGACTTGGATTCACAACGAATGTAAGTAAACTCAATAAATTCGTTTTCCTTTTAGTTTTTTATTGAGAAACTTTAGTGCTGTCCTTATATAACGTCCTCCACCATTGCCGAAGAGTGAAATTGTATAATTCCTTTTCTTCTTGCAACAAACTGTTTTTTGTTATTTTTTTTTTATTTGAGTTTGTTTACATTTCCTTGTGGGTTTATAAAAAACTTACATTACATAATATCAAAAGCGAAATTTGAAAGCCGCCTTCGAAGCTGGTCGTCACATTACTTGGCCGAGTATTGGGAATTTATTAAAATCCACATGACCACATCTATTAAAAATAATAATAATTTATATATGTATATAAAACTGAATGTACGGTATAGACTCGGGAACTAACCAACCGATTTTACTGAAATTTTTACAGTAACTCTTTTTGTTGAAAGTAAAATAGGCATAGTGCAGTTATTCGACAGCGGGTGGTTTTGGTACATCCAATACAAAATTTCGTAATTTCTATTCAAAATCGAAACATTTGTATGAGAGGTGCTGACTTGAGAATTGTTGACAATCAGTCTTTCATGAACAAAATTATTTGCAAAAATTTTCGTCATTCCAATAAAAAATAATAGTAACTTTTTCATACAAAAATTGGAAATTTTGAACGAGAATAGAAAAATACTTTGTTTTTACGTTCTACTGACAAAATGAGTGCCTGATACACCGTAAATGCAGACACGTTGCCAGGAGCAAGGTAATGGATGTTCTTCGCGATGGAAGATCCCTATGTCCGTAAAGTTGGCCCCGCCATTTTGGATTTAAAAAAAAAGAAATAATGTGCTAAGATGTGCTCGATGTGTGCTATAATGTGCCGCATTAAAAATAAATTTTATTCAAAAGCAAAGGATATAGTTTTTATGAGGAGGTCCTTTTTTGAAAGTGAAGTTAGCCCCGCCATCTTTTTTTATGAAAATCAACTTATTTGTGCTGTAATGTGCTCAATATGTGCTATCATGTGCAAAAAATAAAATTGCGAAAAAAGACTCATTCATATGTTTGCGAATTTTGAAAGACAAGAAAGTTGTTATTTTAGAAGTTGGCCCCGCATTTTATCTTTTCCGCAGAAACCTTGAACATGTCATGATGTGCTCGAGCTGTAGTACTGTGTGCTGTACAAAAAACGTCCATACGCTTGCGAATATTAAAAGCAAAAATTCTTTTTCTAAAAGTTGAGCACAATTTTGAAATTTTTTTGAGAATAATGCTTATTTTAGCAAGCAGCATCTTTTTATAACCTTCCGTCTGACGGGAGTAGTAGCCTATTCTGGTACATTCAAACAAAATTCTACGGGGCATTATACTGCGTACATTCCAATAGCAGATTATTGGCGACAATATGATAACGCATCAAATAATATTTATTTATTTATTTATTTTTAAAAACAAGGCACACTTAAATCTAAGTACACTTTTTAACAATAGCTTAAATTAATTATCACATTAGATGCTAAGTCAGGTACAGGTATAATTGGGCTAGGCTATATGTAGGCTAAATCTACTATACT
This sequence comes from Thereva unica, assembly GCA_949987705.1. Taxonomy (NCBI): domain Eukaryota; kingdom Metazoa; phylum Arthropoda; class Insecta; order Diptera; family Therevidae; genus Thereva; species Thereva unica. The sequence continues at coordinate 95,846,384 of OX465281.1, forward strand.
AATTTTATTGCTTAAACAGTAACGGGAGTTTGGGGTTTCATCATTAGTATTAACTTTCTTTTATAGGACAATTTGTTAGTGTGATGGGGAAAGCATTGATAATGATCATTGAAGACCATGCAACATCTATTAATGGGCTCGTTCCTAGCGTAGTCGGTGCGATGAGAATATTCCTTAAGTAGTTTCGTGTGCCTAGTACGCCTAACTTCTTCATTGAGTATTATCCTATCCGACAAGAACTTCACCTTGAGATCGCCGTTTAGAATATCCATGGTGTGGCAAGAGATGAGCATTTTTCTCCTGCATGACAGCGGTAAAAGATCCAAAACTTTGAGTCTGTCTGTATAGGGTGGAAGACTATGATAATCAGCGGGGTTATATAGATTTCTTAGTGCGAACAGGAGAAATTGCTTTTGAATGGATTCAATCCTGTTGCTACTGGCGTGATATATGGGACAGACAGAAAACAGTTTTTGAGACCCAGATGTTATCAAATTCCTTAACCCTTCTTTTTATAAAACCAAGGAGTTTATTAGCTCTGGCAGTACCTATACTATCGTAGTGTAGGTTAAAGTTTAAGATATTGTCTAAGACAACGACTAGGTCTATGATTTGATCAACATGGTTTAATAATTTGTTGTCAAGATAGTATTGCTGCAGTTGTACCCTTTTTTTCCGGGAGAAGGTTATTGCATGGCATTGTGTTAAGTTGCAACTTACTGGTGTTACACCAGTCCTGCAATGCATTAAGTTTCGTCTGAAGGAATGATACATCGGTGTCTGACCTTATAACGCTATATATTTTCAGGTCGTCTGCATAAAAGAGATGTGGTATATTATTTAATTTGTGAGACAGATCGGAGATAAAGATGTTAAACAAGAGCGGACCAAGATGACTTCCCTGGGGGACACCGGATGTAACTTCGATTTCTTGGGATAAGAATCCTTGAAATCTGACGACCTGAGTTCTACCGCTAAGATATGATTTTATCCATTCCAGGGCACGGCCGGTAATTCCAAATTTCAATAACTTAGTAATCAAAATATGGTGGTCCACACGATCAAAGGCCTTGCTAAAGTCCGTGTAGACAACATCAATTTGATGGCCGTTCTCCATACCACATAAGAGTTCAGAGAAAAGAATCATAAGATTTGAGTGGTCGAATGCCTCTTTCTGAGACAGTGTTGTTGCTCGTTAATGTTAGGATCTATAAGTGGTGCAATCTTGTCGTGCACAAGCTTTTCGAAGAGTTTAGGAATTGAGGATATATTAATGCCCCTATAATTATCCACTAATTTCTTGTCGGATGATTTGGTGTTAAGAAGGCTTTCTTCCAGAATTTTAGGGAAACTTCCAAACGAGAGCGATTTGTTAAAGATAAGACGAAGAGGAAATACTAATTCATTTGAACAGCGCTGCAGGAAGTTTGCAGGTAGATTGTCGGGGCCGTGACCTTTATTAATATCAAGATTGTTTGAACCTGCTCTTATTTCGTCACCTGACAGAGATAGATTGTTAATGATTGTTGACGATTCAGTACAAGTGGGGTCAATGTGCGTTGTGTTAGATTTGGGAGCGAAGACTTCACTAAATCTCACAGCAAACATGTTACATATATCTTGGGGGCACGAGGAGGAAGCTCTCCCATTCGTCATTGTTGCCGGATACCCTGAGGCCTTTCGCTTTGTGTTAACGAAATCGAAGAATTTCTTAGAGTCCTTTAAGATATTTTCTCCGACTTTGTTTATGTATGTTGTAAAGACCTCACGTGACCTAAAAGTGAATTCAGATGCTAGTCTGGAGTATTCGGATCTTAATTCATCGTTACATCCGTTTGTCTTCTTATATTGCGGTACAATTTGTTTCTTTGATTTCGCAGTGATCTAGTATTTTTGTCCAACCATGGCTCCGACAATCAAATCAAATTGCATTGTTGTGAGATGCAATCAAATCAAAAACAATTGCATTGTTGTGAGATGCACGATGCAGGGTGACAGTGGAGTTAAATTATAATATCCACGCAGAATGGTGAAGCGTGCTAGAAAAAAGGTTCTCCTCATCGCTGGAGGAGAAGACGTTCACCTCGTCATACAGATTAGTGAAAACCAGGTCTAATCAATTTCCACTAGTGTTCGGGTGCCTTATCACTTGCTGCAGATCATTGGCGTAAAAATTATCAATAAGCTTCATGCCAATAGCGTGTGTGACATTAATGGGTAGGCAATTATTATAGTCGTCTAGAGTAAAGGATATGTTAGGACGGTTGAAATCTTCCAGTATGAGCACCTCGTCATGCTTGTGGCAGTCAAGTGATTGGAGAACTCCTTTTAGTGTATTTATAAAATCATCATACTTTGATTCGTCAGAATGCATCATACTAGTTAGATAAAGGCTGTTCAACCTATGCACATTTATGTATATATGTTTTAAAATAGATATTAGATTAAGTTTTCTTGTGTATATGTATATCTCCGACATACAAATTAGCTTACGGATGCACTACAACTGTATTTTTGTATATGTGTTATATTGTTCGCAATAAACGTTCTTTTTTTTGTAGTAACTTTACGGACATAAGATCCCTCCCACTCCATTTGAAGGGCGATGTCGAGGAATGGTGTAAAAAATGCACGATCTGTACCGCCGCACAGTGGGGCAAAATGCCAAAAAGCTGGCCAAAAGTCGAAAAATCGAAGATCGATTTTCGAACCTTCTGCCTGTTAAATATCTAGTAGGAGACCCCTGCCACACATTAAACCGGTTTATGGCGGTCAGGTGTCCTTTTTCTCTTCGCAGGATCCGTGCAAAAGTGACCATTGCAGCAAGCGATTGTGAGAATTTTTAAACCCTTGTCGAAGCTGCTATTTGTTGTGCTTATTATTTTACAGTGGTAAAAGTTATTTAATTAACAAAAAATGGATTCTTCTCCTCAAGTTATCTAGAAAACATTTCTATAAGCAATATTGTCTATTTTTATGCCTGTAAAATTAATTAATTAATAAAAGACAGTAAATTTTTTATTATTTTTGCTAAAAAATCGTTTGTTAAAGAAGCCCTAAAAAAGTCTCGCTAGGTCCCGCTTTAAATGTTTGTTTAATTTGTTCCTTAAACATTTCTTCACAAAATACAAACAGCAAAAATTGAGACTCTTTGCGATCTTTTAGTCGGTGGACGTTTTTATTTAAAAAGTGCATCAATTTATGGGTTATTCCCACCATATTTGTGTATAAATCCTTTTTATGTATTCATATTACATGTTATGTATGTATTTTATAATATATTTATAAAAATATTGTTTTTATACACTGATAAAAAAACATTCTTAGCTTAAGACAATTTTTTTTGAACGAAGCAAATCATGTTTTGAATATAAGGAAAACAAAATTGTCTTCGGATAAGCAATACTCATAGTCTTGGTTTTATTGTCTTGGATGAAGACAAAAGTTGACTAGAAGTAAGAAAAAAAATTCTTGGTTTGAGATACTCATTTTTTTAATTTAAGCAACTCAAGGTAATAAAATAGTGAATTGCCTTAATAAATATTGTCGAATTAAAGCTTCATCGTGTCTTTATTTAATACAAATGTTATTTTTAATAAAAAAAATTAGTTTCTTGAGTAAAAATTACAACAATCTTACTTCGAGAAAAAAATATCTTGCCCGAAAATATAAGTGTTGGACAAAGAAATATAATTGCTTGGCTCAAGAATTTCTAGTGTCTTACTCTTTCACAGCATTCTCATGTTAAGACTGAAAAATGTTTCAACTCAAGACAACGAAAGGAAGACTATGGAATTGCTGGAATCAACACAATTTTTTTTATCAGTGTAAGCTGCTGCATAAAATTTTTCGGAATCTTCTTTATATTTTTTGAGTTCAGAAATAGTATAGGTAAATTAGGTCGAAAAATAACGAAACAGCGGAAATGATTGGGTACAGGCTAAAACGAATGTGGCAGAGAGTTCCCTTTTAGGGTTCTTATAAAGGGTTATATAGTCTACCGATTTTCTACCCTTCATCTAGGAGTTTTAGGGTCAAAATATCAGTTTTTTTGCAAATACATGTGAAATGGTACCTAAGTGTTTTTTTTTTTTTTTTTTTTTTTATATGAAAAAACCAAGCTTAGGTGTAACCCTTTGTACTACCAGTCCGTCATGTCGTTCAGTTCATGGTGCAATGTCTAGTAGTAGCTTGGTTTGAAGAATAGAGGAGAATAGGAAAGGTTAGAGGGGGTCTGGAGGGTGTAGAAGAAAATGACGATGAACCTCACGTTTGAACTCTAAGATGTTGTACGAGTTCGGAAATACCGACTGCGGAAGATCATTCCACAATCGAGTTGTTCTATTCATAAACGAACTTCTGAACCGTATTGTGCGTGAACGAGGGGGCTGTAGGGTATGGGGGTGAGCCGAGCGGGCTAGTCTTGTGTTGCGGGAAAAGTATTGCCGTGCAGGCAGGAGGTCCTGAATTTCGGTGGAACAGTCGCCATGGTAATAGCGATAAAGTATGGAGAGGGCTGCTACATTCCTACGGTGGCTCAAGGTGTCTATGGAGGCGCGAAAGGGGCCATCACCAATGAGTTTGAGGGCACGATTTTGCACCTTGTCGAGACAAGCCAAGGTGGTTTTTGGGGCGCCTGCCCAGATATGTGAGTTGTATTCGAGGCGCGGCCGAATGTAGGATTTGTATATTGTAGCCAATGTAGCTGGCTGGAGGAGGAAGTTGCATCTCTTGAGAAATCCAAGGCATTGGGAGGCTTGTTTGGCGATTTGGAATATGTGATCGTTCCATCGCAGATGCTCCGTTAAAGTTACCCCTAGGATGTTGAGAGTTGAGTCAGCCGTTAGATTCTCTCCATCCACCGAGACAGGAGGAAGGTCGGTACAATTTTTGTTGGAGATCAGACAGTGCTTCGTTTTTGTGGCATTGAATTCGACGCGGTTCATTTCGCCCCAATGAAGAATCGATTCGATATCCCGGTTGATCGAAGCCGACATCAGTTGACGGTGGTAAAGACAAGGTCTGGCACGTGCTTGTCTTATATTGTCGAAGGAGTAAGAGAAATTCAGAGTACCGTCATCAGCGAAGCAGTGAAGTGGGTTGGAGGGGATTGAGAGCAGATCATTAATGAAGATTAGAAAAAGTGCGGGTGAAAGAATTGACCCCTGGGGAACTCCGGCCGAAATGGCGTGGGGGTTGGATTCGACGCCATCCAATACTACCTTGATTGAACGGCATGAAAGAAAGCTCTTAATCCAGTTCCTTAGAACTAAGTGTATACCAATAGCTTGGAGTTTATTCAACAGAGCTGTGTGCCATACTCTGTCAAAAGCCTTTGATATATCTAGAGCAACTAGGCTAGACTCACCAAAGCTGTGAATGCTTTGGTTGATACGCTCGGTTAAACACACAAGCAGATCGCCAGTAGACCGTTTAGATCTGAAGCCGTATTGCCTGTCGTGTATAATTTGGTTGGATTCTAGATATTTCATCAGCCTTTTATTGATTATTGTCTCCATGATTTTGGAGAGAACAGAAGTAATTGCTATTGGGCGGTAGTTTAGGGGGTCGCTGGCTTCACCTTTTTTTGGGATTGGCTGAACATGAGCTAGTTTCCAAGAGTCGGGATACACTCCGGAGAAGTAAGACAGGGCAAAAAGTTTGCGCAGAGGTTTAGCCAAAGGTGAGGCACATTTTTTAAGTACCATAGGGGGGATTTTGTCGGGACCAGTGGATTTGTTGGCGTCGAGTTCTTTGAGACACCTAAACACCTCGCGAGTCCTGAAGTGAACTCCGTCCATTGAGTGGGTGGTATTCTCGAGAGTGGGGGGTGACATAGCAGCATCGGGTAAAGAAGAATTTGCGGCGAACAGAGAAGCTAATAGGTCGGCCTTGGGTTTGCTTTCTGTTATCACTTCCTTGTTGTGAATAAAAGGAGGTGTTGAGGAGGAAGTAAAATTCTTCTTGATGGCAGTTACCAAGGACCAGAAGTTTTTGCTGCCTGTAGTGGAGTTAAGAATCTTACTTCTCAATCTATCATCAAATGATGATTTGACTTTCCTGATGATGGAGTTACAGGAGTTTCTAAGTCTGACGTACTCACGACGAAGTGGCTCATGCTCGTGTTATCATAGACTAGTGTTTAAAAAATTTGTATATTATACTAGTATTTACAAAAAAAGTTCTGAATTTTCCGTTTTAAAGATTTAAAATACTCGTATCCACTTATTTGTGACTTGTAAAGATCATCAGACGTTCAATAAATCCTTTGTTGGGCTACATGGTTAATATTTTCAGGAGTGATTTGCTTACAAGTTTTTATTTAAAAGTTTTAGTTTTTTTTTATTAAAAAAGGCCGCTAAATTCGAAATCAGCGACCCGAAAAACCCCCGTATACCAAGTTTTGTAGCAATTAAAGGATATTTCACTACTTTCAGTCGCCATTTTGAAGCCGTGATCACCGTCCCCAAAAACCCCCGTATACCAAATTTCAAATTAATTGGTTAATGTTAAAGACTTTTGGCCAGCTTTTCGGCCTTTTGCCCCACTGTACGCCGGCAAGGGGCGTCGACGAAACTCAGAGCGAAAAGTCAGCAGTACAATGTTGGCGCGCCATTAGAAAGAATTGCGACTAAGGCGGTGGAGCATTTCCAGCAACAGATAGGGGCGGGTGACCGTTAATTCTGCCGAAATCTAATGGAATAGTTTAACGTTTTAACCGGACCGTTGGTGAACATCTAAGGAAGGTGGTAAACGGCCCTACTCCTCTGCACTAAGAGTGGAATTATCGGAGAAATCTGCTATCGGACAGCGACAGGATGAACACCCGCTACGACCTAAGGGCGAGCGGAGATTTTTATAAAGAAGGCGGTCGAGTGTGGCTAAATATTCCTCGGCGAATAAAAGGGAAAACACCACAAATCTCTAACCTTAAATTTTCAAATGTATCCAAAATTAATTTTTGTAGGTTTGTTGTTTTATAACTTTTCAAAAAAAAAATCTTATACAGAGGATCTGTCCGTTTGTCTGTCTGTCCGTCTGTGACCTTCTTTCATCTCTGAAAGTACTGTCGCTACAGACTTGGACCATATCTCAAATTGTAGCTCTTGATCAAAAGACCTAAAGCTGAGAAAATGGCCTGGAAATTCCAACCGGCAGTATATTTAACGACAAAAAAGAGATTTTTAATAAAGTACAATATCGGTAGCCTAGAGCTAAGGCGCTGGAATCCTACCCTGGAGAACCAAGTTCAATCCTCGGCCGCGCAATGGTGAAATATGATTTTTTTTAACTTCGGTAGAACATGTTTTGAATCTATCACTAAATTATATTATTTAATAATGATACTCAGGAGAACATAAACATTTACTTAATTAAAAGCGAAAAAAGTGAAACTCTTTCAAGTTATTTGTAGGAATATTTTCGTGATTCTTCACAATCTCCACAATGACAATCAATATTGGCATCCAGTCTGAGGTGTTATTCAACAGAAAGAATACCATGAAAAAGCGTAATTAGTGGCTAGTCTCTAGGCACAACATCCCACTATTTCATTATACCTTTTCGCTTAAGGGCAGTGCACACATAAGTTTTTTTTTTTTATTCAAAGGCGTTGCACACGGGGTTTTGCTAGTAACAAAGAAAATAAGAATGCGCTGACGAAAAGTTCCAGTGTTAATAAAATAGGATAGGTAAAGAGTAAGTATTTGTTAGATTTTTTTATAGCCACCAACGCTGCACGGTGGGTGCCAAATTTGCAAAATTGATTACTTCTAAGGAAAAACAATTTGGAAGCGATGAGCGAAGCTAGTAGACAGCTAAATTGGTGCAATAGAAGCTAAGGCTTTTTTCGAGCGAAATTGAAACGGGCCTAGCATTTCTGGCGTCGCCGAGTTAGCTAGTTTTTGTAAAAAAAAAGCCTCAGTTTCAGCTTTTCCAAAAAGTTTAAAAAAAATTCAAAACCATAAAAAAATTAAAAAATAGAAATTTTATGATTGGATATTGTAAAGTGAGTCTTAGAGCATACGTAAAAATATCAGGATCCACATGGAACTTTTTGTTTTGGAGCTGTAAGAAATGTAATTTTTAAATGCACTTAATTGCAAAATGTATTATGCAAAGACCATTTGACCGACAGTGATTGGGGTTTGGATATAAGTTAAACATACCTTAACCTACCTAATTCCAGAATTACATTGAAAAATAATGTTATTTTCTTTTCTTGGCATAACTTTAAAGTGAGGTCCTATTTTTCGCCATTTTCGGCTATTTTGCAATGCACAATTCCAAATTTCAAAAATCCAGCTTACGTTTTAGTTTTAGCAAATCTAATAACGAACAAAACATGACCAACAAAGTTTTCGCCTAGAAGCTTTCGTTAAGGGATTTTTCGGGAAGTTTTTAGTTATTGGGCTCCCGTAAATTTTCCAGGTATTTTCATGTTTGCGCACCCCCAAGTAATGTTGGGGAAGTCTTCTCTAAACAATACCACCAAAAAAGTTCGTTATATCACACCAAAGTAAATGGAAATGCGCCAGCGCCTGAGCTATTAATGCAGTGAAAATGTCGGGTTTACAAGTTTGATAGAAACATGTGAATATGTGATATTTTGTGCTAAACTTTATTGGACGACAACCAAATCTATTATTGTCTGTGATGTCACTACAATTGTTTTTCTATTGCAGAGTGGAATGTATTGGCTGCAACTAATGGACAAATACGCGGCTAATTGGTCAGTACTTTTAATCGCAATAGCCGAATGTGTTCTTATTGCTTGGCTCTACGGATCGGAGAGATTCCTCAACGACATTCAAAGCATGATTGGAAAACGTTCAAAGTTCTGGAATATGTTTTGGTCAACAATGTGGAGATTTATAACTCCCGCAACTTTGTTGGTAAGTTTATATTCGCATTTTCATATTTTATACATGTACAATATATGAATTTTGCTTCTCATTTTCAGTTCATCCTTTTCTTTAATTGGGTGGAATACAAACCAGCATCATACGGACACTACGTCTATCCACTATGGGCAGATGCTGTCGGATGGATAATAGGTCTTTTGCCGGTTTTTGTTATTTTTGTGACAGCATTCTATCAAATTTGCCAAGCACCAACTAATTTGAGCTTTTGCGAAAAAGTACGAACTTTATTACGTCCAACTGCGGACTGGGGTCCAGCAGACCGTTCGAGAAGTTTGCAATCAAATAATAAATGCGAAAGCAGTACATATGATAGTGTGACAAATTCAAGGGTATTAGTGAACGGTGTCCCATCAGACTCGCCACCGGGACGAGGTGGGTATGATGTAACCGGTTTCCATAACGAGGCGCTGCAGCTCTGAGAGCGAGTTCTAGCACCTCGGATGGAGTCGTTACATCAACCCATCATCTCAAAAAATAGTGATAGAGTAAGGTCTAGTACTTTATACAAAAATATATCTTTAGCCTTTTTCATTTTAGGATTATGAATTTGCACCAATAGTTGTTGTAACTGGAGCTGAAGTTGAGCCACAGTACCGAATGCCGGGCCCTAGTATACTTAAATCATCAAAAAATGGAAAGAACACATCTTCATCAACAATAAAACAAAAGATTACACCTGACTGCAGTCCCAGCAAGCAGCCACTAATTGGTCCTGAATTACGTAATAACGATAGCATTGGTAGTGCGTTAAGTGAAACGACTGTTCTACCTGCCACGAAAGTGACAGCAACAATGGTTTTACCAATTACCACAGCTAGTAGTTCGAAGAATGTTGTCGCTGGTGGTTATGGAAACGGTCGTGAAAGAACTTTAACAACTTTCGGCGACAAAAGTAAAAACCCCTACGATGCTAAACGTAATATAGTTAACTAATTTGAAAGGAGCCTTATTTCCGAGCTTTTAAGATTTAATTAATGAAAAAAAAAACAAGTTTTTTAAGACGAACTAAAGTTATAAGTCGAGAATATTTAAACAAAAACAACAAATACTTCGTTTTAGATTTTATTAGGTGATTACTGAGAAGATGATGTAGAGAAATATTATTTTTGTTTTATTTGAGGAATATTAAATACCCACCGAAAGAGAAATTTAACTCCACAAACAAAAATATTAATATGAACTGAAAACAAATTGTAAATCTGAATTGTAAATTAATCAAGATTGTAAATTCTTAAAAGTATCGAACAAGTTGACATTCTGTAGGTGTACTAAAGATGACAAACTTTCTTTTTTATAATTTTATCTATTTAAACTTCAAGCATTTTTTGATAACAATCTTCTTCAGCTCCAGCACATTTTTTAAAATAAATTTTTTATGAAAAGTTATAGTTTTGATTTCAAAGATAGCAGCTGTAAATGCTTTATTTTAATGTATTTTCAGTTTAATAGGAACTTTAGCATGTTTAAAACGTAGTGGTATGAAACTTGATATTATATTGCAGAAATTAGCTCGTCATGTTATTCACGGATGTGATTTTTTCTGAACAAGCTATATAATTCTCACTTTTAGCAATTTTTGTAAAGTTTTAAATTATAAACAAATCTCTAGAAAGCAATACTTGTGAAAATATCCAATCCCGAATAGCATTTTGAGGGGATGCAGATGGGACCCAATGACGGTGGCCCCACTGCTTCATATGTACCTCATGTGGATTGCACTGGAAAAAAGAGGCTGAACAATTTAAGGTTTTCGGTGTGGCAAGTAAAAACTGGGATGGGTCGAAAGCTATTTATTTTTAAACGCGAGTGGCATTTTTCCAAGCGGTCCTCCAACTAAGTACTAATCACATCTAATGCTGCTTGATTTCCGCAATTGAACGAGAATCGCCCTTTACAGTTTTAATGCTTAAATTTAATTATTTTAGCCTATTCTAATCTATCTAACTTATTGCCCCTCTAAATTACTATATATCTTAATTTAACTTACGCCTTTTCGCCTCGGGTGAGCTCCGTCCAGACGACGAGCTCACACGAGCTCGCGTTGGAAAAATTAACAAAAGCTCATGGAAGCTGGCACCACTAACCTAGCCTTATTTAAATCTTCATTATGTTGGTTTTCTCAAAGGAGGCTAAATATCTAGGCATAATCTTAGATCGAAAGCTCTCCTGGAAACCCTAGATTGAAAAACTAACTGCTAATTAAATTATACTATTACTTCTCTCCATATCTTTTGTCAATTTGTACATAAAAGCTGGCCCTACTGATCCTTCCTCCACTACACCTAGTGATGAAAAAGGACGCTCTGGCAGGGCCGCTGCGTCTACAGGTGATACTCTCTTTTAAGCCAGGAGATCTAGATCATTTATCGATCCTCAAGGAGCTAAACCTAGAGCCAATGCTATCATTGTCCGATATATTCCGAACACTCCTGTGCGGCTGTGAGACTACAACGAAGAAGAGATTGAGCCTCATTCATCGCAATTTCCCTGCTCCCAGGGTGATCTGGTATATGAACCCTAAATCAATTTAAGGCTATATTAAAAGCATTAACCTGGAAGGTTTTTAACGAAGAGTTTGGTACAATAGGCCCAACAAAATAGGTTGCAGTGCTCTCCGACCCAAGTTGGTAGCCCTTGTAACTATTTTAAATCTAGCGTTTTTAGGTCGAATACGCAATCTCTATGAATCCTCCAGGCACCATTGAAAAGTACTTGCAGTGGAGCTCCTGAACTTCCATATCTTCGTTACGCCAGAGTTACGATTCAGGTGGTAAAAAAGAGGCACTACTACTATCTACAGCATTTCACTTGATCGAATACAATCCAAAATTTTCAGTATGTACATATAGCCTCTCAGTGTTTGCAATTAAACTAATCTTAACTTCCAACAATTATAGCTATATTTTTGTTTTAGTGAAGTATCGGGTACAAAGAGTACCGCAGCCAACTTCAATAGGTTCAGCAGTCTGCCATACGAATTATCACTTAGTTGTTTGGTCAAGCAACTCCTCTTGGCGGCACAGCCTATGGGGTATTGCGACCGTCCCATCTTCCTCTTTTTCGATGGCTCTACAACCCAGGGGGCGTATGACCATTTTGTTTGGGTTTTCTGTGGATATTTCTGAATCTCATTACTGAATGTTTTATTTGCATCGATTTATCATTACCTTCGCTGACTGTGAACTCCAAGTAGTTCAATTATTTTATCTGTTCGAACTTATATTCCCCAGGGTGTTGTGCCTTATTTTTCTTCTTTCCAGCCTCGACGGAATTATAATCTTGCTCGTGTTTGCCTTACAGGAAATAGTTCGTCCGTTGTTCGTTATCCTATTTCTTCAAAATCCGGATAGTCATTAATTGCTGCTTCTGCATAGGGCTGCAATCAGGCTTTAATTATGTTTGTCATTAGTTTATATACTGCGCTTAAAACAATATGCCTCTATAGATTGTGCAGTTGAATTTATCCCCTTTCAGGCATTTTACGTTCCTCCATATACATCAAAGTAGTTCATGTATAGCTGCTGACAACGGTTCACCTCCTTGCTTGATCAACTCTGCTGTGTTGTAATCGATTGCTGGGGAATTATTGTTTTTAAGGATCGTCGCAGCAATTAGCGCGAGACAGCCACGTCGGAGTGTTATGTCTCCTAAAACAAATGAACTCCTCTAACCAGCCGACAAAGGCTGTGATGCCGGAATACCAGACTACCCCGTGAACAAGGAGATGTACCGTCTTTTAGGTGAATGCCCGACATATGCGAAACATGGACTCCCTATTATTAACATTTAAGCCGGCAGGATGTCTTATTACGGCTACCTCCAATAGTGGTATTCCTTCTTCGATTTTATTTGGGCCACATTTAGAATGTTTGTAGTTAATAGGTTTCCTTTTTGGCTAAAGTCTCCATCTTTTTTTAGGTGCATTCAAATTCGACTACATCAATTATTTAATGCAAATAGAGACCACAAAATAGCAACTCATCAAGCAGCATTCTTAAACGTATTAATAAATGAATAAACTAAAATAATTATAAATATAAAAATTGTTATAATTATTAATAAAACGTAACTTCAAGCGTTTACCCAGTGATTAACAACAGCTTACATGAAAGGATTACAACGTGGAACTGTTTCAGCCTCCAGTCTTTTATATTTTTGCGATCACCAGTACGTCACCGATTTACACATGTAAAATATGGCATGAATTTATCACGTAATTTTCACTGCCCATACTGGGTTATACTTTGGAACACATCCTAGTCTATTCAAAACGCGTGTTTGGGTGTTCCAAAATAACACCGTTAAGAAAATCGAACCCTAAAGATTTTTGGGGTCACTAATCGCAAAAATCGGGGTCTCGCGGTCCTAAAACATGGGCGTCACCCTTCAAAATACAAAAACTTTATAAACTGCAAACTTACTTTATATAAAAAAATTGCAAACATTTTTGTTTTTTTCCTTTGGCTTGAAATTTGTTTCAATAGGTTATATTGAAATATAACTTTCATAAAAAAATAGTTTAAATAAAAGTTGTAGCCGATTTTGTGACGAACAACTTTCTCATTTACATCATTGCAAAAAAACTAATTATTTTAACGAAAATAACGAACACTTTTTGATGCTTCAGCGCCACCTACTTTTTGTATTTCAAGTCGGATGACGTCACTTCAATGACATAAAATGTAGTTAACAATGTCCTCTACATTTTTTGTTAAATAAACTTTTCACCAAAACCCATAGATTCTGAGAAAAACGCATTTCAAAATTTGGACCCATTTTTTGGGTTTTCTCAAAAACAGGGGGAGGGGGCCTTCGGAAATTTTACATTACATGCCGCCCTAACGATTCATCAAGTCAAATTTCGGTAGGTCATTTTTCGGAGGCTCACTTACAGATTGACTGTACTATTTCTTCCTTGAGATTTCCATTCAAAAATGCTGTTTTAACATCCAAGTGCGTCACAATTAATTTTTTCTTTTGAAGCAACTGTTAATAGCGTTCGAAACGTCGATTGTCGAACAACTGGAGCAAAAATATCGGTGTATTCAGAACCATACTTTTGTGAGAAACCTTGAGCCTTGCTTTGAACCCTTGAACCAATTGGTTTTCGATCATCTGGTAGCTCTACCATGTATTTTTCATCATAAGCGAATCCATTTCATCGCTCATTGCCTTTATCCATTCATCCTTTTTATCGCATGTAATCGCTTCTTCGTAGCTCCTTGGTACCATATCTTCTTGCTTCATAACCAAAATCTCTTCGATCAGTCGTTTCGGCCGAATACTTTTGTTCGAACGTCGTGAACGTCATAGTATTTGCTCAACATCTGTTTCCAGTGGTTGAACCGTTTCATATTCTCCACTATCATAAACTATAGCTTGATCAGTATGCTCCTCCTGAGCTCCTGCATAATTTAGCAATAAATCCTCTTTTTCGACTGAAGGTTTTAGATTTACATCGATTTCTCGACTGAATGATTTGGCATTATTATTCGAAACTTTTGTATTCACTTGACCCTCATGCAGATTGTTACTTGTCACGTCGCGGCTAATTGTTATCCTTTTCGTGACTGGATCATAACAACAATACGCTTTGGATGGAGCATCGTATCCCATAAAAATCATCTCAACTGCAGTTTGATCAAGTTTTCTTCGCTTTTCTGTTGGAACATGAACAAAACATTTACTACCAAAGATTTCAAAATGTTTTACCGATACTCTGGTTCCAGCCCATAGTACATATGGTATTGAATCTGTTGCTCGTGTGACTGACCGATTCAAGATATACACGGCTGTATTAACTGCTTCACCCCAGAATGTATTTGGTAAACCAGCATTTATCGGTAAACAACGTGCCATCTCAATGATCGTCCTATTTTTTCTTTCTGAAACGCCGTTTTGTTGCGGTGAATATGCTGCAGCTAATTGCATTTGAATTCCTTCGGATCTCAAATATTTTTCCAATCGTTTTCCGGTATATTCACCACCTCGATCAAATCGAATTATTTTTGGTTTTTTATTGAATTTTGTTTTTACTATTTCCACGAAGTTGATCATGACATCTTCAACTTCAGATTTCTTACTCAACAATGCCAAATATGTAAAACATGAAAAATCATCTTTGAATATGACCATGTACCTTTTTCTGCCTGGTGTTACTGTTTGCATTGGTCCACAGACGTCTGTATGTATTAAATCAAGTGCTGCTTTTGATACACTTAACGATTTCTTTGGAGACGGTATTGGTGTCATTTTTGCTTTTACACATGTTTCACAAAGTTCTGTTATACCGCAGTCGACAATATTTATTCCATCAACGAGACCCTTGGCTTTCATTTTCTTTATCGCTTCTGGATTACGATGACCTAACCTTCGATGCCATGCATGAATACAGTTGTCATTATGTCCATTAATTACTGCATTCATGTCTGGAACACGTAACACATATAAATTGTTGATACGGTCAGCGACTACTATTTGATTGCCTTTTAAAATTATTTCACAAAAATTACGTTTGAAATTTACTTCACATCCATTATCAATCATTTTTCCAAGTGATAACCCATTTCCATTCATTTTAGGAGCGTACAACACTTCTGTAATTACTATTTCCCTTGTAATGCCATCCTTGTTGATTGTTCGAATTTTGCCTGTACCAATACCAGACACCATAACTTTTTCACCATTTCCTACTTCGATATCACTTATATAGTTTTCGTCAATATGTGTAAAGAAATGTTTGTTGTTAGTTACGTGCTGTGTTGCACCAGAATCCAGCAACCAACTACATTTGCTCTTACCAGTAGCAGGTAAAAAATCACATTGCTGAATTGATTTTACTGTGTCTACACCTGACGCAATTCCGCTTCTTGATTTTTCAGCTTTCCATTTCTTATACTCTACGCAATCTTTACGGAAATGATTTAGCTTTTTACAGAAATAACAATTTTTGTTCTTACCTTTGTGTTTACTTATAGCCTTTAGTATTTTTTCATTCGATGATTCATTTTTATGAACACGTCGCTCATATTCAGCTACCCACTTTTGTTGAACGAAAATAAATGTCAATTCGTTTTCATTCCGAGCTTCAAGCGCTGTTATTAATGTGTCGTAACTGGCCAGTAAACTACTAAGTAACATGGCAACTCTCCATGGTTCCGTCAATTGATCATCACTAATATCTTTCAGTTTCCCAAATAAGTCTTGCAACCTTGCTATGCGCTCTACGATGTCGCAATTTTCTGACATTTTTAATGAGCAAATTTCCCGCATCAAATGTACTTTGTTGCTAAGCGTTGCATTTCGTGGTATTTCTTCAATTTCTTCCATGCACCTAGAGCTGATTTCTCATTCCTAATGGGTGCAATTTGATCATCGTCCATCGAGAGTCCAATCAAGGATAATGCCTCTTCATCTGCTCGTAACAATGCACTTCTCTGCTTTTGGTTCTCCGCTTTCACTGCAGCATCACTTGATTCAGTCTCCAGTGGAATCTTTGTCGACATCGCCTTTTCCTTTTTCAGCAGCAACTCAATTTTAAATTTCCAATTTGTGAAATTAAAATTATTTAACTTTTCAATTTTCATCCTATAATCCGCCTTATTGCCTCTCCGATGCATGCAGGATTTTTTTTTTATTGCGAAAAAAAGAAACAGGATTATTTCGATGAAAATATTTCTACCAACAAACCGATTCCAGCGTTACTGGGCCCATAACCTGATGAAATTATTTGTTTGTTGATAGATTAATGTTAAATATAAGGAAAATATACCACACTTTTTGAACTGAAAGGTGCAAGTTACACTATCATTCATTTCGTTTATTACCCCCATACACAAAACCGGTTTTTTAGGCAAGGGGTCGCAGGGAAGTACAATTCATGCGTCATATGACTCCTCACTTTTGAGCCAGAAAATTTGCCAGACTCACCCTCCATTACACTAACACAAATAAAACATCGTACTCGGGGGTCTGCGAAAACTCTGAGAAATTCCCCCTCTCATTCGCGTTTATTGCACAACTACAAACGCATCACAATCTTTACACGAAAAAGAAGCAGCAAAATGAATGCTTAGTGAAATACCTGCATCATACACAAACCATTTTGATGTGAGTATCGAATGATGGATAGTGTAACTTGCACCAAAGTTATTCTCATTTTCTTTATTTTCAATGATGTACACAAGTTGACAAGTTAATACAAAAACGTACAAGATTTCGAGACGATAAAGAAATGTACACAGTAAATGACATTTACAGAATGTAGTGAGTGTTCTTAAATTGTTTAAACGTTATTTTTCAATTAAACAAATACAAAGTTCAACAGACTTTGCTTTGTGCAAAGTTTTCCTCCGACCTCAGAATGTAGTTGTTTAGGAACTGCCTTTTCTTCTTCCTTTGCTGTTCTTCACGTCTCATCATATTTCAAGTTCTTGTTCCTCGCCGGTCTCTCTATGTATATGTTTCTATTTTTATTTCTGGCCTTTACAGCTGCTTTACATCCCCCGCTATACCATTCGCTGGCTCTGTTTCGTCAAATCAACACAAAATTTAAGCACCAATTACACCTCTAAAGGTAAAGAATTTTTTTATTTGAAAGTATCTCAATTGGTTTTCCACTCCGGTCCTCCTTGCTTTGGCCCTTTTCAACTTATTTCTTCCATAAAAGTCCCATGAGTATGCTGGGAACGGGAATGTCCCTGACATAGTCGCCATATCAAGATAAGACATTATATAACTGGGTGCGTCCGGTGCCCAGAGGAGATCGACAGTGCGCTTGATACTATAACTTTATTTCTCGGCTTGGTAGGATCCATGGTACAATAATGATTAGGTAAGCTCATAAAGGTCCCGTGACGTCACTCAGATCATAGCTCACAACGGAACGTTCTCGTAACGTCACTCAGATCTTTTCTAATGTAAAAATACTAAAAGCTTTTCAAGATGGAAACCGAGCTTTTCCTTACGAGCCTACGTTATATTATACTACCATGGTAGGACAGATCATATTAGCCCAATCTTTTCAGCGCAACTTCCAGTAGCCACCACGAGGAAGTTATGATCGCACTTCCACCAGTCCGAGATAGTTACGGCACGCACGTATTCAAATACACTGCATGCTGCTCCCCCTATCTTACTGCTGACTGACCACCCCGTCATGTCTTTCTCGTCCGTCATATACTGTGTTTCCATGAGCCATAGTAGAGTTTTCGTTAAGTAAACAGAAAGCTTTTTCTCTCAAGATCACGCGATGCCGTTTCCATGGCCATTCTGGGTCGAACTGACAGATAAATAATTTTACATTATGTCGCTTTAGTATATGTGCGGTAAAGGATACTGAAACACACACATATGCAAAACCCGGCTAAAGCGGACTTTCTTCGTTGAGTTTACTTGAATTTAACGAAACTTGACTCAATCCCCGTTTCCATGTCGGCTTAATCTGAGTAAACTCAGGGTAAACTCTGCATGGGAACTCAGTAATGGTGCAAGACAAGAATTTAGCTTAGTTCTGGAGAGTGCAGAAGGAGAGGGCCATGGACTTTGCGTTTGAATTCCTAGATATTGTAGGATATTGTTTTGTTGTTGCTTATTCCAATTTTCTTTTTCCTTCTCATTCTAGCAACAACAACTCAAAATGTTTGCTCCGCTATCCGCTGAAAAAATCTTTTAAAATTTTCCGCATGATCACATGCTTGAAAACACCGATTGAAGAAGACCGCGTTCAAAGTTAAACAAATTCACACAGTTCAACAAATTCTTTTTCATCCTACATTGAGTCATCTATTTCATAGTCCAGTAAACAGGTCGAAAAAAAGGCCTTCGTAATGCGAAAAATACCGCACGCGATATAAATATCAACTTTATAGCAAAAAGTAAAGGCAACAAATGTGAGCTCAACACACGATATAATCAGTTTTGAAATGAAACGGGGAAAGAAAGGATTTTTTTGAATTTACATTTTCCGACATTTAAAGCGCTATAACTCGTGAAATATTAGCCCTATCTAAAAATGATAAAAGCAAAAATTATAGATAATCGTCTGTTCTATAAGTCTTAGGAAGGACTTTTTTATGGCGGGCTAACCGTTAACGAAATATAGTGCAAAAAAAGTAATGTATAAAGTTTGAAGCACTATAACTCCGAACATATTGACTTTACAAAAAAAAATTCTGAACAAAAAAGTTAAACCATTTATTTATCTACAAAAAAGATTATATACATTTTTGTAGTAAAACGCATAGTTTCGGAGATATAGAATTGAACGCGTTTCCCTTCATTGTAGATGAAGCATAAGGGTGGGGATGACGCCATTTTGAATTTAAGCTCATAACAATATGTAAAAACATTTGGTAAAAAAAAATCGCGTGCGGTATTTTTTGCAAAGAAAAAGTACCTATTTACTGGACTATCAGAGCCATAAAATTAACGCTCTGCATCCTTCCGAACATTCCGTAAATACAATAAAAACAAAATCGACTTTTTTAAATTTCCAACTCCGTATAATGCCTTAAGTTTGTCGGATTTGTCGCCATCTATCTAGTATCACTATCTGCACAGTGGAAGGATTCCTCATGAACACCAGACAATAGTCCAGTCAAATTAGAGGTTCGACTGGAAGATAATTCGGAAGTTGCTGAAGATTGGAACAGCCCTTAAAAACATTATTATACATAAGCTGTAGAGACTGCCATGCGATTGGACGACTGCAAACTTTTTTATTCAAGGTCAAAGGGTCAAAATATCAGTTTTTTGCAAATATACGCTAAACCGTACGTCTTATCAGAAAATTGTGTTTACAAAGTTTGTAGATTAGGCGATCATCTACAAAATAATATGTTATACATTTTCTCGTAGGACTTGCCATTTCTGAGATATTGACGTTTTAATAAGTTAAAATACTCATATTCTATCATTCCCGACTTGTAAAGGTCATCAGAAATTTAATAAATCCTTTGTTGGAGTACGCGGCTGATATTTTCAGGGGTGATTCCTGGATATCTTTGGAGAAAAAAATTGTTCTACAGAGGGCGGCTATCTCCACTATCCACTAAGATACAGGGTGATTAGGGAAAAAAATTTGTTTTTTTTAAATTTACTGAAATTTGAATAACTCCTAAAGTAATTATCATAAAGTAGCCTAATTAGGCTCATCTTTTAGGTAAATGTGTATTCTTTTATTTGGTATAAAGCACAGCAACCTGAGTGACTCCGCTCAAAAATATAAAAAAACTTCGAGCTAAGCTTACTACTAGACATTGCACCATGAACGACATGACGGACTGGTATTATTAGTCCGGGGAAATCAGCATATAAAGGAGACAAAATTCCAAAATGGCTAAAAATTGGTACATTAACTTCCTTGCGACATTTTAAGAAAACAATTTCGAAATCCAAAAAAAAATGGCCGCCGGAGATATCGATAAATAAAAAAAAGTTCGAAAATATCATTATTTTAGTGAAATTTTTTGCCAAAAAGTGATTTTTGGAAGCTTTGACTTTGAATAACCTTCAAAGGGTTAATCGGGTCAACTTTTTTGTAAGAACTAAAATTGTAGAGTGTCAACTGTCAATTTGGGCCCTCGCACGGGGTTGTATGACCTATAGAAACCAAGATACATGGAAAACTCAAGAAAAACGCAATATCTTCGGCGGCCATGTTTATTGTTTTGGATCCGAAATGGTTTTCTTAAAATGTTACAGGGTAGCTATGTACCAATTTTCAGCCATTTTGGAGTTTTGTCTCTTTTCGTGCGTTTTTTTTTGCTAATTTCCTCGGATATATAAGGTGACAGCTGAGCTTAGACTATCACATAAAAAATATAATGAATGCCAAACATCCCAGTGCCGTATGTAAAGTTTAGGCGCGTTTTCGCTGCCCCCGTTATACATACCATCGTTGGGACACGATTGAAAATAAACCTCTATACTATCAAAACTATCAAAAATATAAATAAATTTTAACTAGTTGGGATGTGGGTTTGACCCGTTCGGTCCACACGATCAACTTCCCAGAATGATAATCGTAGACGGAATAGACTAACTTCTTACAAAATAGTAATAGGTTTAGAACTAGTAGGAAATTGATGAGTATCAGAACTGGTGACAAAGTAATCCAGGGAGAAGCTAGTACAAATAAATACAATAGTGACAAATCCACAAGATTTTTCTAGAGAATTTGTTTTTCCTGAACGTTAGCAAACTTTTAGTAAAATTTTTTTCAAACTTGGTATAAATACTCCACGTCATAAATAATGAAACATGTGTTTCAGGATTTTTCTAAATTCAACTCCTAAGGGGATGACACAGGATGGAAACAATTGTATGATAAGTTATTTATTATTAGCTTTTATTTAACTTGCAATGTTTGTTAGTTTGTTTAGATCAAATCTTGCAACTGAGTTTTGACCCACTTTCATATAACCGATTAACTTAAAATTGTGCACGTATGCATAGTTGGCGTGACAATGCAATCTCATCATTTTGTATGAAGATGAAGATGGCGGACCCAAGATGGGGGCGATTTTTACAATTGTGTTCCCCGACCCACGACATCGTTATCAAATGAAAGGTCATGACAGGTACCATACAATTAGCTGTGTGACGTCCTTCCAAATTCAAAATGGAAATTGAAATTTTGTACACATTGTACACGTTTTCTATGAAAATCAAGATAGCGGCTTCAATATGGCGGCCGATTTTTGCAAATGTGTTCCACAACAACTCGACATGGGTATCAAATGAAAGGTTCCTAGATTAAGTACAATTAGCTGTGGGGCGTCATTTTAAATTTAATATGGCGGTCAACACAAAATGGCGGAGCACTTATAGTAGACTAAAAAGTATAAAATAAAAATAAATAGTTTAAAAAACTAAAAAAATACGCTTTTATTTTAAAATAAACCAAAAAGTGAAAATAATTTTGAAGGTAATGTTTTTATTGATGTAGCTACTTACTTAAATGTAAAAATGGACACTAACGAAATGTTTGAGTAATAATAAAATAAAAGTGTTGGTAAAGAGCGCCCCACGCTTTTTACATTTAAGTCAGTAGCGCTACAGCAATAAAAACATTAGCTTCAAAATTATGGTTCACTTTTTGGTTGTTGTTTTGAATTCTTTCAGGGAAAAAAATTCTTCGACTGCTTTATAAACTTAGCAGGTACACCTTGTATAAAAATAAGTGTCTGTTGGTTGGTAGTGCGACGCTAAAAAACTAGATGTGCGTTTTGACCAAATCTCTGTAATCAATATAGACGGAATACGAACCGAAAAAAGATAGAAATAAAAGAATATCAGAGGACATTCGACACATCAGCGAGAAAGAAGCGAAACGCGATCCCGCAGAACAAACAATATTTTTTTTTCTCTTTCCATTGAATATTTGTAAACAAAATTGAAGTGATAACTAGTTCGGTCCACACGCTTAACTTCCCAGTATGATGAACGAAGAAGGAATAAACTGACTTCTTACAAAATAGTTATACGTTTAGCATTAGTGGAAATTGCCTAGTATCAGAACTAATGACAAAGCAATCCCGAGAGAAACTAGTTCAACTAACTATAATAGTAATAAATCCACAAGATTTTTCTAGATTTGTGTTTCCTGAACTTTAGCAAACAAACATTTCCTCCGTATTTCGTTCGCTGCACTAAAGCGGATGTTCAAATTCGCATTGAGCGGGCTGAAGCGCCATTGACAAACTGAGAAGCGAATGACTTCATTTGGAAATTCCAAAGCTTTCCGGAGATATTAGCAAAACTGTAACTGTTAATTACTTGTCAGACTTGACCAAAAAGAACAAATTTGGCGGTAACTACCGGAAATCCCGGGATGAACCGCAATTTTCTTAAACTGTATCACGTGTGGAAAACAATTCCCCGTCAAAAAGTGCTAATCCAAGGTTTGAAAAATTCGCGCTGTTTGTAAAGGGTAACGAAATTTTTGCACGATTTTGAAAGGTTGTCGGATTTTGACAAGTGATGTTTTATTCGAAGGCTATCGCTGTGCAGAGCCCGATAAAGATCACTTCGTTTAGAACGGGTCTCGTTCCATCGAGTTTATTAGATATTAGCAAAACTTGTCAATTTAAGGTCTTTCTGACAATTAGTCCAAGTTTTTTCTATTTAAACAAAAAAGGCCCGACCGAATATTATGAAATTTTTTTCAGAGCATTTCTTCGTTAATATTCTTTTTTCGGCACCTCAATGAAGTCAATATAGTTTTTAGTTCGCGCGGTATCGTGCAGGTACAAAAATCATAAACGTCGTTTACACAAAAAAAGTTTCGACCGAATTTTATGAAAATCTTTTCAGATCATATTTTGGTTGATACTCTTCGAACTAAGTCGATATCTTTTATAGCTCACGCGATATCGTTCAGGTACAAAAATCACTTATGTCATTTAAACCAAAAAACCGCTAGTCCGAATATTTTAAAAATCTTTTCAGATTATATTGTCGCTAATACGCTTCGAACGGCACCTCAAGTAAGTCAATATCTTTCGTGGTTCGGGCGATATCGTGCAGGTACAAAAATCACATACGCCGCTTAAACAAAAAAACGGCTCGACCGAATTTTATGAAAATCTTTTCAGATCATATTTCGGTTAATACGCTTCGAACGACACCTCAACGAAGTCGATACCTTTTTTGGTTCGCCCGATATCGTGCAGGAAAAAATGGCCACATCCGTACGCACACACACACACACACAGATACTTCCTCCCAATTGAGGAACTATCGCCGAAGGGAATTGTTTTCGTATCGCTTTCTTCTCCCTCCCGCAATTCGCATTATTATTGCCTTGTTGTTACGCATGGATCTCTTCTGGGGGTATCGCATTGGCGGACCATTTTCTCCCAACGAAACTATCTTCCGGTGCAGTCAAGACGATATCCCAGAAGATAGAGATATCTTCGATGGCGAATCGCTTTCTGTATTCCGGAAGATAAGAATTGTTTGCTGGGAACAATAATATTACATGGAAATATACATACAAGTATACATAAGACCATGATATTAGTGGTCGTCCATAAATTACGTGAGGCGTTTAGGGGGAGGGGGTCGAGCAGAATCTCACCAATTCTCACGTGGGTAGAGGGGGGTCTCGACAAATTTCACGTAATTTTTTTTTTAAGGAAACAGTGTAAAATGGCAAGAAAACTGGGTTAAATTAAGTCAAACATGTTTCTCCACTAAAGAGAATTACTTTATTGTTGTAGAACTCAGTGGCGGTTCGCAAGGTTCACGATAAGAGAAGCAATGCACAAGGCGAACGATAAAAGTAAAAGTATCGAAGGCTTTAACTAAAAAAAACTGAAAAATAACATATAGTGAAGTCAGATAAGCAAAACATAAGGAATTGTTTCCACTCTCAAAATTTTTATAATGGTGAACAAGAAAAATTTTGAAACTTGAAAAAATTGAAAAAAATCGAATCGAAAATTGTGAATTTTTGCATTTTTTCGTCACAGTTTTTCAAAACAGTTTCCCTGCTACAGGGCGTTTTGCGCACCGTTTTTCAGATTCTGTTAAAACGGTAAAAAAAAGCAGTTGAAAAACTGCATCTGCTACTTTAAACCCATTTAATTTTTCATATAAATTCATAATTTTGGCACAAAAACTAAAAAAGATAATAATAATAAAACCCTACATACCTCGCATACACCTACACCTACACCGCCGCCTTCAATCATTACATTCTCCTTGCACAAAAAAAAACACTCCAGGGCAAGCAACCCGTACTCGAAAATACAATTCGTAAAAATATTCTCTCTCTATCTATTTAAAGAGAATCATAAAAAAATAAAGTAAGCTACAAAGTTATCTCTTATAAGATAAAGATATCTCTTATTAATATTAGAATCTAATAGCATATCATTTCATATTGATTAAATTGTGTTATATAAGTTAATTGTTTTTAAAATATTTGTTCAATTAATGAACTCAATAGAAAATATTTTGGTTTGGTGACCGGCCAGGGGACTGTTTTTAGACCTGTTTAGGCCGGTGGCGTAGTTCGTAGAGCGTCGGATCCTGGAGCCAGCGGAGTGTAGCGTTTGCAGGTTCAAGCCCTGGTGCAGCCTGATTGTTTTCTTTTTCTCTTTTTTTACTTTCTGAAATGTTTTATTAATATATTAGTCAACCAGTGATAGTAGCCGTGTTTTTTTAATGAACTACATAGTTCTTTTATCGAGTTCATTAAAAAAACGACAAGGCAAATTTCAAGTAGCGCCTACTTCGATGCTTAAAAATATCAAAATTAAACGGAAGTTAAGTGTTATTTTTTACACTGTAACACGAAATCCCCTCTAGAAAATAATAAATATGTTTCTAAAGAAACAATTATTTGTTATAAATTTGCTCTCATCACTTTCCGGTTGTTTTTATTTCTAAATTATGTCTTTCCGACCCCCGAAAGTATGCAATATTCTGGAAAGAAAGGGAAATTGATAAATTTCCCAAAACCTCGATAGAGACCGCGATAAAACCTGTCTCTTGAGATTTGTATGGAGGGAACTGTACAGTTCATTAAAAAACACGGCTAGTATCTGCCATGGCGCAAAGGGCTAGGGAGAAGTACCCTCGTCTGTGGGCTCTGTGGGGCTGCGAGTTCGATTCTTTTTTTCGTCATAATAATTTTTTTTAATTCCCTTGGGGAAATTTTGTTCTATATGAAACAAGTTTATGACGTGAATACGTCTGTAAATTTGCTCCCAGAACAAAAACCGATGATAACGAAATTATGGCATATAGTTTTGATTTGCAGCTCAAAAACTTTTGTTTATATTGAATAAAGAAATATACCATGACGTGGGTGAAGAATCAAAGAATTTTATTGTTTACAATTGATTTCCCCGATATCAAGGCAATTAAGCTTATGTTTCCTTGATTTGTATATATACTGTAAACAAAAGTGTACTGTAAACAAATGTTGGTCTTGATTTGGACCCACTTCCATATAACCGATCAAGTACAAATTTTGCACATACGTATAGTTCGCATTACAATACACTCTGATCATTTTGTAAAAAATTCAAGATGGCGGTTCCAAGATGGCAGTCAAATTTTGCAATTGGGCTCCCCGACCCCCGACATAGGTATCAAATGAAATGGTGTGACAAGTAGAATACACCTCGCTATGTGATTCAAACCCCAAAATGGCGGCCAACATAAAATGGTTTTGACGTTTTTTTTTTTTAATTCGTCCGAAAATACGCAAATACCTTACTGCAAAAGCTATTTAGCTACTGCGTCAATTTTTTTCGATGTCGCGGCGACGTGTTATACTTCTCAGAATGGATTCAAAAAGAAGAATCATTCTCGCAATACGTACGATGCATCGTCGGTTAAACGATACTATGGCATCGTGTCATACTTATCGTAAAGGTAGGCTCATACGCAACATTTAAGTTTTTTAAATTGTCGGGTCTGGCGTAAGTCGAATTGTGTAAATAAACTGAGTGCAAATGACGAGTGAAAATTACCTCCATTAGTTATTGCGCATTATATTTATACTTATCTACGCGTTATATTATGTTACATTGATTGTGATAAGGTCGGAGGGGCAAGTGGTCGAGCATCACCGAGACATATTTGGTACAATCCAAACATTTTACATTGTGCAAGGCGAATAGTTGAGTTCACACAATTTGGGTTAGAACGATACTCTCGATACTGAGTAGGTATCGATACTTTCGGTCTTGAAAACCGATACTGAGTACTCGATACCAAGAACTTGGTATCGCCAAGTACTACTCGTTAAATCCCTTAGTATCGAGTATTTTGTCAACCTACATGTACTACTGATAAACCGCAAAAGTCGGATAGTACCGCTCCTAGAGATTTCTTCTGCAAAAAAAAGTGTAGTTTAATGAAATTTAGAATGGTGGGAGTTTAGCAATTGGAGAAAAGGTAACCGTTGAGTTCCGGGCCGTACTTGGAAAATTGAAGTTGCATACAATGATTGCATACGCTTTATTTATAATCTACGACGGTATGATCACACTTCGCCTTTTGTGAACAATGTCTTAGGGTGTTCCTTAAAAACTTATAAAGACTTGAGGTTGCTAAGATTTTTTCATGATATACTTAGACGGCGAAAACCCTCCTACCTCTTTGAATACCTCCAGTTATCGCATTCACGTAGAAATAACAATGTAATTATTCCTCGGTTTCGTTCTTTGCTAGGCCAACGTTCATACTTTGTTTATGCAGCCATACTTTGGAATGCTCTCCCTTATAATTTGCAATTTATCGAATCAAGCTGTGTTTTCAAAAGGCGTCTTTTTGAATACTTCACGGGCACACCGTCTTAGAATGCAAATACTATCTATGTACCTAATATGCTTGCACTCTAGTTCTCTCAAACTACAAATCTATTTTTTTTTTCTCTTTCTCTCTATAATAATTTGTTTTTATCTTTCTTTTTCTAATTAATCTTGTGTATTTTGAATCATTATTTAATTATTTTATAAGATATATTTTAATGTTAGTTAGTAAGTAGGTAATTCTTTATTGTTAATTTTTTCATTTGTTTTTTTTTTCCTCCGTTTATTGTACGAATTTAAGAATTTTTCTTTTGTACAAATACTGAAATAAATAATAATTATAATAATAAATAAATACTTCGTGAAAATCACGAGAAAATCCGATTGAAAGAATTTTCCGACGCTTTCCCGACCGTAGCTCGGAAAAACGTCGAAATTGGAAAAATGTTAAGAAGACAAAATTAAAGCTATGAAAATTCTCAACAAAAAAAGTTATATAAGCTTTTCCCGGAAAACCTCACGTTTGTCGGAAAATGGAGGCTAAAGAAAAAAAATATGAAAAATTATTTTGTTTTTATATTGTTTTCTTTATGCAGGGTGTCCTCAAGTTAAAAAGTGGCGGGCTGTAGATAGGCTTTGGATAGACGAACAAAAAATCATATGGGAGGGGGGCAGAAATCGTAACGGTTTGGTCACTAGGGCGCTTTGAAATTTTTTTGATAGAGGTTTACATATCACCCTGTATTTTGGTAACCCGATAACCTACTTCCATGAATTAGGTAGCAGTATACGCAGAATACTCCCGCCTATCTAAACTGTAAAAGCGAAGGTTCTACACCATCAACTGCGTTATTAGGATGCTCTAAGTTATTTCCGAAGAACTTTGTCAATTTTTCTAATATATATGTATAATCGAAATAGTTTTTCTGTGAAAAAAAAAATGATATTTTGACTCATAACTCTGGAAGTTGGTGGTGTAGAACCTTCGCTTTTACAGATGATATGATATGTATGATGGACGATGGATATGATGAGGAAGAATTTATTGGATAAATTCTAGTTTTGCAATTAACAACCATTAGATTTATTAATTTTCCTTTTTTGTTTAACGGTGTGAAGTATGAAATATTTTATTCTTAATAAATTGTTTTTCTTCTATTTTTTCTTCGTATTTTAAAAAGTACTCGATACTGAATAGTATCGATACTTCCAGCCCGATGCTTTATAGGTATCGATACCACAGTTCAATTCTGATATTAGTACTTGGTATCGATACTAGAAGCCGATAGTTGGAACCCTACACACAATAATTGTTTGTAATTCTTAACAACATTAATCCAATCAGAATGGATCTAGGAAGAAGAATCACTTTCGAAGACGGTACCAGGTAGTTGTTCACTTTGATTGAACTGTTGTCACTAACTGTTGCTTCGGAAATTGTTTTCAATTTCACGTGAGGTGATGTTCCGGAGCTGGAAAGAATGATACAACTAATTTGTGGTAACTAAAGTACAAAACAAAAAAATCAAAAACATTTCGCTGCTTTTACGAAAACTTTATCTTTAATAGTTAATATACAATCTTATAGCATGTACACAACGACTTGGTTACCACTATTGAGATGGGTTCAAACGTTAACCATAATAATGTATATGGTTTGTGCATGGTTTGCCGTACATATTAAAACCAAGCAAGAATTGCAAATCAAGCAAAATTTCTATGGCTAATTCGTTTAACCACGATCATAAACTGGCATAAGTGCCATCTATCAATGAAAGTCGACTGCTTTATGAACTTAGCTTACAACAATCTACCAAAATTTGTTGGCCACAGTCAGGTTGACATGATATTTTTAAATTTTTCATTGAAATTTAAATCAGCCGTTCAGAACCGCAAAAGAACAAAGCACATTCCTGTATTATATCATCGTTCGAGATTCGACAAACACTTAAATATTCATTTTGCAAAACATTTAAAATTGCTGCACAAAACATTTTGTAATAAGATAGAACTTACATTCATATCTCATATTACAAATGACAGAAATAACCAATCGAGTTCGTGTGTACAGTTGTTAGTTTTGAAACAGTCTTAAACCACATAAAACGATAACCAAGTCGATGTGTACATGCTCTTAATATTTTAAATAACCGACTCCTCATTTTTACTTTACCGATGCCAGCGATTGTAAATATTATCCTGAAGGTTTGGCAGAATTTGTTTATATGGCATCACTTGATTGCTATCAAAGCTGTCGCTGTCAGTTACTTGGTTGAAGCAGTGTGGAAAGTTCCTCTTTGTTGTTGTTAAAATCCAAAATGTTAACGAAATGAAGTGGAAACTAAATATTTTATATTAGCAAAAACCCGCGTGCATTGAAACAAAAAACAAATCTACAAAACGTGATTTTGGGTGCATACAAACATTTAGAATATCCTCTAAAAACTACATTACCTAAAACTAAAGGCTAAGCACCACCTATCTGAAAAATTTAGTGCTACCTGTGCAACGGACACTTAGCGAATCATATTCAAAATACGTCTTATGCGCGTAGATTTTGATGATCCCAGGTAATTGGCACTCTGTACATAACTTGCTCTTTGGCGACCCATACATTTTTTCCCCAAAAAAGCTCTAAAAAGAATCATCAATTTTACAAAATTGCCGCCCATTGGAAAATCTCACAAATTTGTGCCCGAAAAAATTGAGTAAATACATTTCGGCCTTAGATCAATATTGCCAGCATTATAAGACGACACTACTGATTTGATCCTGAAAAGAGCCGTTTCTGTTTCACTCGCTTTCTTTGGACTATGGGCTCAAGTTTAATTCGATAGTCCGATACAATAGTTGGAACCGATTATTTATTCAGATAGTCGGATTCCAGTAAAAACAGTTTAAAAAACTAAAAAATACGCTTTTATATTAAAATTAACTAAAAAATGAAGTGAGTTTTTATTGGTATAGTCGGTATATGGACAGAACCTCCCTTTTGAAATGCAAAAATGGTGTGGGACTGTTTATATATATGTATATATACTGCTTCAGTTTTGTGCTCAGCAAGCTTCAACCCAGCGCGTTCTAGCCACGCTTTTATTTCCCAGATCGCTTCGTTCGCATACAATTCGATGTCATCTGGGTGTTTTCCTTCGACAACTACCCCGATATCATCTACAAACCCGATCGCCACTGCTTCCTTTGGAAGACGAAGCCCCAACGCATCATTGTACATTGCGATCCATAGGAGAGGGCCCAGGACGGAACCTTGCGAACACCGAACACTTTAGGACCATCATCCGAATCACAATGAAGCGACCTACCCTGGAGGTAGTCGGCCACTACACGCACTATGTACTTTGGTGTGCCTAGCTTGATCAACTATTTTGCTCCACCTCGCTGAGTTGAAAGCATTTTTTACGTCGAGGGTTATCAATGCGCAGCAGTGATTTTTCTCTATGGCGGCTCTTGCTATGCCCACCACCAAATTGACTGCATCAGTTGTCGTCCTTGCCTTTCTGAAGCCAAATTGCTTGTCCGACAGGCCACCTGCCCTTTCGACGCTAGGGAGAATCCTGTTACAGATCACCCGCTCGAAAAGTTTGCCTATGCAACTAAGGAGGCATATCGGTCTGTAGGACGATGGGTCCCCTAAAGGCTTGTTCGGCTTCGGTAGGAGCACGAGTTTCTGCTGTTTCCATCGCCCCGGGAAGATCCCCTCTCTCAGGCACGCTGTGAAGACTTCAGCGAACCTGTCTGGCGCTATTGAAGCCATGCCAGGGGCTTTGTTGATGGCTACCTTTTTTGCAGCCTCCAGAATCTCATCTGCGGTCACCGCAGGTACCTCTTCTGGGTCCAACTGAAGGGTGGGTAGTTCGACGGTGCGTACGTTCTGTGGAAACAGGGCGTACCCAATGCTCTGGATATATATATATATATATATATATATATATATATATATATATATATATATATATATATATATATATCGTCCTCGGATGCTTCACCCGAACTACTATCCTCCCTCTCCGAACCAATATCTCCTAATTGTGAATATGGTTTCATCAGGTCTGCTGCGGTTGAAGTTTGTTTTGGCCCCTCTCCTTCTCCTACTTTCTCAACATTGTATCTGTTCGCTCTTTTTACCTTTGTTACAGCGTAAGACCTAAAAACTTCGGATATAATTTAAGTTAATTCAGACCACTGCCTAATCAGCGCTAACTTCCCATTCGAATTTCCCACCCCTCCCAAACCAGTTCGAAGAACTGTATGGCATTATGGGAAGGCCAATTGGCAGGGGCTTATTAATTTTTTCCAGTCTACAGACTGGAATCTGTGTTTCCGGAATAGAAACGCCAACTCTGCCGCTATCCGTATCACCAGGATCATACAGGCAGGAATGCATTTGTTCATTCCTCATTCTACCAAATCTGTGAAGCCTAGGCCCAACAGATGGTTTAATCGGGAGTGTATGAATGCAATCAAAACTAAAGAAGCCGCCTTCCGAGCGTACAAGAGCTTCCCGAGTGAATCGCTCCGTTTAGAGTACATACAACAAAGAAATTCTTGTAAAACCGCCATCAAGAAAGTCAAAACCTTATTTCACAACAAATTGAGAAGTAAACTCCTAAATGCAACCTCTGGTAGCAAAAACTTCTGGTCCTTGGTAAGTTCCATCAAGAAGAATTTCACTACAACTTCAACCCCTTCCTTTATTCACAATGAGAAGGTAATAGCAGACAGCAAATGCAAGGCCAATTTATTAGCATCTATGTTCGCTTCAAATTCTTCATTACCCGAAACTGATGTGCTACCCCCTGTTTCCGAGCGTAACGCCCATTCAATGGACAGGGTTTTTTTCAGGACTCGCGAGGTGTACAGGTGGCTCAAAGAGCTCGATGCCAACAAATCCACTGGACCCGATAATATACCCCCTATCGTCTTAAAACAATGCGCCTCACCTTCGGCTAAACCTCTGCGCAAATTATTTTCCCTGTCATATTTCTCCGGAGTTTACCCCGACTCTTGGAAACTTGCCCATGTTCAGCCCATACCGAAAAAAGGTGATTCCAGCGATCCCTCCAACTACCGCCCAATAGCATTTACTTCTATTCTCTCCAAAACCATGGAGACGTTAATCAACAAAAAGCTTATGGGATATCTAGAATCCAATCTACTCATAAACGACAGACAGTATGGCTTCCGACGAAAAAGATCCACTGGCGATCTTTTAGTCTGTCTTACAGAACACCTCAGCCGTAGCCTGCATGGATCCGGTGAGTCTAGTCTGGTTGCTCTGGATATCTCCAAGGCTTTCGATAGAGTTTGGCACTCAGCCCTGTTAGCTAAACTCAAAGCTATTGGAGTTGACTCACTTCTACAGAAGTGGATTGAGAGTTTCCTTTCTGGCCGTTCAATCAAAGTGGTATTGGATGGCGTCAAATCCGCACCCCACCCGATCTCTGCGGGGGTACCCCAGGGGTCAATTTTATCACCGGCCCTATTTCTCATCTTTATAAATGACCTACTTTCAGTCCCCTGCAACCCACTTCTCAGCTTCGCTGACGACGGTACTCTACGTTACTCGTACAGCTTCGATACAAGACAGACTCATGCCAGA
Source organism: Thereva unica (assembly GCA_949987705.1). Lineage (NCBI taxonomy): Eukaryota > Metazoa > Arthropoda > Insecta > Diptera > Therevidae > Thereva > Thereva unica. The sequence continues at coordinate 95,879,197 of OX465281.1, forward strand.
TCCTGTCTTGATGATCGCGAACTAATGTTCAACTCTATTAATAACGACATTGAACTTATTATAGAGTGGGGAAAAAAGAATCGTGTCAAATTCAACCCCTCCAAAACCAAGTACTGTCTTATCTCCAAAAAGAAGCTCAACACCTCTCCACCCTTGAGAGTGGATGGAGTTCAACTAATGGCCGACCCATCCTTGCACATCTTAGGCGTGACATTAGCGAAAGACTTGCGATGGAATGACCACATATTCCAAATCGCCAAACAAGCATCCCAGTGCTTGGGATTTCTTAAGAGGTGCAAGTTCCTCCTCCAGCCATCGGCCCGTGCTGTTATCTATAAATTTTACATTCGGCCTCTTCTCGAATATAACTCCCTCGTTTGGGGCGGCGCCCCAATAACCACCTTGGCATGGTTAGATAAAGTGCAAAAAAGGGCGCTCAAATTAATTGATGACGACACCGCCTGCTTCACCATCGACCCCTTGAGCCACCGTAGAAATGTAGCAGCACTGACAAAATTTTATCGCTACTACCACAGTGACTGTTCCTCCGAGTTAAACGCTCTCCTGCCTCCACGGCAATCTTATACCCGCAACACCAGATTAGCCCACTCGTCTCATTCCCTTCACCTGCAACTACCCCTTTCACGCACTCAACAGGATATGAATTCGTTTGTTAATAGAACAACTCGACTGTGGAATAATCTCTCGCAGTCAGTATTTCTGAGCTCCTACAACATCTAAGAGTTCAAACGCAGGGTTCATCACCACCTTCTTCAATACCCCCCGTACCTTTTAATCCTTAACCGATACCCCCTCCACCCCTCCCCCGTACTAAGCTTACTGCTAGACATTGCACCATGACGTGACAAATGACATGACGGACTAGTAGTACAAAGGGTGACTCCTAAGCTTAGCACTGCCACATAAAAAAAAAAAAAGTCCTGAGCCAAACTGCGTACGTTTTATTGCTACTAACTCTCCAACCTTATACTTTCTTGCATACTTTCTGCCTTTATTAAACTGCCTCTGGTTCTCCATTTGTATTTTGTGAATGTTTTCTTTTGCTTTGCTTCTTAGTTGCTCTCGATTTTCTACCAGCTCTTCTTCTAATTCTTCTTCGATTATTTTTTGCAGGCTTTCATTTCCGTTTATCTTCATTTTTATACCTGTCAGCAATTCAAATGGCGAATATTTTGTGCTTCTGCTTCTACTGCTATTCAACGTCTGTTGCGTTATTGCTACATACTTAAACCACTTTTGCGGATCCTCGACTGTCATTTTAGATACAACTGATATGAGATTTCTGTTAATTCTTTCCACTTGTCCATTTCCTCTTGGGACCCCTGTTGTTATTGTGATGTGCTGTAAGTTTCTTTCTGTGCAATACTCTTTAAACACTGCTGCTGTAAATGCTCCTCCTTTATCGGATACTATTCTGACCGGCCGAATATCGTACTTTGTGATTCAAGCTTTTGTATCACCTCGGCTGTATTTGTTGTTTTTGTGGGATACAGCCACACGAATTTCGTAAAAGCGTCGACTACCACCAGAATATGCTTATATTGTTTTTGCGTCGACGGTAACGGTCCTATATGGTCTATGTGGTATGTATGCAACGGCCTTTCCAGTTTGTCAATCGGATTGAGATATCCTTCTGCTTTTCCTTCCTTCCTTTGCGCTATTATGCATGCTACGCAATTTTGCAGCACCCTTTTTATGGCCGTTTGGCTGTTTCTTACGTAATATTCTTGGTCAAATATTTGTCTTAATCTTTCCGCGTTCAAATGTCCTCTTTCATGTATCTCTCTAATAATTTCATTTTGCATTTTCTTTGGCAATACCAGTAAGTGATCTCCGTTTTTATATCTATACAACAGATTGTTTCTGACTATAAAGTCATCATATGGTCCCTTACCAGCTGCTTTTTTTAACGCACTGCATAATTCATCTTCATCCTGCGCTTTTCTTATCTGATGAAGGATTTCTGATTTTATCAGCAATGTTGTAGGATACCGGCTTAATGCGTCCGCGTGCTTCATCTGCGTTGCTCGGCGATGATTGATGCAGCATTCATACTCATTAATTATTAGCGCCCAACGTGCTATTCTAGGGCACAAGTCCTTTTTTTTTTCTTGGTTAGTTCTACCGCTTGACAGTCCGTGAAAACTGAAAATTTCAAACCTAATAAATAATGACGCCATTTTTTTAGTTCTCTTACTATAGCCAGCACTTCTAGCTCATAACTAGAATATTTTTCTTCATCTCTACTTGTTTTAAAGCTATAATACTGCACAGGATGTAATTGGCCATCCTCTGAATCTTTCTGCAGTAAAATTGCTCCACCACCTATAGCGCATGCATCGGTGTGTACTTCTGTCGATGCAGCTGGGTTGTAGATCTTTAATACTGGTTCCTGTGTCAGCTTTTCTTTTAAAATTTCGAAGGCTCTCTGCTGATCATGGCCAAAGTAGAATTTTTCTTTATTCCTTGTGAGGTCGCTTAGAGGTTTTGCCAATTTGGCGAAGTCTTTGATAAACCTTCTGAAGTAGCCTGTCAGACCTAAAAAAGCTTGAATATCCTTCACGTTTCTTGGCGTTGGAAAATGTTGTACTGCTTTTGTTTTATCATTTGATGGCTTTAATGACCCGTTCTTGATGATGTACCCTAAAAAGTTTATTTCTGTCTTTATGAATCAACATTTTTTCCCAATACTTCTTTAATTTTTTCTAAATTTCTCTCTTCTGTTGTTGAGGGAATGATTATATCATCCATGTAGACAACTATTATGTTTTGGTGTATTAAATCTTTTAAAACTGTATTCACATATCTTTAAAATATTGAAGGCGAGTTGCAGAATCCAAAAGGAACTCTTTTAAACTCATATTGCCCAAACGGGGTAATGAACGCTAAGAATTTTCGACTTTCTGGTTCGATGCTTATGGAAGAACCCGTTTTTCAAATCCATTGTTGAAAATACTTTGCTATTGTACAGCTGGTCTACAACATCGTCTATAAGAGGCAGTGGGTATCTATCCTTGACTGCTTTTTTATTTAATTCACGGTAGTCTACGCATATTCGCGCTGATCCATCCTTTTTCTTAACTACGACAATCGGACTTGCATATTCAGAGTTGCTTTCTTCGATGATCTCATCTCTTAACCATTCCTGGATCTGCTTTTGTACAACCTCTTTTTCACCTGGTGACAGTCTTCTTGGTGGTCGGTGTACTCGCGTTTTGTCGTGTAACTGTACCTTCAATTCAATGCATTAATTTTTCGGCTTTTCTGCTTTATATGCCCTTAATAATTTTATAAGGCTTACTGCATTTTGTTTGTCTTCTATACCTTCCACTGCTTGTAGCATATGTCCGTGGGTAGCCAACTATTTGGGGTTGTGATTTCCCTGTTTTCTCCAAATCCTTGTACTCGGCTGCCTTCTTTATGCTGTTTCAGTTCAGCGTTAATAGCGTTGTAAATCTCCTCACTTATTATTGTAATGTCACTGCCTGTATCTACTAGCGCGATTATGTCCACGTTATCTATACGCGCTTTTACGTGCATCCCTGGCAAGCTGCTTTTCCCTGCTGTATCAGTTATTTGATTGCACCTTCTCTCGTTTGCTATGTTCCCTTTTTCATATCTTTTGCAATCTTTGCTTTTATGTCCAAATGTGTTGCACTTAAAGCATTTATAACCTTTGTCACGGTCCGGGCATTGGATGACAGCATGTTCCGTCGATCCACATGCGAAACAGTGAGCTAGTTTTCGTGTTTGCTCGCGGTTGAATGAGCTAGCTTCTTTTTTAGGAACAGAGAATGTGCTTGACGGTTTGCTTCTAATACATTGGTTGATGTGTTCATACACCTGTATTTTTTCTTTCAATTGCTTGATTGTGGTTGCTTCGTATAAAATTGCTTTATTTGCCGGATATGCCATTTACGATGTACTCTATTTGAGATTTTTCATCTATTTTACCTCGGTTTCCTATTGCTATCATTCTGTAAATATATTCCTTGTACGATTCGGTTACGCTTTTTCTTGTTGATCTTAAAACATTATGCAGTTTACTGCTATGAATTTCTGCGGGGAATTCCTCCTGTAATTTTATTTTGAATGTGTCCCAGCTTTTTATGTCTAAACTAGCTTCGACAAAGAGCCTGGCTGGTCCTCCCAAAAGTTTTCTTGCATACATATATCGCTGCACGTCATTCCAATTGCAAAGCGTTGCAATATCCTCAATGTCTTTGGTCCACTTTTCGACGTTCGTCTTTGCACTGCCATCAAATTTTTCTAAAGCATCTTCCACGTCCTTAAAGGAAAACGATGCCATACTTACTTTTTCTGCTTCTTTTTCTGTATTATCTGCTTGATCTGCTTCTTCGTCTGTACTGTCTGCTTGATCTACTTCGTCTTCTATCCCCTCTATACTGGAGCTGCTTTCGTACATTGACCCTTCCGTACCAGCTGTTTGTTTGGATTCTTCTTCCAATACGGCTTGTATATATTTTATTAGCTCTCCCTTTTGAGCATAACGTGTAGGTTTGCCTCGGCTTCGTAATATTTCTCGCAACTCTTTTACCGTCAATCTTTGTAATGATTTTACTTCCGCGCTACTCATAAACGTACACGTACCCGGACTTTATAGCAGTTATTAATAAATTTTATTAAAAATATTTATTTTACAATCTTTTTTTAAGTTTTTTCACCTCAATTAAATCTTTTTATATTTTTGCACTATTAGTCCAGTCAAATTAGGGTTTCACCTCGGAATTTGAGGTAATAAGCTGAAAAGTGGCATGAAGCTTTGTTTTGGCATTTTACATGATGTGTCAAAAGTCACATATAATCTCGTGTCCGCGTCTTGAGATATTAGAGGTCAAAGGTCACAAAAATCAGTTTTTTGCAAATATCTCGTAAATTATCGGCTTTGCGCAAATTTTGGTTGAGTAAACTTTGTTCATTAGACAAATCTGCATAAAACTGTCTTGTACAGAATTTACGTAGAATTAATAGTTTTCGAGATATGGAACTGAGAAAACTCGAGCATCGCGCTGCATTCTTTTCCTCACCACCTTGGAAGTAGAACTCAAGCAGCCTTTTTGCATGGTATCCCCAGTAGGCCTAGTCCATAGGTTACAGGTTATGAAATAATTTTATTGATTATCTCTCTAACTCTTCTATTTCCACTTCTTTCATATTGCCATCTTCATCTGTAATCATCTCAGAAGAGAATAATGAAAGGTGGTCGGCGTTATCATCGCTCAATTCAGGGTTAATGGGTGTATCCTCGGACATGGAATTGAGACACGACGGGTCCCGACAAGAGCCATACGCTACGGAACATAACAATTTCACTTTTCTGCATTTACTTGTCAAATTACAGTTTGACCTCGGAATGAGAGGTAATAAGCTGAAAATTGGCATGAACCTTTGTTTTGGCTTTCTAAATGATGTGTCAAAAGTCTCATATAATCTCGGTTCATGCCAATTTTCAGCTTATTACCTCTCATTCCGAGGTCAAACTGTAATTTGACAAGTAAATGCAGAAAAGTGAAATTGTTATGTTCCGTAGCGTATGGCTCTTGTCGGGACCCGTCGTGTCTCAATTCCATGTCCGAGGATACACCCATTAACCCTGAATTGAGCGATGATAACGCCGACCACCTTTCATTATTCTCTTCTGAGATGATTACAGATGAAGATGGCAATATGAAAGAAGTGGAAATAGAAGAGTTAGAGAGATAATCAATAAAATTATTTCATAACCTGTAACCTATGGACTAGGCCTACTGGGGATACCATGCAAAAAGGCTGCTTGAGTTCTACTTCCAAGGTGGTGAGGAAAAGAATGCAGCGCGATGCTCGAGTTTTCTCAGTTCCATATCTCGAAAACTATTAATTCTACGTAAATTCTGTACAAGACAGTTTTATGCAGATTTGTCTAATGAACAAAGTTTACTAAACCAAAATTTGCGCAAAGCCGATAATTTACGAGATATTTGCGAAAAACTGATTTTTGTGACCTTTGACCTCTAATATCTCAAGACGCGGACACGAGATTATATGTGACTTTTGACACATCATGTAAAATGCCAAAACAAAGCTTCATGCCAATTTTCAGCTTATTACCTCAAATTCCGAGGTTGACCCCTTTTTTTGCCTTATTTGACTGGACTATATATTTCAAGTTAAAATTAAACTGAAAACGACTTTGCTTGAAAACTTATTACAAATTAAATCGCTTACTCCAGTTTTGATTTATATTTTTTTTAACGTCAAATAAATTTAATGTTTAATTCTTCTATTTAATTTTGAATTATGTTACCGTTTTACTTCTTTCTTCTTTTGTAAATTTTAACATTAAAATTGCTTACAACTTCAAAAGTAAAGGTCCTAGCGTAAAAGTTATAATACATTATTCATAGGAAATTGTCCAAACTTTCCAATTTTTTTAAAAAAAATATTGGTTTATCACGTATTTTTTGGAGAAAAAGGTGGTTTAATTGAAATTTTAGTGAAAAAATAACAAAATTTTGACTTTGGCGATTCATAACTCCAAAAGTTGGTAAGATAGGACCATTGTTTTTACCGTTGTAGATAGGTGGAGAAATTCTGCGTGCACTGGTACCACAACCATGAAAATAGGTTATACGGTTACAAAAATACAGGGTGATATGTAAAACTGTACCCATACGATTTTTTGTTCGTCTATCCAAGACCTATCCACAGCCGTTTGTAAGTTTATGTGGGACACCCTGTATATATATATATGTATATATATCCTTATTTTATTTAACACCGGAAATTTCCGCTAGCGCCCCATTTCGTACCCATACCGAGCCGGTTGTAATGAAAAAGTTATTGAATTTTGAATGACGCCTCATAGCTTTTTTTTTTTTTTTTTTTATGTGAAAGACTAGAGTCACAGGAAACGCCCTTTATACTGTGTCGACAATCTATTTTCTTCATATAGAGTGCAATGTCGAACAGCAGCTCTAGTCGGGGAAGAAAGGAACTGTCACAACCTACCAGCGATATTTTGCAGTCCACCTACTCTCAACCATTACTGGCGACTTTGTCATCGGGGCATCGAGAAACAACTCGCTGGAGTGTTATGCCTCCTGAAACGAGTTGAATCTCATCAACCAACCGATGACATGCGCTTTGGTGAAGCGGGGAAGGGCTAACTAAGGCTATGACAGAAGGAATCAGGAATGTAAAGAGGGAAGAAGAAAGAAGGAAAGTTATGTATGTGGGAAAGTGGAAAAGGCGAAGGACCGTGGGGCTGGCCGGGATTCGAACCCGGGACCTCTGGGATAGTAGCCAGACGCCTTACTCCCTAGGCTACCGAGGCCCCCCAGCTAATTGTATTTGTCATATCCTTTCATTTGATACCCATGCCGGTGGTCGCGGAGCACAATTACGAAATTCGTTCGCCATCTTGGAGCCGCGATCTTGATTTTTATACAATATTATATATTTTTATACGTCACATTGCCGTAAAAATACTGAATCTTCTAGACATGCCCGTAAAAATACTGAATCTTCTAGAGAAAGTCCCATCCTAATCGGGAGAGAACAGACTAGTGTTGGGTAGGACACGATTATAAAATGAGTTTGTAAGAGGAGCCTCCTTTTCCTTTTGAACCAGTACAATGTCTCACTTCAAATGAGGCGAGGTGCCATTGTATTGCTAGCACGTCACGTAGTGAATGGCTCAAATGTTACGATGCTGGTAGATCTATTGCGTTTGCGAAAGAGGGGATACGACAAGTGATGAATGAATGAATGGGAATATTAATGATCGTGCCTTTGAATGTTAATTACAAAAATATTCTCTAAAAATTTTGTTAACTGTATAAGGAAAAACATATTTACAGATTTAAAATGAAACTCCCTAAAATTGAAAATAACACGAAAATATTTTATGTGTTGTAGATAGAGATTTAAAAATAAAAATTTACCTCCCTCGAAAAATGTAAGAAATATCAAAAAATGTAAAAATTGTCTCTTCAGTACCTACAAAATTTACCTTCTTCGAAAAATGTAAGAATTGTCTCTTGAGTACACAATTTTCCTCCCTCGGAAAATGTAAAAAAAATCTCTGGAGCTTCACTCCTTCAAAAAATGTAAGAATTGTTTCTTTAGTCAAAAATGTAAGAGATTTTTCTCCAGTTCGTATTTACAATCTCACCACGGCTCGGTCCAAAAGCAGTAAGAAAATACCTCTGCAGTTCGTGTTTACAATCTCACCTCGTCGCAATTCGAATTGGATATTTTACTGTCGCAAAAGAAATAAGAAAATGTTGTTCCAGTTCGTGTTTACAATCTCACCTCGGCGCAGTTCAAATTGAATATTTTACTGCTACAAATTAAGTAAGAAATGTCTCTCCACTTCGTAATTTACAATCTCACGATACACGCTCATATCCCAGTAGTACATTATTGTTGAACCGGGACATTTAAAAAAGTTGAGGCCTCAGTACAATTTACTATCGTGTTCGGGACAAATGAACTGCCTCTTGTAAGTTCGGCTCAACTCTACAACAGCCAGACTTGAAACATACAGACAGACAACAATTTTAAAAATGCGTGATTTTGTTTTAATATATTTACATGATGTTATGAACTTAGAACTTATGAACTTAGAAAAACACAATTATTTGAAATCACAGACCGACACTCAAATTATATCTAATACAGAGTGTATCAGTGAAAATGTCGAAACGCCTGGCAGTGTATAGGTCTTGGATAGACGAACAAAAAATCGTATGGGTGCGGGGGAGAATCGTAACGGTTTAGCCGCTACGGTGTTTTGAATTTTGTTTGGTAGAGGTTTACATATTACCCTGTCTTTTTGTAACCTCATTAGATATTTTCATGAATAAGACAGAAATCTACGCGGAATACTCCCACCTATCTAAAACTGTAAAAGTCAAGTACCGTGGCATGAATTCAATACAGTTCATTTCAATACGCATAAGTGGCTTCACGGGTTGGCATGTTCAGTTCGTGCTTGAAATTGTTGTTGTATTTTCGCTATAAGTTCGAAATGTAAAAGCTCACTGGAGTGACGTTCCAATTTTCCAGTTAATTATTATTTGTTGAGCGAGCTTTTACTTTCAACCTCAATTTCACGTTCTGTTGGACGAACTCAGACTTAACTTTTCCTGAGTTAATATGTGAAAATGTAAGAGAACTGAGGCTAAAATTGGAGTTCAGTACACCACTTTTCTCGAACTTGCGCAGTTCTGCCGGTGAAGCCGGGGTAAAAGATTCGACCTCAAAAGAAGTAAGTCATAATAGAATGCGGTTAAAAGTACGAAATGAAGCTAAAATTGGCATTAAAATTGCTTTTAACTTCAAAAGCAAAGGCCGCATTAAAATTGTCTGGACATTGGGGCCTATTCTGTCGGTAAAATTTTATCATTTTATGTTATGTTATGCCAAAAAATAAAAGAATTATCTAAAATCCTATTCTGTCCGACAAATTTTATTTTCTTTTATGCAACATAACATAAAATATTTCCTGTTATGCTTCATAACATAAAAGAATCTCAGCAGCACATTTTAAGGGTATTTTGACATATTTTATAGAAATAACAGGCGTGAATTGACACTTGTTGTGCAAAGTAGTGTTAATTGAGTTTTAGTTTAATTAAAAATTAATATGCCCCAGTGGCGGTTCCTCTTTGGAAGCAAAGGAAGCACTGCTTCCCTTGACCAAATAGGCAACTTCATAAAAATTAATTGAAATATATCAAGATGTATCAGAAAAAAAATCTCAATATATTTCCTCCTCTGGAAAGACTAAGGATACAATGTACAGATTTTTGTATATAAAATGTACAATTCAAATTTATTACACTACTGTATACAAAGAGTAAAGCCTTGGCCACGATACGAGCGGCGAATGGTGAGCGGCAGAGTGGCAAACACTAAAGTGCCTTTCGCTGCTCTTATCGTGCCCGAGGCCTTACATAACATGGGGAAGCGGTAATATCTCCAGCTTCTTTGCCACAGAAAATCAACGTGAAAACTCCAACACATTCAATTTGATTGAACCCACACTCACGCAAAGGTTTGCATTGATACAGTACCCTCAGAAGCTGAGCTAAACGCAGCATCTTCGGAACCGAACAGTGGGATATATCAAGTCGAAGATAGAGAAAATTTCCATGTTCTCTTTGTTTTCTTGGTTTCGTTTTTTGTAATGTTCTCGTTTCAAGTAAGAACTAAATTTACTCTTGCAAATATGCTTCGAAATTTGTTGAGAGATATGAATTTTCGTTTATTGTATATTGACTGAAGAAAAAAGAGATCGAAGAGAAGTGGAGTTTCTCTTTATTTATTGGTTATTTATTCTATTAGGGTAACAGGAGGCGTTTATTGAAAATAAGCTGATAATTTGTAGCTTCCATTATATTTTTTATGATTCTCTTTAAAGTTGATTTAAAGGGATAGAGAATTGCATTTCTGAGCTCGGGTCTTTTTTTGCAGGAAGATTGTAATGATGATGAGCGAAGCTTACAAAAGAAAGGGCGTATGTAGGGTTTTATTATTACTATCTTTTTTAGTTTTTGAGCCAAAATTATGCATTTGCCCAAAATAGTAATTGCAGTCTTTCAACAGCTTTTTTAGATGCTTTAATTATCAACAGAATCTGAAAAAAGGCGCAAAATGCCCTCTAGCGGCGAAATTATTTCGAAAAACTGCAAAACCACGATTTTCGATTCGTATAGCATTCGATATAACTAGAAACTGGTAATAATTTGTTATGTTTTGCTTATATGATTCCACTACACATGTATGTTATTTTTCAGTTTTTTTAGTTAAGGTCTTCAATACTTTAACTTTTATCGTTCGCCTTGCGCATTGCTTCCCTTTTCCTGAACATTACGAGCCGCCACTGATATGCCCGGGCACGCTTTGATTTTGTTTATTTACATTTACAACCGATCAGCTGTTCATTTTCAACCGAATTGTTCAAAGTGTAATAGAACTCAGAGCGAATTATACTAAATCTTTTATGTTATGTGTCCATAAAAGATTCCATAAAATAATTTTATGGAACTATGACAGAATAGGAATTTCGAAAATATTTTATTTTCATTTTATGAAGAAGAAATTTTATCATCATAACATAACAATAATATTTTATGAAAAATTGCAGAATAGGCCCCATTATTAACAGGAAATGCTCCAAGCTTTCTAAAGGTCTGTTGAATGTGACGTTTTATTTAGAAAAAAAAATGAGTGTGCTTAAGACCACACTTTAGAAGTAAAACTTTTGTGCCCAACGGCTAGTAATATGCAATAGATATAGTGGAAAGTCTGTCGGATCTATAGTACACTTGAGAAAATTCAGGCCAACGACAGATGCAGGAAGAATACTGACGAATCCACTGACGGACTTGATACAAATACTATTTGAAAATATCAATATTTATGAATTCCTATTTACATTAAAACCTAAAAGTTACCGAGTAAAAATAATTTTTATTGGCTAATTTTCTTAAAAGCATACACGCGGTGCACCTAGAACGTATAGCATATACAGTGAGTCACAAAAGTAAGTATACACCCTTTCTTTTAGTATAGTACTTAAAAAAAGAACTAATGTTTATGGAAAAATTGCCACCACTGTGTATCTAAACAATGTATGCGCGACTAGTCGACACAAAAAATTACCGTTAATTGTGGCGTCTGGGTTCAATCAGTCGTTATAATACAACGAAGATCATTTATTATGATGTGTATACTTACTTTTGTGACTCACTGTAAGTGCGCATCCCACACGGGTATGCACGCTTCCGCCACAGGCATGGGTACTACCGCCACAGGCACGAAAATCTAAACATTCGCCTCATGGAAGTAAGCTGCTGACATATGCAAGCGTACATGCATTACATTCAGAGGTTCATAAAATTGCATGTTTTTTTCCGTCCCGGCTTTCACACATAGCCCGAAAATCTAAGTAACGAGTGCATGCAAGGTGCATGTGTTTGTTGTGGATACTTGTGTGTGCTATTTCGAATGCGGCATTTCAGAAAAAGTTAAAAGTAGCCCGACCTTTGCGGGGCATGCATTCCATTCATGGAACATTCTGTCAGGTCGCATTTGAATACACACACTTCTATATTATTTATCAACGAATTGAACGCATGTACGCTTGGATATGTCACCAGCTGTATGCATGCTCCGCTCCCGCTACATTCATGATCATTAATAATTGCATCCGCATCGGCATAGACTATTCCAAACCCAAGTATTGTTTTACCAAGCAGTCCGCCAACCACATCCAATCTGAAGCTTTACCTGCGCGAGCCGCTTTATCTACGCAAACGAGAGCCAATCTACTTGAGTATGGTATTGGCACCCTTTATGGCCACCTAGCCAATTACCTGATTTCTTCGTCCCATACAATCTTTTAGGGAGCTAATTAATTTTAAAGGGAGCAAAAAGTAATGCACAAAACAATCAACCTTTTCAAATTCTTCTTTTATCTAGGCGTAGTTGAAAATAATTTATTTTAGCTGATTAAACCAAATTTGAAGCACAAAGTTGAAAAAATATTTTTTACAAACCTTTATATTTTCAGTCGATGCAGGGATAGTTTTAGCCCTTTACTATTATCCCTTATCATAAAATTTGCTTTGTTATAAATCAACCACTTTTGAATATAAATATTGCAAAAAATGTATTTTATTGGATTGTTTTTGATTATAATTAAAATTATCGCGAAATCCTTAAAAAAGGGAGTTTTTAAGCATATTTAAAGGAGACATGCATGTTTTAAGACTGTGGGACCCCGATTTTCATAATCAGCGACCCAAAAACAACATATCAGGAACAATTTTCACAACAGTGTAATGTTTTGACATAAACGATTCGTCGATTTGTTGCAAGTTAAAAAAATTGTAATTTAAAAAGGGGAAAGGTGCAGCACATCTCACCAAAGGGGAAGTGGGTGCCAATTTAAAACAAGAGCACCTCACGCATTTATTTCAGCACTCCCTTTTGGTATTCTAACTTCCCGGCAGTGTTACATGTTTGGCCACGCCAAAAAGCAGATCCACTTGCTCAGGCTGCGCCGAAAATTTTGTCGTATATGCCGCTTCCAACATGTCAGTCAACTCCAGAGTGTCTGCGGCATAAGCTCGGCCAGTGACCAAACCACAAGAAAAATCTCAAATAATTCACCTCAACATAATGGTGAATTTGTATTCCTATAATGAGATAAAGCAAAGTCTGGGCGACAACGTAGCTAACATGCCAGAAAATTTATGCAGTAAGGCAGAGTGTATTTTCGCTGTTGCATACACAGCCCCGAGTTTCTTCGTCTCTCGTACCCTTTCCCATCGTTATACAAAAGTTCTGACGATTTTTCATGTGTGACAGCGTTACACGAATGAAATTGATTCACTCTCATGTAAATTTTTTTAAGCAAACGTCCCTAAAGAAGTTTTACTTCAAAAACCATAGTTTCGACTTTGACAGCTCATAACTTTGAAAATTTTCACTAACTCCTAGGATGGAACCGTCACTTTTCCAATAAGTGGGAGTACTCTGCGTACATTGATACCTTATTCATGAAATGGGTTATAGAGTTACAAACATAGAGGTGATATGTAAAATTCTACCAGAAAATTTTCAATTCACCCAAGCGGCTAGACAGTTACCTTTTCCCCTCCCCCACCAAATACTATTTTTTGTTCGTCTATCTAAAACCTATCCACAGCCGAACGCATTGCAAGCTTACCGGATACACCCTGCATATCCAAACTCCTTATCCAAGTTATAGATGTTTCCATCGCAGTCTGAAAACCCACTTTCTTTTTCTAGAAACTTCCAAAAGCTTAAGCTCTATTATCGCTGGCAAAAGTAAGCTATCAATGTGGTGGATGGTGGTCGTTTAGCAAATGAAAAATCCGCCATATCGCCTAATTATTGCAAATATAATACCTCATTTGATACTGTGTTATTTCGTTGAACGTATTTGCATTAACAACACCAATAACAGCCAAGTTAATCCCTTTCGTGACATATTTTCATGTGTATTTGATTGATTAAACGGAATTTATGTGAGCATTCATTGAACGTCTTGGACAAATAATTGCGAATAGGGTACGACCCAACGATTTTCAACTTCAAAATCCGGACCATGAACGTTTCGAGTTATCGATTTGCCGTTGTCCTGAGTCGGTCGACGACGACACAACGGATAGCCATCGTTTCAGAAATCAATTTTTTTGTATACCGCCGAAACTACACCATAGATTTCATCTGGTGTTATTTTATCAGTCAAACAGAGTAGAATTTGGAAATCCCCATTTTTGCTACTCTGAGTACATTCAGCAACATGTCGCTCCAAATACATGATTTTTTATAATCAAATCAAGGAGTGACATCCAAAAATGAGTCAGCTCAGTTGAAAAAAATACTCCAAATAATCTTCTTCTTTTTTAAGCTCCTTTAATCCCTCATGGGACATAGGGCGGAAACGGTTGCCCTCCAGCGGACTCTGTTTTGCACGACAGCTCTCAACTCAACTCCAGATAATAACAGTTTACAAAGCGGCCGGCTGTTGATAGCTTGCGGTCAAACAAATAGAAAATTGTATTTTTGCGAAATCATAAGCGCATGGTCCTTTTATATTTGTTGTTATCTTTTTACATATCACCCAGTGTTATTGTAACCCTTTAACCTATTTCCATGTTGTTCATGCAGTGTACGCAGCATACTTCGACCTAAGTATCTAAAATTGTAAAGTGACGGACTTCTAGATTTTTTGTACTTTTTAACATAAGCTTTTGTCGAAAGCTATCAAATAAAGTCAATTTTAACATAAATATTGTTAACATCTTCGAAAATAAAGGCCGTAATATAAAAACTGGACACTATTCATAAGGAATGCTCTATACATTTATTCCAGTCAATGCACGGAAAAAAACGCCCAGCTACCACTAACTAGTAACAATGGAGTTAATTTAACAAGTAAAAGAGTCGCAAAATAAGATATGTAGTGTGACTGAAGCTCCATTGCGACTGAAAAAACAGGTTTTTAATGCTTATTTTGTAACAACTTTGGTCGCAACGAGGCGAAAAATATGCTGTAGCCATGTTTTAAATGTGTTGTTGCCACAAACTGAAGATTACATTTTGAACATCCGTAAAACTTATTATTCTTTATAACATATATATATATATATATATATATATATATATATATATATATATATATACGAGGTGTGGCTATTAAATAACGAGACTGACGCTGTAAAACATTTTATTTTTATTTCATACATTTTTACTTGTTATCGCCTTCAATATACACCCCTCCTCTATCCCTACAACGCTCCATGCGAATCTTCCATTGTTCGAAACAGTGCTGGAAGCCTTTTTCTGTCAGCTCCTTCAGGACGCGTGCCGCTTTCTCTTTCACAGCTTCAACAGACTCAAATCTTGTTCCTTTGCAGATATCACCTTAGGAAACAGATAGAAGTCGCACGGCGCAAGATCCGGCGAATAAGGCGGATGGTCTAACACTGGGATGCTGAATTTGGCTAGAAACCTCTTAACAGACAATGCGGAATGTGTTGCTCTACTGTTAGGTACACTTAACATTTTTCCGGCGAAACAAAAAAACAACTCTAATGCGAACGGAGGCTACGGCTGTACTGATTTGTTTACAGAAGCGAGAGGCACTACATTCGAAAGAGAAGGCTTCACGATAACAGCTGTTAGTTGCTGGCGTTTGGCGCATGCGCACTTCTTCTGTAGCAGCGTCAGTCTCGTTATTTAATAGCCACACCTCGTATATATATATATATATATATATATATATATATATATATATATATATATATATATATATATAGATATATATATATATATATAGATATATATATATATATATATATATATATATATATATATATATATATATATAATATAAAAATGAATCGCTAAATGTGTTGCTAAGCGCAAAACTCGAGAACGGCTGGACCTATTGGACTAATTTTTTTTTCCCAATATTCGTTGAAGTACGAGGATGGTTCTTACGGAGAGAAAAATTTAAAAAATTGCCTGAAAAAACAAAAAAATGGTAATTTTAGGAATTTTCACTTCATTTTAGTTTCAATAGCTTCATGGCCTACCTATTGTTTGACAAATGTAAAATTGTCATTAAATTGAATCATTACATTTAATGAAAATTTCAAATTTACGCAGCTGTCAAACAATAGGTAGGCCATGACGCTATTGAAACTAAAATGATCCACAGCGGCCGTCTCAAGAGGGCGGGGTACCACTTTCTTCACAACCACCTTGACATGGGTATCAAATGAAAGGGTATGATAAGTAGAATACAATAAGCAATGTAGTATACAAAATATATCTTTAGATCCATGGCGGCCGTCTCAAGAGGCCGGATTACCACTTTCTTCACAACCACCTCAACATGGGTATCAAATGAAAGGGTATGTTAAGTAGAATATAATAAGCAATGTAGTATACAAAACATATCTTTCGATCCATGGCGGCCGTCTCAAGAGGGCGGGGTACCACTTTCTTCACAACCACCTCGACATGGGTATCAAATGAAAGGGTATGATAAGTAGAATACAATAAGCAATGTAGTATACAAAATATATCTTTAGATCCATGGCGGCCGTCTCAAGAGGCCGGATTACCACTTTCTTCACAACCACCTCAACATGGGTATCAAATGAAAGGGTATGTTAAGGAGAATACAATAAGCAATGTAGTATACAAAATATATCTTTAGATCCATGGCGGCCGTCTCAAGAGGCCGAATTACCACTTTCTTCACAACCACCTCGACATGGGTATCAAATGAAAGGGTATGATAAGTAGAATACAATAAGCAATGTAGTAGACTCAATATACCGATACATGGCGGCCGACGCAAGACCCATGTTCTTTGAGGCATTTCATCTGTGTAAAACTCATATCTCGAAAAATATTAAGTCAATGGATGGTTTTTATTGTTTACTATTGACTTATGGGTGCAGCATAGGCGCACCGGGTCCCAGCTAGTATATATATATATATATATATATATATACAGGGTGTCCCACATAAACTTACAAAGCGGCCGGCTGTGGATAGGTCTTGGATTCTTCTTCTTCTTCTTTAAACTCCTTTAATCCCTCATGGGACATAGGGCGGAAACAGTTGCCCTCCAGCGGACTCTGTTTTGCGCGACAGCTCTCAGCTCCGACCAGGATCTCCCAGTTGTTGCGGCTTCTTCTAGTAGGGTTCTCCTCCACGTTGTTTTAGGTCTTCCTACTCGACGGGAACCTTGCGGATTCCAGTCAAGGGCCTGTTTGGCTAGGTTTTCGTTTTCGCGTCGCAAGGTGTGGCCAACCCAATTCCATTTCCTTCGCCTGATTTGGTCGTCTATCCTTTCTTGGCCGGCACGGCGCCATAGTTCTTCGTTGGAAATTCTATTTTGCCAGCGGATTTTTAGGATACGACGAAGGCATCTGTTGATGAAGACTTGAAGGCGCCCTGTTATGAATTGGGTGACTTTCCATGTTTCGCAACCATACAAAAGAACTGCCTTAACGTTGGAGTTGAACAGCCGCAATTTGGTGTTAGTGGAAATCACCGTTGATCTCCATATGTGGGACAAGCATGCATATGCGCCTCGTGCTTTATTTATTCTGGAACTGACGTCTTCTTCTGCCCCACCATTTTCGGTAATAACACTACCGAGGTAGCAGAATTTATTTACCAGTTCCACGTCACGGTTATTCAGCGCTGTCCGTTCAATGGTGTTTGCATTTATCCGCATTTCTTTAGTTTTAGTCGGATTTAGCCTTAAGCCTGCTGGACTACTTTCTGTTGCCAAATTGTTCAACATGTTTTTGAGGTCCTGGTGTCTGTGGGCCAGCAAACAGATATCATCGGCGTAGTCGAGGTCCTTAAGGCGGTCTACCAAACCCCATTGTATGCCGCCTGTTCGATTATCTAGAGCGCCGACAAGGATGTCATTTATTACTATAAGAAATAGTAAAGGCGAAAGTAGGCATCCTTGTCGTACTCCTGAGCTCACCTCAAAGCTGTCGGATAATTTTCCATTATGGAAAACTCTGCATTTGGAATTGTTATATAGGGCTTTTATCAATTCTATTATTTTATCAGGTAATCCACGTCGCCGTAGTGCCTTCCATATAAAGCTCCTATTGACCGAGTCGAACGCTTTCTCATAATCTACGAAAGCAAGGTAAAGGGGGGATCGGAATTCAGTAGACTGCTCCACTATTATTCTCAAGGTGTTAATATGATCAATACGTTTATTATTTCCGACACCTTATTTTCTCTGTCGGTGCGCATTGTTATCGGTATTAAAATCCAAGTGTTTCCTTTAAAATCAACATGCCTAAATCTCAACAATCAAGGCCAAACCTAAGGAAATTTGCTGAAACAGTGAATAACCCAAATCCCGCTAGAACTAATACTCCTGAGCCATCGGCCAGAAAGCGCAATGAAGATATCAGCAACAGAACTCCAAGATCGACATCAATAGCTGCCCCCGAAGACAACATTGAAGTGCTGGAGAAAAGGCTTTTGTTAAGCTTAAACAGAATGCTTAATGAGCAATTTTCCGTTTTCGAGGATCGTTTAATGCAATTGGAGATGCGCTTGAATACAAAAATAGATACTAAAATTGATGAGATTAATAACACCTTAAACACAAAAATTGATGAAATTAACAACACCTTGAACACAAAAATTGACGAGCTTAACACCACCTTCAACAGTCAAATGAGGAAAATAAAAGACGATATCGATACCGTCCAACATGACCTAGCGATAGTGTCCAATGAGTTAGAGGACCTACGCCGCCAATCCAGGTTACACGACGTGGTCGTTCGAGGCATTCCCGCAACTGAAAACGACAATCCGAAGCACATCTTTAAAAACATCGGGCATGAGTTGTCGGCCTATGTGAATGTGTTCCGGCCGTCGCAGCGACAGCGTTTGGGCTTGGAGTCGCAGACTGGCAGGATGAGTTCGCTGCTAATTGCAAAGTTCCCATCAGCGAACGAGCAGCAGGAGTTCCTGAAAAAGACCCGCCAGCACGGAACTCTCACTTTAAAAAAACTGAATCTGGGCTTCGCGTCTGACAGCCTTGTGCATGTCAACGAAAGCCTGACTTCGAAAAATAATGACATATTCCACACGGCGCGAAGGCTTCTAAAACAGAATCTGGTCGCTTCGGTCTTTACTCGTCGAGGTTATGTTTACGTTCAGGTGGAGAAAAATAAGCAGCCAAGAATATTCAAATCAGCTCTTGATTTGAACGAAGCCATCAATGCAACTTTAACTCCAGGCTCACATTAGAGAAATTGGGGCAATCCGCTTTTATTTGTGGAGCAACGTTTGCATGCTTTTATTTAGGTACTTATTTTTAAATCATCTTTCTTTTTTTTCTACTAGCTTTTCTTGTTTATTTTTGAATTTATATTTTTATTTATTTACTTTACTTATTTTTTCTTTATATTAATTACGTATTTTTATTTTATTCTAATGTTGGAATATTGTTACATGTTTTTAGCTTTTCCATTTTCAACCGTGCCTCGTCCTGAACACGCTTTATTACCCCGCTTCAGTGACTTCGGTTAAGGTTACTTATTCGTTATGAACAAGATTAGAACCCTGCTCAACATTTTCCAAAGCAGAGCCCAAGGTTTGAATTTTTGCCACATCAACGCGCGTAGCTTACGTAACAAAATAGATGAATTGCGAGAAATTTTTCGCGGATCCGACATTCACGTCATTCTGGTGTCCGAAGCCTCATTACGCGATCATGTCCCCTCGAAACTCGTGTCATTAGATGGCTACAATCTATTCAGAAACGACCGAAAAAATCGTTCTGGCGGTGGAGTAGCGATATACGTTAAGAATAACCTAAGGTCTCTCAAAGTTAAGGAATCCGTATCTAATGCTTTGGAGTTCCTTAGTGTTGAAGTTAGCTGTGGTAAAAGCAAATGTCTCGCTACTGTTGTTTACTGCCCTCCTCGAATTTTCTCGCTCCCTGAAGCTAGTGAATTGGAGGAATGGATGTCTGTAGCTACACATAACTTTGAAAATGTCGTAATTGGGGGAGATTTTAACGTGAACATTTTAGCCAATAATGCGCTCTCTAGAAACTTCCTTAATTTCTTCAAAACATTTGACTTGAAACCAGTTAACCAACTTCCGTACCTAAATACTAATAATCCATCGTTGCTGGATATCTTTTTCGTGTCGAACGTAGGAAATGTTTTGTTTCATAATCAGATTAGCCCACCTAGTTATCTCGATCATGATATCCTGTATCTTTCCTTAAAATTCACAGTTAGAAAGAATCAGCAGAAATTGTTTTCCTTTCGCGATTACAAGTCCATCGATATCCCAGCACTATTTCAAGAATGTTCCTCACTACCTTGGGACCGAATTTACCGCCTTCCTGACATAGAGAACCAATTAGAGCACTTCTGTTCGCTGATTTACCATCTGCATGAAACCTTTGCCCCAGTTAAAACAAGAAGCATGTCTTCCTCTACCTCACCCTGGTTCTCCATTCAAATAAGCCGACTTATATCCGAGAGAGAATTTTTGTTCAGAAGATATAAGCAAAACAAAACTGCTGTAAATTTAATAGCATACAAAAATGTTAGGAATTTAGTAACTTTAACCATCCGCAAAGCAAAGGCGCAGTTCCTTTCGTCCAAGCTTAGCCCTGCTTTGCCTGCAAAGAAACTTTGGAGAAACATAAAACTACTCGGCATTCACGGTAGTGAAGATGAAACTCATATCAGCCTTAGCGCTGATGAATTAAATAAAGGACCCCGCACGTTTCCTATGGAAAATGACTTTCGGTCAAATTGAACGAGTCTATGCTCTTTGGGAAATTTTTTTGCTTATTGTAAAACCATTTTCCTTACATAGTATGAAAAAAAAATTAAATGAACACTAGCATTACTTAAATAATGCGACGTTATTTCTTTGCTATACCGCAAAAAACACCAACAGACCGAAAAATGAAAAACTTAAGTTTTGGGTTTCGTGCCCATTGAGACTTTTGTTCATGGAGTCTTCCTCTATCCAAAGAGCATAGACTCGTTCAATTTGACCGAAAGTCATTTTCCATAGGAAACGTGCGGGGTCCTTTTTTGTTGCCGCATCTAACCTATATAAAGATCCCCATTGCTCAAGACCAACTGACAGTGCTACTGATTTATTCAGCTTTCGCAATGTAGCTCACGCGGAAGTCCACAAAGCTTTCTACTCCATCAAATCTGATTCAGTTGGTCCAGACAATCTTCCCCCGGTTTTTCTAAAGCTAATTTTTCCTGTGATCCTCCCCTATGTTACTCATATTTTCAATAGCTGCCTGACAAAATCATACTTTCCGCTTCAGTGGAAAAAAGCAAAATTAATCGCACTTCCTAAATGCAAATCCCCGAAAGGCCCCGCTGACTATCGTCCTATAAGCATATTATGTTTCTTAGGCAAAGTACTGGAAAAACTAATGTCTTGGCAAATCGAGGGGCACTGTGAAACATGGTCTCTGTTGTCGCATGCACAGTCTGGTTTCCGCAAAGGGAGTAGTTGTGAAACTGCACTGCTGAAGGTGACCACTGACCTGCGGATGGCTCTTGATTCTAATGACATTGCTTTTCTTGTGCTTCTTGATTTCAGCAAAGCTTTTGACAGTGTTAGTCACAAGCTTCTAGAAATGAAGCTAATAGACCACATGCGGTTTTCATCTTCAGCTGTGTCTCTAATTCGGGAATACTTACATAATCGATCTCAAAAAGTTTGGCTACAAAATTCAATTTCGGATGCTTTACCAATCACGCGCGGTGTTCCGCAATTTTCCATATTAGGGCCGTTGCTCTTCAGCATGTACATAAACGATCTCAGCAGCATGGTGAGGAATTGTAAACTGCACATGTATGCAGATGATGTCCAAATTTACTTAAATAGTCCCATTGGATTGGTAGAGAACTGTGTGCATAACATTAATGCCGATTTGGAGGGTATCTATCAATGGTCTTTATCCAACCACTTACTGCTTAATGCTTCTAAATCCTGTTGCATTCCAATGTATAGAAATGAGTTAGACAATTCTTTCCTTCCACCTATCATTCTCATGAATACGTTCTTACCCTACCAACTTCGAGTCAAAAATCTAGGTGTCCATCTGAACTCACAGTTAACCTGCTGTGATCAGGTGTCCCATACCCTATCTAAAGTATATGGTATTTTGCGGCGCCTGTGGCTGTACGCTTCCGTTCTTCCCCTAGGAACTCGTTCAAAGTTAATTAAAACTCTAATTTTACCGCACTTCACGTACGCTAGCTTGATCTTTCCTTCTCTCGACGCATCATGCCGTGATAAACTCAATGTAGGCTTCAATGACTGTACTAGGTTTGTTTACAATCTTCGCAGATCTGACCATATAAGTCGATATCGTACTTCCGTTCTGGGGTGCACACTTGAAGTGTACTATTCGATCAAGGCAATGACATTCATTTATAAACTCTTGCACTCCGACCGTCCATCATACCTCCATGAATATCTTCGATTTGGTCGTACGACTAGAAGAATACTATTTATCCTTCCTAGATTCTCCCACTTAGTTGCGCAGAGATCTTCTTTTTTTGTTCATTCTACCCAGTTATGGAACAGTTTACCCGCCGATACACAGAATGCGGGGTCATTAAATGTGTTCAGGAAACGTATCTTCAGCCACTTTACTAGTTATCAATATTCCTTCAGCTCATTTATTTTATTTTTTTTTTTGTTTTTTGCACTTATATTAGTTTGTTTTTCATTCTCCCTTACTTTTATACATTTCACAATTGTTTCGTTTTGTTTTAATTTGTTTAAATTGCCATATTCATTTCATTTTAGCGGTAAAAGATAATGTAATCTTGATGTACTAAATTAAATTAAAATAAATAAAATAAAATAAATAAAATAAATACAGGAGCGGCCCTTCCTGAATCCGGCCTGCTGCCTCCTAAGCGTTCGGTCAACTGCCTCACTTATCCTAGATAGTAATATATGGGACAAAATTTTGCCCACTGTAGATACTAAACAGATGCCTCTCCAGTTGTCGCATATTGTTAGGTCCCCCTTTTTTGGTATTTTGACTATGATACCATCCGTCCAATCCTCCGGAAAGGTACAGGGTGTTCCATGCTATTTCTAGGATTGGCTGAAGCGCATCTGCTATGAGGCTTGAGTCGGCTTTCAACAATTCTGGCGGGATGCCATCTTTCCCAGCTGCTTTACCATTGGCCATCGCATGAATTGCGGTTACTATTTCCGTCTTGGATGGGGCCCGGGTGGTGATTCTTATTGGCTGTGCATTGTTGCTGTTTTCCTGAGGTTCCTGTGTAAGTGTACCATTCAGGGCGGCGAAGAAGTAATCTCTCCATCTTTGGAGTTGCTCTTCGTCGCTTCACAGCAGCCTTCCATCCGCACTCTTAACGGCATGCTTTTTAGTAGAGTGCTTTCCCGAGAGCTGTTTAGTGATTTGGTACAGCACCTTACTGTTGCCTGTGTTTGCCGCGTTTTCCGCTTTTTCTGCGAGCTCGTTTATCTGCTGCCTTTTATCACGCCGGACACTTCTCTTAACCTCCCGGTGTAATTGGGAGTATTCCCGTTCTAATTGGTGAAGTCTTTCCGGGTCGTTTGTGGAGTTTACGCTATTTTTGAGGGCCCTTCTGCGTTCTATTTTTTGCCAGGTTGTGTCAGAGATCCAGTGTTGCTGGTTTCTTTGGACATAACCGATGCTTGTTTCCGCAGCCGTCAACATCGCTCCCTTTGTCGTACTCCACAATTCCTCAATATTTGTGTCGTCAGAAACGGTTTGCTGGTTTAATAATTCTAAAAAGTTTCCAGCGAATTCCCGCTTTTTAACGATCTCCCGAAGAAGGTCTACGTTAAACCGTCTACGGGTTATAGCATCATGTTGCACGTTTCTGATTGCGGCGATTTTAAGGCGAATAGTTGCTACAACCAAATGGTGGTC
Source organism: Thereva unica (assembly GCA_949987705.1). NCBI lineage: Eukaryota > Metazoa > Arthropoda > Insecta > Diptera > Therevidae > Thereva > Thereva unica. The sequence continues at coordinate 95,903,258 of OX465281.1, forward strand.
GCTTCCAGTATCCGCTCCCCTGAAACTCCTGACATCCTCAAGAATAGTTCTCCATCTGCGGCTAACGGCCACGTGATCTATCTGATTTCTCATTCTACCATCGGGCGATACCCAGGTCTCTTTGTGTATCTTCTTGTGACAAAAGTAAGTTCCACCTACCATGAGTTGGTGGGAACTACAAAAGTCAACGAAAAGCTCACCATTGTTATTGGTAACTTGGCTTAGGCCTTGGTTTCCAATTGTGTGTTCAAGGCAGGTGTTGTCACGGCCGATCTGAGCGTTTAAGTCACCCATTAAAACAATGATGTCTCCCCTTGGAATAGAGCGAAAAACCTCATTCAGTCGCATATAGAACTCGTCCTTGATGTCATCTTCTGCGTCTTCAGTTGGAGCATAGCATTGGACTACCGTAGTACTTCTTAGTCTGGTACGCAGGCGCACGGTAATAATCCTCTCAGAGATCGGTGACCAGCTAATGAGGCTGGACCTGGCTTCTTTGGTGAGTATTACGCCAACGCCACTCCTACGGCTTTCAGTTTCGTTTCTACCAGAATATAAGAAGGACTCACCGTTTGGGCAGATATGTTCCCCCGCATCGGGCCATCTGGTCTCGCTAAGTCCCATGATCTTGATTTTATATCGATTCATCTCGTTGAGGACTTCATCGAGCCGTCCCTCAGCCAGCAGTGTTCTCACATTCCATGATCCGATTCGTGTCCTTGTTCGAAAAGCAAAGGTCGTCGTCGTGTTGTCCGTCCGGTTCCGAGGCATTGTTTGCCGATTCGTAGCAATGGTGTTTTTTATGGGAGCGGGTTGCTAACCCTCAGCCCAACCGACTTAAAACTCTGTTTTGTGGCGCAGAGAGCTCGCCATTCGCCCGTCTCCCGTTAGCTCCTTCCGAAGAAGTACCCCAGAGGGCACCGCGGGGAGGTGGGATTAGGACTTGCTAACAGGTCTGCTAAGTGTTCGTCTGCAGTGACTTTCCTCGAATCTTGACAGAAGTGACAAATCGGGTGCCACCACTTTCCGAGGTCTTTGTTAGCCGTTCGCCCCCCAGGTCTTGGATAGACGAACAAAAAATCGTATGGGGGGGGGGGGAATCGCAACGGTTTAGCCGCTAGGGCGTTTTGAAGTTTTTTTGCTAAAGTTTTACATATCACCCTGTATTTTTGTAACCGTATAACCTATTTTCATGGTTATGGTACCAGTGCACGCAGAATTCCTCCACCTATCTACAGCGGTAAAAGCAATGGTCCTATCTTACCAACTTTTCGAGTTATGAATCGTCAAAATGTTGTTATTTTTTCACTAAAATTTCAACTAAAACCACCCTTTTCTCCAAAAAATACGTGATAAACCAATATTTTTTTAAAAAAAATTGGAAAGCTTGGACAATTTCCTATGAATAATGTAATACAACTTATACGCTACGGCCTCCAGTTTTGAAGTTATAAGCATTTTTAATGTTGAAATTGGCTGTATTTCGTCCTTCTTTAGTACTTTTCCATCTGAGCTTTATCGAAAAGTACCAAATAAGCACCAAATTAGGCAAATTTTAACATTAAAATTGCTTACAACTTCAAAAGTAAAGGCCCTAGCGTAAAAGTTATTATACATTGTTCATAGGAAATTGTCCAAACTTTCCAATTTTTTTAAAAAAATATTGGTTTATCACTTTGGAGAAAAAGGTGGTTTTAGTTGAAATTTTAGTGAAAAAATAACAAAATTTTGACTTTGGCGATTCATAACTCCAAAACTCCATGCATTTACGAGATAAGTAAGTCTAATGTTTTAGAATTAAAAGGTAATGAAAACACCCTCGATATCCACAAATAGAGTATCTTTGTACTAATCACTTTGAGATTTCTTCTGTCTATTAAAACTTGTCTGGCTGACAATTTTTGTTAATAAATTTGTCAGACTGAATTTTGAATGCGAAGCATCAATACATCAAGATCAACCACTGGCATTTCAGAACACCTTGTTCAAAAAGAAAACAACTGAAGTTTAAGATGTCCTCTATGCATAAAAATAAATCTGTCATTGAAAAAATGTTCTAAGCGCCGTGACAGGGGGTTTTCTTTAAAAAAGAGCTTTTATAAGGGCTTTTTTGCTGACAGACCAAGTTTTATTTATAAAATAGATGACAAGTCTTGTTCCAGAAAAAAATTAAGGCGGCGCTTTGGCTAGGCCCATGGTACAAATACTACAAGGTATGCTCTTACCGAAAGCTTTTTCGCCATGTTATGTTGTTGTGACGTCACTCGTAGCCAGCTTTTCTGCTGTTAAAGCTCTCTCCATACCAAAACAGTGAGTTGTTTGTAAACAATATAGTTTTTCGTGTTTATTGTTAAAACTGTGCAATTAGTTATTGTTTGTAAAAACAAAAAGTGTCCAATTCGAGGAATTACAGGAAGATGCCCTGGAAAATTTAGCTGGATACATCATTAAACGGCTGAGTAAGTCAAACACATTATGTTGATGCAACAGTTAGGGATAGCTCGAATTCTTGGTCGTGGGTAAACGAGTTATCCGAAGGGGGTTTGGTCAAGCCATCCAGGACTTTCTTAGCCAAAATAGAACAATTGGAGAATATTTTCCTAAAAATTAATGGCGAGAAAATATTAATAAAAGACAAGTTTTTGAAAAATATGATTAAAGCTGCAGAGAATATTGAACTTCCTCTAAAATGTAAGGAACTATTTTTCCGATGCCCTATTTACTTTAGAATTAAAAATTTAAATGTTCTGGCAAATAAAGAAAAATATTCTATAAGCAAAAAAAGAAAATTAAAGAAGATTGTTACTTAATATCAGAGACTTTTCATTTTTTATTTAATTAACAATTATTATATCTGTTGAATACTTTGAATAGTTAAAATTATTGGTATCATATATTCTTACCCGGTCTACCATCTAACACCATGCAAGATTGCAATGAACTCGGTGCAGTAGTTTTTACGTTAAAATTTAAAAACAATTTATTTCCTAATGAAATTTCATAAATTGGCTACGAGTGACGTCACACCATAAAAGCTCTCCGTAAGAGCATACCTTGTAGTATTTGTACCATGGCTAGGCCCTTGTAAAAGCTCTTGTCAATAGAAATAAAGTCAACCCTCTAACTTGATCGAAAACTACCCCCAGGAAAACCCTTATTACTAAATTGGAGTAGTTCATAATTGCTTATGAAAAAACCCCGCCATTTTTTTGTGTAGAAATAGCCCTTAGGATAAGCTCTATTTGGAGCCCAAAATCAACCCTGTCAGACCCGCGGATCCCACCCCTACAGCCACTCCTGAAGTTAAATTATTTTTTTATGTCCAAGTTTCACCGCCAATTTTTTAACATCGTTGAGCCAAGACGAACACTCCATCGACACCATTTCAGTACCTATCGTTTGCTGTCGTTCGGGCTTATCTTACTACTAGACTTTGTACTATGACGTGACGTGACAGATATGACATACTAGCAGTATAAAGGGTGATCCCTAAGCTTAGGCTTCCACACAAAATATAAGTAGTATTTTTGTATAAAATGTAATTTTTATAACCATATTTTTTTATAAAAGAAAATCTTTTATTGAAACCTCTATTGGAATTTAGCAAACTCAATCCCTAAATCAAACTTAAAAGAAGAATCATAAACAATGCGAAAATAACAATGCATCATCTTCTCAAAAAAGTGACTAAAAAATATTGTAGCTATTAAAAATTTCAAGTTAACGTTAAATTTAACAAAGAAAGAGAATAATGTAATAAATAAAGAAATATATTTATTTAATTTTCATTTTAAGAATATTTTAGATTACGTATGTAATAAAGGCGTAAACATGTTAAAACTTAAATGAAAATTTAGGTGAGAAAATATTCTATCGAAACCTAAAAGGGGTATACAAGTGCTTACTTATAAGAAGTTTTCTATATTAGTTGGAAGAGTCAATTTCTATATATTTTATATATGCTAGTATCTTGTTACGATATGAAAGTAATATATATTTTTGTTTATAACTGCATAAAAGTACGACAAAGTTATTTAACTAGCAAATGAATTAAGAAATTTTAATTCGTGATCAAAAGTTTTCTGTGTGATAAAAAAAATGTTATTAATAATGTTATATTATTTTTATTTATATATTTTCGTTTATGCCACAGTTGTAAATGTTTCATTCAAATCATTTATTAAAAGAATCAGTGAGGAGAGATAATCGTATTATCACTCTCGCATGTATATTTTTCAATATTATATATTAAATGATTATTTTTCCATTAATAATATTAATATAAAATTTCTAACTCTGCAATAAAACTCTTGATGTTAAATTTAATTTTTACCAATGTATTAATGAAGATGTGTACGAGTCGCTTGTCACGTGTTGCAATATAAGGTTTTGCCAATCTTTAATGGAATGCTATCAAAACTTTATTTCACTGAAAGTTTAAGTCAGAAGCACCGAATCTACAAAACTGAAAATAAACATATTCCTTTGTTTCTAACGCACAGATCCCCACAAACATTTTGAAATCATTTTATCCTCCGATGCTACCTCCAAATTCTAGTTTAGCATTTTATGAGACAACCAAAAGGCTACGGTTTTTTCAATTTTTAAGTTAGTTGACAACACGTACAAACAATAATGTTATCGCTTTATTCATTTTATCCATCCAATGGTGCTGCAGCCCAAATCGAGCCTTGGCCTCCTCAAACACATTTATCCAAGTTTTACGATCCCTTATACCATGTTTCCATCGCACTCGAAATCCGCAGGTTTTGATAAAGCGATTTGGCGAAATCCAAATGTGTTTCCATCGCACCAGGCAGTTTTCGCTTGTCATAACAAACTTGCACATCAAATTTTAAAAACCTAATTATATCAACAAAACTGAGGAATTTGGAAAGAAGAGGTTGTAAAATAAGGAAAAAATATAAACATTCATTTGAGCTCGATTTTAAACGTTAAAGATAGAAAATGAAAAAATGACAAATTCGTACTGTCAAAATTTTTTACAGCTGAGAAATTTCCCCAAAATTTCCCACTTGCTGAATAGGCTGAATAGTCATTACCAAGATTTCGATCGAGATTTCATTGAAATCTCCTCCGAAAGGCGATTTCATTTTATATGCTAAAACATGAGATTTCAAACGAGATTTCGTCCGAAATCCTCATTTTTGCCGAAATCGGAAGATTTCGAGTGCGATGGAAACATGGTATTACAGCGAACCCTTATGGTTTGGCTGAAGTTGAGCTTATTGTATTTTCAGAGTCAAATAGATAAGCATTTCACAGTTCAATATTGACAGCGCCCTAAGTCTCGCTACCATAGAATATTTGTTTTTTCGCCTCTATTAGCCGGTAGTATTCATTTAGTTATCTCTTCCCTTCCTTCGTTTCTTTTTGTAATTGTAGATCAAATGTAGACTGTTTTATCGATTATTTCTATGTGTTCGTCGATATTTCTATTCCTTCCCATTCTAAATTTTTCAGCTAGGGGATTGCTGCGTCACTGTTTTCTCTTCGTTGAGGTGCAGGCCTATGTCCTTTGCCGCCTCTTTTAGTTCCACTTAAACTTCTTTTTCTGCCAGAAAGGAGCTTCCCACGATTTTCACATCATCCACATATCCAAGTAATTGTGCAGGCTGTGTTACTATTGATGCACTTCTCTGGATTGATGTTTTCCTTATCACCCATTCTAAATCAGGCTGAAAAGTATTGGAGCAAATCCATCCCCTTGTGTAAGATCTTGTTGCACTTCAAACTCTTCTGTTACTGCATTTTGGATCCTTTCTTTCGTTAGTAAGCAATTCGTTGCGCATTTGATGAGTCATATAAGCTTTGAAGGAAAACCTAATACCGATAAGATCTTGTCCAACATCTCTCTGTTTATAGAGTCATATTCTTGTTGACAGTCAACAAATATCTGGTATATATCTATTCACTGCCAATTTGGCGCGTGCTCGTTATGCCGGATTTCCACCAAACAGATAAAACAAGAAACAGAAACAAAAACTGTCAAAGTTTTGTAAAAATCCAACAATTTTGAAAACATTATTGTTGGAGAATAGTGTTTTTATAACAAAACATTTTCCCATCTCGAGTGGGAAATTCAAAACAAACAAAATTTTTAAAAACAAAACCGTTTTTTTATACTGTCTGTTTGGTGGGAACCCGGCATTAGATGGGTGATTGCTTAGTTTTCCGTCCGTTTATTTTAAACTAGTAAGACCCACACGACGTTGCCCATGATAAACTTATGGATCTTTCTGGTAAAATAAACATATGTACATGAAATATCCTTAAAATGATAGCCATCCACCAAAAGTAAATATAAGCGAGAGCATTTAAAAATAGGCATTTGCCAACAACTATTACACTGCAAACCCCGGAATATTTTTTCTGTTTGAATTTAACACACTACACACTTCGTAAATTCGTGTAGCTGAGTCCGAATTTGTTTCGAGCGAATTTGAAACGCACTGTCATTTCTGGCATAGCCGTTAGCTATCTTTTTTTTGGAAAAAAAGCCTAGTTGCAGTTGCAATGTTATGATTGGATATTGTAAAGAGAGTCTTTCTTTTGGCGCTGTAGCAAATTTAATTTTTTAAATTCACTAATTGCAATATATGCATATTATGCAAAAACTGTTTGACCGGCATTGATCGGCTTTCGGATATAAGTTAAACATGCCTTAAACTATCTAATTCCAGAATTACATTGGAAAATAATGGTCTTTTCTTTTTTGGGATAACTTTAAAGTGAGGTACTTTTTTTCGCAGCTTTCGGCTATTTTGCAATGCAAAAATTCAAATTTCAAAAATCCAGCTTACGGTAAGTTTTAGCAAATCTAATAACGAACAAAACATGCCCAACAAACTTTTCGCATAAAGGCCTTTATTATCAAGAAAGGTAAAAAACAGGGTTTTTGGGAATTTTTCAGTTTTTGGGCTACCACAAATCTTCCAGATATTTTCATGTTTGCGCACCCCTAGATATTGCTGGGAATGCCATTTCTGACCAATTCCACCATAAAAATCCGTTACATCACCCCATACAGGATATGCTTTAGCTCCCGGACTATTATGCTCCTTTAATCCCTCATGGGATATAGGGTGGAAACAGTTGCCCTCCAGCGAACTGTGTTTTGCACGATAGCTCTCAGCTCTGACCACAATGTCCCAGTCTTTTGTTGTGGCCTATGCCGGTGCTCCTCCACGTTTTTCTAGGAGTTCGGAATCAACGGGGGTTTGTTCAAGATTTCTTCTATAGCAGCTTTAGTAGCAGAATTTTTAAACTGTCAAATTACAGCAAGCAAGAAAAAGCTGCTATGATATCTTGAACGCAAAAGAGCTGCCAGCATAGCTTTGTGTTAATGTATGTGTATGAGTATTTCTTGCAGTCAACTATTCCTCTCCCTACAATTAGAAAAAAAGCCTGGCCGTGCAGTTGCAATCCCTAAATTTATTATTTAATATGTATTAATGTCAACAAAACCTCACTCGAGTCATAGTACAGTCAATATGCAACGAAAAGAGGCTTGCGCTCCGAAAAATGACAAACCGACATTTGACCTTGAAAGTCGTTAGGGGGGCGTGTCAGGAGCCTACTGAAAAATTATGAAAGTCGCGGTGCATGCAGATTTTGAGAAATTCAAAAATTTAATAAAAAAATTTTGAAACGCGTTTTTCTCAGAAAGTATAGGTTTTAGCGAAAAGTTTTTTAAACAAAAAATGTAGAGGTCATTGCGAACTACATTTTTTGTCATTGGAGTGACGTCATCCGACTTGAAATACAAAAAGTAGATGGCGCTAAAGGATCAAAAAAGTGTTTCTTTGCCATTTTACTAGGAAAAATTAATTTTTTTACAATAATGTAAATGAGAAAGTTGTTTGTTACAAAATTATCAACAACTTTTGTTTAAACAAAATTTTTATAAAACTTACCGTTTTCGAGCTGTAGGCTAAAAAGTGCCACGGAGCATAGTTAACGGTTCTTTTGTTACTTTCGCCGGGCGAGTCGGCATAGTTTCGACAAAGGACCGGTTTCTAACATCTGCCTAATTCTCTAAGAAGCGTGCGTTTTCAGTTGCTATGCTAGTTTTGGAGAGTAAGGGCGTCAGAATTGTGCTCTCTGAAAATGAGTTTCTGTTTTGCTTGTGAGAAAAGTGACTTGTGAATGATAAGAACATCGTGATAATCGCATCGGAAAATTGCTCCAAAATACAATCATCCCTGTCGAACATCACAACGAGTGCCAGGAGGATTACTTAGATGGACGCTGTACTACGGTTCCTGCTGATGGGGAAGCGAATAACTCGAGAAGGTATTTCTATACTATATAGTATTGTTTTTTACTAAAACAATAATGAACAATCGTTTGAAAAATGTATATTCGGCATACACTGCACGTGTACAAAATTACTAACGGGACAAAATTTGAAACGACGCTGATGTTCATACCTGCGCAGCCCCTTCTTTCACTTTCACCTTACTCACAATAAACGATGGTCTAATACGTGATTTTCTCAAAGTATTTAAATACTTTTATTTTTGACGTTCAACTATTTTTAGATAATAATTAAAAATTAATTTTTCAATCAACTGGTTTTGTATATAATTGAAAATTAATTTTTCATTTAACTGTTTTTGTATGTAACAATTGAAAATTAATTTGTCATTTAACTTTTTTCGTATATAACAATTGAAAATTAATTTTTTCATCTAATTATTTTTGTACATAACAATGAAAAAATAATTTTTCATTCAACTGTTTTTGTATATAACAAGTTCCAGCTCGAAAACGGTAAGTTTTATAAAAATTTTGTTTAAACAAAAGTTGTAGATAATTTTATGACAAACAACTTTCTCATTCACATTATTGTAAAAAAATTAATTTTTCCTAGTGAAAATGGCAAAGAAACACTTTTTTGATCCTTTAGCGCCATCTACTTTTTGTATTTCAAGTCGGATGACGTCACTCCAATGACAAAAAATGTAGTTCGCAATGACCTCTACATTTTTTGTTTGAAAAACTTTTCGCTAAAACCTATACTTTCTGAGAAAAACGGGTTTCAAAATTTTTTTATTAAATTTTTGAATTTCTCAAAATCTGCATGCACCGCGACTTTCATAATTTTTCAGTAGGCTTCTGACACGCCCCCCTAACGACTTTCAAGGTCAAATGTCGGTTTGTCATTTTTCGGAGCGCAAATTGCATATTGACTGTACTATCAGTCATTTTGTCAAAACGACAAATGACATTTACACACACATGTATGATTTACGTAGCTGCTTTCTTGCTTGCAGTCGAAACTGCGAGCAATAAAAAGCAGCTACATTAGCAGCTTTTCTCGAACACAATCTTGAACACAAAAATAGCAGCTTCGTTAGCAGCTTTTTTGCTGTTTTGAACAGGAAAAGAATGACAATAACTGCTAAAAAGCAGAAATCTTGAACAGACCCCGGGTTCGTTGCGGATTCCAGTCAAGGCCCTATTTGATTAGATTTTCGTTTTCTCGTCGCAAGGTGTGGCCAATCTTCGCCTGATTTGGTCGTCTATCCTGTCTTGGCCGGCACGGCGCCATAGTTTTTCATTTGGAATTCTATCTCGCCAGCGAATTTAAAGGATACCATCTAGGCATCTGTTGATGAAAACTTGAAGGCGTGGTGACTTTCCATGTTTTGCAACCATACAAAAGAACTACCTTAACTTTGGAGTTTAACAGCCGCTATTTTGCGTCAATTGAGATCTCCGTTGATCTCCATATGCGCTTCAGGTTTGCATATGCGCTTCGTGCTTTATTTATGCTGGAACTGACGTCTTCTTCTGCCCGCCATTTTCGGTAATAATACTACCGAGGTAGCAGAAGTTATCTACCAGTTCCACTTCACGGTTAAGGCCGGGACACACATATCCGCACCGCGTCCGCACCACATGGAGGCCGTGACATATATATATATATATATATATATATATATATATATATATATATATATATATACAGGGTGTCCCACATAAACTTACAAAGCGGCCGGCTGTGGATAGGTCTTGGATAGACGAACAAAAAATTGTATGGGTGGGGGAAATCTATCTATAGAATTTCAACATTAAAAATGCTTATAACTTCAAAACATTATTCATAGCAAATTGTCCAAGCTATCCAATTTTTAAAAAAAAATATTGGTTTATCACCTATTTTTTGGAGAAAAAGGTGGTTTTAGTTGAAATTTTAGTGAAAAAATAACAAAATTTTGCGATTCATAACTCCAAAAGTTGGTAAGATAGGACCATTGTTTTTACCATTGTAGATAGGTGGAGGAATTCTGCGTGCACTGGTACCATAACCATGAAAATAGGTTACACGGTTACAAAAATACAGGGTGATATGTAAAACTTTAGCAAAAAAACTTCAAAACGCCGTAGCGGCTAAACCGTTACGACTTCCCCCCCACCAATACCATTTTTTGTTCGTCTATCCAAGACCTACACACAGCCGGCCGCTTTGTAAGTTTATGTGGGACACCCTGTATATATATATATATATATATATATATATCTTAACACTTCCACCGACTTCGTCGCACGCATTTTTTCCATGGCGTTGCACGGAGCGCGGTGGCCGGCGCGCGGTGCCTGGCGCGCGCGGTTTACCTTGCAAATAAAAATCGCTATAACTTTGTTCAGAAAAGTGGCACTTGAGTTTTTTCGACGGATACAGGGTGTTCGCGAAAAAACAATGTCTTTTTTTGTCATTTATTTAGAGTTGAATAACTCCTAGACCAATTATCGTAAACCAATATACTTAGACTCATCTTTTAGGTCAAAGTGTATTCTTTTATTTGATATAAAGATCAGGAACTTGAGTTGCTCCGTTTAGAAGATATATATATGTATAGATTTTCGAGGGATACCGAATCAGACCACTATTTGCGGGTCCCTTTTCGTCCCTCTGCCTAGAGTCATCTTATTGGGGTTGCAGTGGGTTGTCCCATTGCTCCCTTACTTCGACTCCCCTAGTTATCGCAAGCAGCTGATTGAAGGGAGTCTGCCTCATGTCCTCCATCCACTGGAGTCCAGTTATGGCATCCCTTTTCCTCGCCACCGCCGGACAGTGACACACTATGTGTGTGGCCGTCTCAGGTTCCTCCAGGCACATCCGACAGGTGTCATCCTCCAGAATTCCCATTCTTTTTAGGTGATACCTGAAACATCCGTGTCCTGTAATCAGTGCCACCAACCATCTGAGGGTTCTCCTTTGCATATGCAGGATCCTTCTTCTGGCTGCGGTAATCGGCAGCGTAAGCACCATCTTAGCCTGCCTACACGTGGTCATAGCGTCCCACCGTCTCCGGTGTTCCTCAGCGACCCATTTCTCGATGTAGTTCCTTACCAACCCTCTGCCAATGGCAGAGTATGGCTCCGGTCCCCAGAATTCCGAGGTTGACCCCTCTTTTGCCAGGTTGTCAGCGTTTAGAAGATATGTAGGTTCAAAGCATGAGCGAAATGTTTAAATGCCTAGTGATATTTTTTATTTAATTTTACATTCACAGCTTCAAAATTCAAGCAACATATTTTATCACAAATCCTGCAGAAATCAATACACTCACTATCTGACATAATTTAGATGTAATTTTGTATTATTGTTCCAATTTGGACCATTTGGTAAAAAAAAACAGAAAATATACTTTAAATTGAATAAAAAAATATCATTAGGCTTTTAAACATTTCGCTCATGCTTTGAACCTACATATATTCTAAACGGAGCAACTCAAGTTCCTGATCTTTATATCAAATAAAAGTATACACTTTGACCTAAAAGATGAGTCTAAGTATAGTGGTTTACGATAATTGGTCTAGGAGTTATTCAACTCTAAATAAATGACAAAAAAAGACATTGTTTTTTCGCGAACACCCTGTATCTTAGTGGTTAGCCCCCTATCTAGAACACATTTTTCCTCCAAATACATCCAGGAATGACCCCTGAAAAAATTAGAAAAGTTGTCCAACTTGAACGTCGGAAAACCTATACAAGTCATGAATGAGTTCATATGAATATTTTAAATCTTTAAAACGGTGATATCTCATGAATGGCAATACGTACGGGAAAATGTATAATAACATTTTTTGTAGAAAATTATATGGGCTACAAACTTTGTGAACATTTTTTTATGATAGGACTAACGGTTTCAGATGCATTTGCAAAAAACAGATATTTTGACCCTAAAACCCCCTAGAAAGAAAGGTTCCCGGGGTAGAAAATCGGTAGACTTTATAACCCCTTATTAAGAACCCTAAAAAGAAGCTCCGTGCCAATTTTCAGCCTGTACCCAAACATTTCCGCTATTTTTACTATTTTTCCTGTACTAAAGTGAGATACGAAAAAAATGATACGACACAAGAATTAAAAGTTTTTCTTAAGGAAAATACTGATTTTTGCTTCGATTCTGTACAATGAAAAACAATTGAGATATCTTCGTTGTAAGTTTGTATGTGGGTGCGAAGACCACCTTTCCGGAGCAATTTAAACTTTAAAGTTTTAAAAGGTAAGGGTTCAAGCCAGTTAAACTGCAGGCTTTGTAGCAAACCTTCCCCGCAAACTGAATTTTTTAGCGATTACATAGCTTCAAAATTAAGGAAATTATCGTTAAAAAACCAGTCGCATTTTTCAGAGATTATTATCGAATCTGGTAAAATGTACTAATCTCTACAATTTTACAGCAATCGCAAGCAAATATGCTCTTGTGGATATATGTCTAAGCGTATTCTCATAGACATTACACGTGTATAAACGTATGTATATATGTATAAAACATATGTATGTATACATGAAATTGGATGGCTCTTACTTTTGGGTTGGAGCCCTAATATGTGCCCCCGCCTTAAAATTACTATTGGGACCCTCAAAAATCGATCTCACTACCTCAAAACAAATTTAAAGCAATTTTAGCCTCGAGCCCTAATTTACCCCCACCCCGCAGTTTACAATATATGCTTCTCCCGCCATGAAACTACTTTTGGGGCACTCAAAAATCACCCTAAATACCTTAAGAAAATTTGGGGGCGTTTTTACTTCAAGTTCTTGATATTTTATTTTACAAATTTCGTAATATGAGGTACGTTTTACAGGCTCAGACGTTGCAATGAACTAGAAATAGCAACATAAACAAAAATTAAAAAATTTGAAACTATTAAAAACTAATTTTATTGTGAATTTCGTCGTAGGGGGTTTGGAGGGGCTGAAACATTAAATTCAATCATAAATTACATTCCAGTATATGAAAGAACCTTTATTTTACATATTTAAACATGATTTAATCGAAATATTGCTTAAATACGTATATTGTTTTTAAATTGTTTGTCAAAAGGGGTAGTTTTCAATCCCTAAAAACAAAAAGGACACATCAAAAATATATAACTATTGAATAGGAGGGAAAGGTAAGCTTCTTCTTCTTCTTCTTAAATGGCGCTACAATCCTTGCAGGACTCGGGCCTCTTGAAGTCTCCTCTTCCAGTCTTCTCTACGTCTTGCTAGTTCTCTCCAGTTTGATATACGAAGTTTTCGTATATCTTCTAGCACGTCATCCATCCACCTATTTCTTGGTCGTCCTACTCTTCTTTTTCAAGATGATCTTACATTAAAAATCCTGGCTAGCATTCTTTCTTCTGGAGCCCGTAGAACGTGTCCAAGCCATCGCAGTCTGTTCAATCTTATGTATGTAGATATATTTATTTCGTCATACATTTGTTGAAGTTCCTCATTTGTCCTAATGCGCCATTCGTTTTGGTTAACCCTTACAGCACCAAATATTCTTCTTAAGATCTTCCTTTCGAAGATTTTAAGCTGGTTTTGTGTTTGTTGGGTCAATGTCCAAGCCTCAGACCCATGCATAGAACTGGGCGGATTAACGTTTTGTATAGTCTGATTTTGCATTGTCTTGAAATTTCTTTGTTTTTAAAGGCCGGTACTAGTGCGAAATAGGTTTTATTTGCGGCTACGATGCGTCTATGGATGTCGTCCTTTATATGGTTTTGTGCAGTAAGCATTGTCCCTAAGTAGATAAAGTTTTCTACAATTTCCACAATATGATCGCCAAGGCTGATACTTCGTCCTAGCCGATGTCCTTGTTTTGATACGATCATATATTTTGTTTTTGTGTCATTTACTCGTAGATTGAACTTTGCTGAGCTTTCTACAATATTGAAAAAGGTTTCCTTTACCTCTTGTGCTTTGCGTCCAATTATGACTATATCATCTGCGAAGGCTAGTATCTGGATGTTCCTTGTGAAGATGCTATTTGCTCCGTTAAGCTGTGTTTCTCTCATTATTGCTTCGAGAGCAATGTTAAAAAGTATTGGTGAGATTGCATCTCCTTGTCGCAGACCCGATTCTTGAGGAAAATTGGTTGAGTTACAACCTCGTATTCTCACTTGTGTTTTACAATTTTTGGTCGTCATCCTGCAGAGATCTATTAATTTTCTGGGGAAACCCATTTCACTCATCTTATTCCACAACTCTCTTTTATTTAGCAAATCGTAAGCATTTCTATAGTCTATAAAAAGAAGATGTATATCAATGTTTTCTTCCCAGCATTTTTCAAGTATTTGTCTCATTATGAAAATCTGGTCTGTTGTCGATCTGTTCGTTCTAAATCCTGCTTGGTAATCACCTACTTTATCTTCCAAATGTGGTTTCAGTCTATTAAATAAAATATGTGAAAACACTTTGTAAGCTGTGTTCAGAAGAGATATTGGCCTGTAGTTTTTGCAGCTCATCAATTCACCTTTTTTATGGACTTTGAATATTGTGCCTAAAAGCCATTCTTCTGGCATCTTGCTGCTTCTCCATGTTTTATGATTAGACTATGTAAGACCTGGCATAGCTTCTCCCCACCATTTTTTAAGATTTCCTTGGGTGTACTATCTGGACCTGGAGCTTTGTGATTTTTCAGTTTCGCTATGGCATTTTCAACTTCCTCCATTGTAGGATCTGGCGTTTCGTTTTCTGGGTCATCTGTATTAAGGTTAGGCTTATATTCTCTTTGAAGAAGTCTCTAAAGTATTTCTCCCACACCTCGAGTATGTCATCGATACTACTAGCTATAGTACCATCTTCTCTTCTTACCATGGTGCAGGTGGGTTTGTATCCTTTCTTAATCATGTTGACTTCTTTGTAGAAACTTCTAGTGTCTTTATTACTGCAGCTTTGCTTGATCGCACTAAAAGGAAAGGTAAGCTTAGTTACCAAATTTCACAAAAATAGGTGTTGTACGAAAGAATTCGGAGGTAATACACTATTTTTACCGCCATCCACTGGACTAAGAAATGACATACATTGATCAATCAAAAATCATAAGTAAAAGTGAGACTTTTCTCGTTAGCATTACTTTTCTTCACGATTTTAGAAAAATCGTAAAGATCGTGAGTCTTACTGTTTTCCAAGATTCTAGTTAGCAATCACTAAATATCCTGTGAAAACAATGGCCAGTATAACTATTTGCATATGGTTGTTGTAAATTAAAGCATTATTCTACAGAACCCCTTTTTTGTCTTTATCTAAACAATAACCTTTTTTTAAAAGAATGCCGCAATTGATACCTCTTACATATATTTTTCATTCTTAGAATATTTCTTTTTGCCGCTCTCGTTTATGAGAATCATAAAACATGGAAATTCCGTAAGTATATTTATGCCTTTGTCGGATCGAAAAACAAGTCTTAGGGTTTTATGACCATGTTTGTTTCAAGGATGTGAGAGGTACCAATTGTCCATGGGTCTGTATTTTTTAAGAAAGGAAATCGGTTCTTGGTGTAAAACTAAGATTTCAACAGTCAGTCAAGTTTCAGACTTCAAATCGAATGTTAAAATCATAAATAAAGCGTATGTTCGTGTTCAAAATAGTGCGTTTTATTTAAAAGAAAATTAATAACGGAAGTACTCTTCAACCAATAGTTTGAGGTGAAGAGTTTATAAACTAGAAAACAATTTCGTACAATGGTAGTTCTAGAAATTGCGCAATTTTCTTTGGCATACTCTCTCACTTTTCTTTACAATTTTTGATATTCAATGTACGTACATATTTCTATACGATTCCCGAAAAAATAACATGTTCAACGCGTTAAGAAAAGTAAGTTTTTCAGCTCGTATAAATTTTAATCTACCCGCTCAATCTAAACTTCAAAAATCAAATTAGCTTGAAATAAATTTTCTAATGACTAAAGGCTCATTCAGAAACGGCAGCAGCAGCGGCAGCAAATTGGTTTTGCTAGCAGCCGTTGCTGCTTTTGTGATCATTATGACCACCATTAGCCAATAGCAACAGTTTGCTGTTTCTGAATGGGCCTTAATGCCTGACTAAAACTTTTCTTTAACTTTAGAGTAGTTAGGGGATATTTTTAATGTTCGAATAAGTTTCGAAAACAGGCTACCATATAAGTTCCCATCTCCTTATTATTACTAAAAAGCTTTCTGTCTGTGGTAACTATCCGCGAACTTATATTAACGTCGAAATAAAGGTAGGGACACACTGAGCCCACGTACGCAACGTATGCAACGCGTTATTAAATCTAAACGGTTGAATTTGTATGCCTAGAAACACACTTATCATACGCACTGTCACACGCGTCCCACGCAACGTTATATCTGCCGATCCAGATCGGCGTGGGATACGTTGCGTACGTGGGCTCAGTGTGTCCCTACCTTAAAACTAATAAAATCCGCCGAAACTAAGAAAACATATTATTTAGTATTAGAAATTACTTGTTAATATTTTAAAAACAACCTAATCTGTACCTGTTTTCCTTAAAGAAAGTTCAAAACTAATTAATACAAACAATTTGCTCAAAAGTATTTCTTTGAATACAATTTAACATTTCTGTGGCATAGTATTCCTAATAGTTGAAATAGTTCTTACTTATTCTTTAACTTGAATCTCGTTATCCTAGGATTAAAACTATGAAAAAAATAATAATAGAAATATGAAACAAACCCAAAATGAAATGTAAAATAAGAAACGTTAATTATTGTTGTTAATAAAAAAGAAACATGAATTTATACTATTGTTGTTAAGTGTTTTAGAGATGTGTACAAGAACGTTTATAAAACAAAATATAAAAAATATATTTACATACGACTGTTTATTTGTAGATAAATTGTGTCTAAGAGAGTAAAATATGTAAAACTACTTTTTTGAACCTACTTTTTTATACGCATAAATGAATTGATTTAAAGTTAACAATTAAACAAAATATTAATAATATTTTGAAGAACAGAACTTCTAGATTTATTCTTTTGGACACCTGGGTAAAATATTATATGTATTCAAATGCAATCACCATATTTGTGAAAATTATCGAATTGTTAACATTTAAGTTATTTTGAAATGAAACTAGAAATTGATCATCATGTAAAAGATTTAAATTTTAGTATATTTGTAAAAGTTTCATTTTAGTCAGTTGTTACTTACTTATTACTTATTTTAATCCATTAGTGAATTCAATTAAGAGAAAACAAATGCTTTGTCGAATTAGAGCTTAAAGATTGTGTTGTAGAATATATCTAATTATCAGGATTTTTCGAAAGGAGTGTAATTAAAGTTATCTTTAGTCCCTTTCGGATCTTCCAGCCTGGCTGTTCCAGCGCTGCCACTTCGGATACCTTCGAATGATTTTAGATAGGTACTATTTAGCTTAGAATATAAAACTGCAGGAAACGGTGCACAGTGGGGCTCGTTCATAGAAGGTTCTGCTCAAAACTCAATTTTCGAAATGTGGAAATTTTTCAAAGTTGTAATAATGTATCTTATCACATGTAAAAATATTAGGTCGCTAACTGCTATGAGTCATCGAGCGCATGAGCATAAAGTTCATAGTTTAGGCAAAATAATACTTCTGCGAAAATGGAATTACCAGTTTATGCGCGATATAAAAACATTAGTTTCTATCGTTTATCGATAAAATCTATGGAATTGTGTTATGCCGGTGATCAAGCAAGGTATGTTTATTCTTCTATAATTTTGTATTATATTATAAGTTCATTGGTTTATGATACAGGGCTTAAAATTTGTGGTAGTGTGTATTTTTTGTAGGGGTTTTTTAAATGACATTTTCTCGAAAACGCGCAAAGTTCTATTTTTGAATCTTTTTTTATTATAAACGGAAGGCTTTGTACATTAGTTAATCGAAAAAAGGTCCTGACAGCTCAAATTCACTTATTTAAAAAAAATTAATGACATGTTTCCTCCGACTTGAAGTTGCCCGCAATATGGAAAACAGGGAAATTTTAAAATTTCCCTGTAACCCCGATAGAGAACCAGATAGACCCCGATAGAACTTGGGTTTTCGATTTTGTATGGCGAAGAACCAGCCAGTTCATTAAAAAAACACGGCCATTATTACAACTACGAAGATACAATTTTTTTGAAAAATTTGCACATTTCGAAAATTGAGTTTTGAGCAGAACCTTCTATGAGCGAGCCCCACTGTGCGGCGGGGTAAGAGAATTAAAATTATGAGTTATCTAAAATAAATTCTTGCCCCAGAAATGAACTTTTTATATGACTTCACTCCAAAATTTTGCGTTATGTCAGTTAAACATATACTGAATGTAATATATGTAACTAGGAAGGATTTTAATTATTTTCCTGAAGAGCGATTTTCCTCGCGGAAAGTTCGTATTATTCTTACATTCACAAACTGCTCACTTCATCGTTATTCTCTCTTAACAGAAAACTCACTCGTAAAAACTTTAATTACACTAAAAAAATCTTTAAAATTTCATTCTCTTTTTACTTAGTTTTAAGAAAAACTGCATGAGTAAACTTTCAAAAAAAAAGGGTTTAAAGCACGTATTCCACGGAACGCGGGAAAACAAGCAGTCAACTAACCCAGTTTGACAGTTATCTGACCCCAGATTTTACTACGCTTACATACACGGATTTTATCGCGAGGGCCTTACCTGTGGCTCTATATTCAAATTGTGCTTATGTTTACTATCTTAAGCCATACACGGTCAAATAAGATGTACATCCAGATTTCCATCAAACCCATGGGCGCAACGAGTTTTGATCGGCCGACCGATAGATAGTTTTGGATGTACATAAGCACTTCGATGTGCATCCAATATGACCGTGTATGGGGGCCTTTACTCTTACCTTAGGTAGCAAAATTATCAACATGCACGCGTTTATAGTCCATGGAAGTGGTACAAAATGCAAAAATTCAGGACAAGGTTTTATTTTTGGGTTGTGTTCTAAACGGAGTCAGTCAAGTTCCTGTTTTTGATATCAAATAAAATAATACACATACACATACAAAGATCAACCTAATTACGTTGCTCTACGATAATTAACCTAGGAGTTATTCAAGTTGAAGTAAATATTTTAAAAAATACATTTTTGACATGAATATATCTTATCCCTGGGGTGTATTCAAAAGAATGTGCGGAACAGAAATCGTCACATTCCTTGACTCATTTTGTTTTTGTTTTGTTTTGTTTATTCTTTCGTCGTCATTGGGTGGACTTTTTTTGTACAATCGCTGCGAGTTCTTGTTATGTTCCAAGAGTGAGAAAAGGTGTCGAGGATTTTTTACTTTGTGTGAGATTTTTTAAACAGCTTAGAAAAGGTATGCTTGAGTCGCCCGTCGCGCGATATTTTCGTGTTTTCGAAGCGGGGCGGAATCAGAGTCGATATCAATTTTCTTAATACGCAGTTTGCGGATTGAGTGTGGTGCGGTCGCGGTGCGTTTAGAATTTTCGCAAAAGCACAATTTTTTTATTTTAAAAGATTTCGTTTCGTGTGTTTGTATTCTGTTACATTGTGGAAAAAGGACAAGGTGGTTGAGTATTGAAGCAAGACAGATATATATTGTTGTGTACATTCCTTTCGACCCCCTCCGGGTGTTCTTTCCAAAAAGTTTAATTTTCAATAAGAACAAGAAACAAAACCATTCTTGGTTGTTCGTAAATAATCTGGGGCTTGCATAACAAGTGCGACAGGGATAGAAGTACCGGCGCGTCGATTTTTCCAGACTGTTTTCATAGTAGGGTGGCTCAAGTGATGCGGGAGTCCCGCCAGCGTAAAGAAGACTATGCATTACGCAACAGTGAAGAGTTTCAACAGTTCCTGCAGACACCATGTAGAGTGAATGTTACAGATGATGAGAGGTTTGACGAATTTATTCGAACGCGAACGGCCAAAAGTGGGGCGCAACGTAAACGTGAGTTTCGAAAACGAAAAGCGGATGAAAACGAAGCCAATCGCCTACGAATGCGCGTTGTTCGACAAAAACAAAAAGATGCGCTCGAAGAGCAACAAAGTAACGCTGCCGATAAACAAATTGAATCTATGAGCCACCGCGAAAGATTTTCATCGACGAACAAGTTGCCGCTGATTTTGAATTTATTCGTAGATTCAAAGAAAACCGATTCGGCGTCTCTTGTGCTGTCTGCGATCGTCTTTGGTTCGAGCGCGATATGAAAAATGTGCCACAAAGTGCGATTGAGTTGATTGGAGAAAAATATCCTGACGCAAATCCGAGCACTATGCTCGTCCGCGGGAGTTGTTCTAACACGCTCGCGGTCAATAAAATCCCCCGATTAGCTACGATCAACGGTTTTAGATGTCCTCCGTTTCCGTCTGACTTCCCACCTCTTGACTCAATCTCCGAACGGTTGGTGTCGCCGCGTATTCCGTTCATGCAGATTCGTCGCCTTCGCGTTACCCACGGTTCGAAAGGTACAGAATTACCACGTCAGCTCGACGACGACTATGCTTTCAACGTTCACATTAAGCGACATTTAATTCATAAAACGACATATGTTTCCGGCTATCTAAAAAAATTTACCGTTAAACAGTGGCTAAGCTTTCTAGTCACAAAACCGTTGTACCGCATGAACGAAATACGCATTGATGAGGCTTTCCTTGGCGCCATCGACCCGCCCGTTGACCCTTCCGATTCCGATGCCGCGGAGGTTGCTAACCAGCCGATGATCGAAATGATCTCGGAAGATCCCGCGAAGGTCAACGATCTTCTCGCGAAACAGCACACGCTTATGTGGAGCGAAGAAAAATACCTTGAACTAGCGCCTGGTATGAATAAGCGTCATCTTTCGATTTTGTTTGACGAACACGCTGAAGAGCTGTCGTTTCCGGGTATTTATCTAGGATCTAGGTGAACCGCGTAAATTCACACTTGAGAAAGAGACGCCATACATGATGGCTATAAGCGAGATTCGTCGCACGGATCGACGAGGTGTCAAGCCCGAACATGTTTTGTACATGGCGATAAAAGTGATGCGAATGCGAATCACAGAAAACATGTACAGCTTGTTCAAGGCTAATGATAACTTGAAGCAGCTTACACGGGAAAACATTCAAAATAAAGCTTTTATGGATGTAATGATCGAGCATAATTTATCATTTTTAAAATCTATTCATGTCTACTGTGCCATCGAGAAGCCATGGCACTTTTTTTTTTCGTTTACACCCTGTATCTTAGTTGATTATTCGGATAGCCCCTCTTCAGAACAATTTTTTTCTCCAAATACATCCAGGCATCACCCCTGAAAATATTAGCCACCTATTCTTCTTCTTCTTTAACGGCTCTACAACCGAGGTCCGGTCCTGGCCTCGCGCAACTGTTCTCTCCACCGGTCCCGATTCTGAGCCGATGTCATCCAGTTTGGCATCCCTAAACTCTGAGCGTCCTGGTCCACGCCATCCTTCCAGCGATGGTTGGGCCTCCCTCGCTGTCGCACCCCATAGGTCTTACCGCAGAGAAGCCACCTATACAAGTTGCGAATTAGGGGATATGAGTATTTCAAATCATAAAAACGGCGATATCTCATGAATGGCAATTCGTACGGTAAAATATATAATATCATTTTGAAGTTAATTGCACAATCTACAAACTTTGTAAACACCATTTTATGATAATGCTTACCTTTTAAAAGGTATTAGCGAAAAACCGAATTTAACATTTTAGGGGTTGTTAATTTTTTTTAAATGAGTGCGTTAAAATTTAGTTAAAGGTCAAAACTCTTAATAAATGGACTATCAATTAAAGTAAAATCTGAAATGTATAAAATTTATTTACTCATTTCCATAGACGCAAACCGTCGAAAATAAAATTAGTAGCTTGAAATGAGTTTTCCATGCCTTCTCATTTGAATTGCTGTTTTGGCACAGGGTATTCCTCTTTCAAATTCTTTGGAATGAAGTTTTGAGCAATATCATTGATTTTTGTTTCTGACTGCAATAAATTTTCTCTGCCGGTGCTATCTTTAATTCGTCGAAAAATTATGCACGCAAAAAGCTATCTGCTACTGAAGACTTACAATCACAATCTGAAATAAACTGACAATCTTCGGTGACATAATCTGCAATTGCTTGGCTTTCTAATTGATACAAGGAGATTTTTGTTTCTGGTGGCGAATGTTCTTCTAAAAGTGTTATAAGTTTGTCATAGGCCTACCCCTTTTTGGGAAGTCGGTCAAGAATTTAAAAACAAAACTCAATAGAAAACAAAAATGAATTTTATGTAATATATGGTTTTGAAACCATCACCGTTTACGGTGATAACGTCACCCCGGGCTAAGGGATGAGTTAGGGGGTGAGTTTTGTGTGTAAACGATTCCACCCTCCAAGCTGAGCAACTTTTGCTCATAACTTTTTTCATGATAACCTACCCTTCAGGAAATATCGGACCGTTTCCGGACATTCCCCGCACCCTTTATATTATGAGTGTTCGCTTACTCCAAATTGGATCTCGCGGGATCCCAAGATTTTTGGCAATAAAATTGAATAGTGGGGATAAAAATATGAAAGTAAGCGAACACTTTCTGGGATGATTTTTGCAAATCTAACCTAGAAATCACTTGGGTCTTCAAATTCATAACATAAAGATATTGAAACTAATAATTTATGGATGAAATTATTTAAAATCTTGTTACTAGGCACCAAATAAAGAACTTATTTTCATCACGTCGTAATCGTTTTGGTTTAACATGATAACTGACAGTTCCTTTTGACAATTCAAATACACTACAAACAGCAATCCACAATCGCCAGGACTCAAAACCTCGGGCACAAATTTGCAAGAGGGGAAGCGAAAATTTTCCCTCTTTTTCGAGCCCGAAAAAGTAAGCGAACACGAAATTGGTGCAAATGGTATCCCGAGGGATCCCATTTGGAGTAAGCGAACACTCTTATTAAGTGATACATTTCGATGTACTTTTTCCAAAATTAAAAGGATTAAAAAATTAAATTTGGTAATTTTTATTTTTACTTGCTTATTCCGCTTTAATCCCTCATGAGACTTTGTTTGCCAATTCGTAGCTATGGTATTATGGAAGCGGGTGTTGCTAGCCCTCAACCCAACCGACTTGAAACTCTATTTTATGGCGCAGAGAGCTTTCTCTTCCGTTTGCTCCTTATTATCACACAAAAAACCATCCGTTGCATTCATGTTTTAAAAACTACTTCTTTCAAATGTTGGCTGCAACTGCAGCTAAAAAGACGTATTCTAAAGTTCTATTTTTTGATTACGGCTACGTGCATTTCGAGTAGTCTGAGTAATGTTCGTTCCTCTAGCCCTAGAGGATGTGTCATATTACATAGGCGGCCATTTTTCCGGTGCGAAACGTGAACTAATTGCTCACCGAATTCTTCTCGCAATTAAGCCATTATTTCACGGGCTGTGGGGCAAGTACCACGGCCTTATTGGAACCAATTTTAGGTAGCAAATAGTCCGTTTTTTATGGAGTGAGCCATTCACAGTTACGTTCCGGCCAGCATCGTTTTTGAAGAAATGTGAATCGATCATTCCATTAGTGCAAAACAAACCAAACCGCTGTTTTGTCTGGATGCAACGGCAGCTCTTGAACGAGTTTGGGGTTCTCTTCAGCCCAAAAACAGCAAAACGTCTTACTCATGTAGAAATCGCACGGACTCATCGATGAATAAAATGTTGGTAGGAAACAGTGCATCTGCTTCTTCTGAATAATTTTTAGACTCTATGCCTGGCTAAGTTCTTCATGAAGAAATGTCAAACAATACTGAATCTGTGATCTATTATAAAATGCCTACTGAAAAAAGTACCGCTAAATTTATCACGAGATAGTAGAAGAATAGGATAAAATATAACAATCAACAGGCGACAATTAAAAGGTAGCGCACAAATATACTACGTGTGTTGAAATACTTAAAGTCAAAAAGAATTAGCAGAAATATAACTTTTAAGTTATACAAAACATAAATAAAACCATGTACTCGTACGGATCGGAAGCATGGGCGCTTACTTTTTGCTTTTATAGGGGGTTCACACTGGCTCCCAAAACATGTTTTATGAACCAGTCGTTTTAAAAAGCTCAATTCGCACTGGCTTGATATGTTTTAACGTGTTTTCAATTGTCAGTTTTGATACACTATTGTCACAGATGTTTGGAGGAATATTTTACGGTGAAATGGAAAGTGAATTAACGTTGAAAATGTTGTTTGGATACATTGTAATGAATGAAAAACTTATAAACATTATAAATGACGAGTGCAACAAAAGCAAGCTAATGTATAAAAGAAGAATTAGACGGATAAAAAAAGACAATTACTCTTATTAGCTTCATGTTCGCGTGTGGGAATATCAAGGCGGTGCTAGCAATTAGTAACATAATAGTTTTTCAAATTTGCACTTATTAGCCCAGTCACTTTATACAAAAAAAAGGCAAAACCTCTGAAAAAATTCAACTGGAGATTTATCAGCGGGATTCTATTTATTTTGGGGTCACAAATAATTTCCCAAAAGTCCATAAAGCCAACTGACCGGTTACTCGAGTTATAGGGGGTCAAAGGTCCCTAAAATCTCTTTTTCTCCAATATCTCGTAAATTATCGGTTTTACGCAATTTTTGGCTAAGTAAAGATTGTTCGTGAGATGAATCTGCATAAAAAAGTCCTGTACAAAATTTACGTAGAACCAATAGTTTTTGAGATATGGGGCTGAGAAAACTCGGCCATCGCGCTGCATTCGTTTCCGCACCACCTTTGAAGTAGAATGCAAGCAGCGTTTTTATACAGTATCCGCAGTAGGCCTAGTCCATAGGTTACAAGGTATGAAATAATTTTGTTGGTTATCTTTCTATCTCTTCTATCTCCATTTCTTTCATGTGGTCATCTTCATCAACACTCATCTCAGAGGAAAATAATGAAATGTGGTCGGCGCTACCATCGTTCAACTCAAGGGCAATGGTTGAATCCCCGGACATCGAATTGTGCAATTGTCATCACTTCCACCCACAGCACAACTCAACAACATCTATTCAGGGTGTATTACCAGGTACAAACATGGCTGGGAAAAGATTTAGACCCTCAGCAATGGGGTTGGACTTTAAAAAATAATTTATTAGAACCAATAACAACTCTGATGCCACCTGCACCAGATGAGCTTCTCAATTCTGTTTTCTGCAATTGCACAAAAGGTTGTGGCACCCATTGTGGATGCAGAAAAGTGGGATTACCATGTTCCGTGGTGTGTGGCTCTTATCGGGGCCCGTCGTGTCTCAATTCGATGTCCGGGGATTCAACCATTGTCCCTGAGTTGAACGATGGTAGCGCCGACCACATTTCATTATTTTCCTCTGAGATGAGTGTTGATGAAGATGACCACATGAAAGAAATGGAGATAGAAGAGATAGAAAGATAACCAACAAAATTATTTCATACCTTGTAACCTATGGACTAGGCCTACTGCGGATACTGTATAAAAACGCTGCTTGCATTCTACTTCAAAGGTGGTGCGGAAACGAATGCAGCGCGATGGCCGAGTTTTCTCAGCCCCATATCTCAAAAACTATTGGTTCTACGTAAATTTTGTACAGGACTTTTTTATGCAGATTCATCTCACGAACAATCTTTACTTAGCCAAAAATTGCGTAAAACCGATAATTTACGAGATATTGGAGAAAAAGAGATTTTAGGGACCTTTGATCCCCTATAACTCGAGTAGCCGGTCAGTTGGCTTTATGGACTTTTGGGAAATTATTTGTGACCCCAAAATAAAGAGAATCCCGCTGATAAATCTCCAGTTGCATTTTTTCAGAGGTTCATGTATAAAGTGACTGGGCTATTATAACTAAATATCATTTTTTAGGAGAGGAAGAAATTATTTTGGGAGTGTGAATGTAATGTTAATGGTGATGAATTACACAAAATACACAAACTTCAAAACAAAAATGACGTGCTGACTACAGCTGAACGAGGATTTAGCATTGGCAGCAAGTGTTTTGTACGTGCTTTATTTGAAAACTCGTCAAAGTCAACTTGTTTAAATAAGCTGAAAGCTGTTTTGAGCCGAAACTTGAAGAGCTTTCTAAAACATGTTTTGGGCGTCAGTGTGAACCCCATATTAGGCATAAACAGTATCTTGTGAAAGAACGAAAAAATCAACATATGAAATTTTCTATAAATTGAGTAGGGCATTTTCATAAATCCAAAACTGTCGCAACATTGCAGAATTCAGCTACAGACTTGCAATTGCTGAATTCTGCAATGTTGCGGCAGTATTGCGTTTTTGAAAATTCGTATATCAATATTTTTCTCACACTCCTAAATTTTTCCAACCCGGACAAACGTCTGGGTTGCCCGTCCCTACAACGGACGCTAACTGGACATTAAGAAAGACCAACCCATTTGGTTTGTCTGAACTGCTGCATATTATTTTGCTATGGACTCGTCAGTTTCTTCTTTAAAAAAGTCACCGAATTTTGTTGCAAAATGCTGCATAAACCAGTAATGATTTTGCGATGATTGAAAAAATAAGCAGTTAGATGTGTTTTTGCATAATCTACAAATGGGATAAAAAACAGCGCGACGTACGCTTACAAGACAAACAAGCCAGAGCTTCTACTTTGAGAATGAGATAATCACGATTACAGCATGCACATGCATCCCAATGTTATGATTGGTCCAATGGATAAATTGTGGCAATAATGACATGATTTAAAATTTTAAAAAGAACGTGGGACGTGCTCTTCCTATGGCAAATCTTATTTGTCACAACTAAATTGTTACCGTCTAAGTCCTTTGAGGGTTATGTGGTTATAACTTCCAGATAGCCTTCTATAACTGGCAATTCTGACGCAATTGATAGAATTAATTCCACAAAACATTTGTTAAAAATACATATGTAAATCGAAATAAAATTTTATAAAATACTATTTAAATGTTTGAGTTTGTTGGAAATCAAAATTTCAATTCAAACACTAAAATTCAATTCCAAAACTGTCCTTCTAACCAATTTTTTTATTTTATTAATTTTGTACAGAGTTAAAATAATATCTTAATTGAAAAAAACAACAAAAGCCTGAAGTAAATGTAATTAGATTAATTAAATTATAAAATGAAGCCTGTATACATATTAAAAGAAGTAATTTATAGTAAATAAGTAGTGAACAAATTTATTATTAAAAAAGAAATATATTTTGTGTCGTTATTATAAAAAAATATAAATATATTAGTGATGTACCAAAAACATGTAATTAACTGTAAATTATGTTACTAAAGTTATCAATCATTTAAGAAAATAAATGAAAATGCGCGTTTTATAAGCCTTTTTTATCTTGTAATTGGCCACTTTACATTTTTCCTTTTATTAGCTGCGACTCATTGGGACTGGTAAAGTACTCAAAACTGCTTCCAGCTACTCACAACTACCCATGCTTAGTGGCAGCAGTTACGCATAAAATTTCCGTCAAGGGTGAAATGTTGTTGCTAGTACGCACGAGTAAAAAATAGTAAAAACTAGCAGAAAAAGAATGCAGCTAGTAATGGATGGGAGCTACAAAATGTTGGAAGGTCACCTTGCCGATTTATGATAGCTGGTCGAATTTTGATTATAGGGTACTAAGCAATTTTCCGACAACGTAAAGGCAGCAGCATTTTTTAAGAGGCTTGCGCGAGCCAACAATGGTAAATTCGTTACTAGGGATATCATTTCTAACAATCAATGAGTTACTGATGGCTATCCGAAGGTTTATA
Organism: Thereva unica; assembly: GCA_949987705.1. NCBI lineage: Eukaryota > Metazoa > Arthropoda > Insecta > Diptera > Therevidae > Thereva > Thereva unica. The sequence continues at coordinate 95,931,275 of OX465281.1, forward strand.
AAACGCTCAAAAAGAAATAAATTCTTCACGTCATTGGCTCTGCTGTCAGGATATCATCCAATTCATATAAGAGACGTTAAAACAAATAACATATACAACTTTTTTACAATGGATGATCATTTAGTGTACAACCACATATGGATCATTCCATGTCAAACCGAACGCTTAATAATAATTGATGATTCCGATTTTTTTGAAATTTGGCAGGCACATTCTACACATGAAATAATAGAAGCGTGTTTCGCGAAAAAAATTTGGGATTTTTTTTTTTTTTTTTTTTCAGAAGGTATAGATGGTTGTAAGTTGTAATAAATTTCAAAAAATGACGCTCAGCCGACCTTTCATATTACTGTATCGTCGAAACCATTAGTCTTACAAAAAAATGAAACAGGTCGATTTTGAAGATATCGAGTCACTCTATGTAGTGGTATAAAAAAATTTGAGTTTGTTATTAATACATTATTATTAATTTGTTTATAAAGTTTCAATACCACTTTTCGTCTTCAACTCACCAACTTAAAATTTTGGACAAAAATATCATCGTGCTCCTCTTTCAATTCTAAGGAAACAGTGAAAATTTGAAAATGGAACTCAACCGGGGTCACACTTAAAAAATTCTTTAAAAGAATGCGACCGCGCGGCACTGCGGCTTAACATATCGCGTACACGCAGAGAACGCTTACAAGGACTGGTAGGTGCAACGGAAAATGGATAACACATAAAATAATAAATTAAGTATGTTTATTTTAATTTTTGCACACATTTACAATAGTTGACGTGGTAGCTGATGATGTGATTTTTACTTCAATTTTTCCATTTTGTTGTGTAAAAAATGAATGGTACATTAAACTGCCACGAATCATCTTCGCTTTGTCGAAACGGGTTTGAAGTGCTTGAGCTTCCGTTCCGTTAATCCTGAAGATGAAAGAATTCGGTATTAATCCTTACTAATATTATAAATGCGAAAGTAACTCTGTCTGTCTGTCTGTCTGTCTGTCTGTCTGTTACGCTTTCACGCCTAAGCCGCTGGACCGATTCTGATGAAATTTGCAACAGACATAGTTTAGACCTTGGAGACGGACATAGGCTACTTTTTTTTGGAGAGAAAAAAGGGTTGAAGGGGGTGAAATGGGGTTCAATAAATTGTAAGGGGATTTTTTTCTTTACTTTTTTTCTATTGTATAAAAAGTAAGTGATTGACAGACAACGCACAACCTAAACCGCTAGAGCTAAAGGGCTGAAATTTTGACAGTGCATCCGTAGCGATTTTTTCGAAATTCATCCCCTAAGGGGGTGATATAGGGTCAACTCAAAACCGCTGGAGCTATAAGGCTGAAATTTTGACAGTGCATCCCTATAATGACGTGGACATCCACTAAGAAGCGATTTTTCGAAATTCATCCCCTAAGGGGGTGAAATGGGGTTTACCCAAACCGCTGGAGCTATAGGGCTGAAATTTTGACAGTGCATCCCTTTAATGACGTGCAAATCCACTATTAAAGCGATTTTTCAAAATTCTTCCCCTAAGGGGGGAAATGGGGTTTACCCAAACCGCTAGAGCTATAGGGCTGAAATTTTGACAGTGCATCCCTATAATGATGTGGACATCCACTAAAAAGCGATTTTTCGAAATTCATCCCCTAAGGGGGTGAAATGGGGTTTACCCAAACCGCTGGAGCTATATTGCTGAAATTTTGACAGTGCATCCCTTTAATGACATGGACATCCGCTAAAATACGATTTTTCGAAATTCATCCCCTAAGGGGGCGAAATGGGGTTTACCCAAACCGCTTAAGCTATAGGGCTGAAATTTTGACAGTGCATCCCTTTAATGACGTGCAAATCCACTATTAAAGCGATTTTTCGAAATTCTTCCCCTAAGGGGGAAATGGGGTTTACCCAAACCGCTAGAACTATAGGGCTGAAATTTTGACAGTGCATCCCTATAATGATGTTAACATCCACTAAAAAGCGATTTTTCGAAATTCATCCCCTAAGGGGGTGAAATGGGGTTTACCCAAACCGCTGGAGCTATAGGGCTGAAATTTTGACAGTGCATCCCTTTAATGACATGGACATCCGCTAAAATATGATTTTTCGAAATTCATCCCCTAAGGAGGCGAAATGGGGTTTACCCAAACCGCTGAAGCTATAGGGCTGAAATTTTGACAGTGCATCCCTTTAATGGCGTGGACATCCACTAAAAAGCGATTTTTCGAAATTCATCCCCTAAGGGGTTGAAATGGGGTTTATCCAAACCGCTAAATTTATAATGCTGAAATTTTGACAGTGCATCCCTACAATATCACGGACATCCACTATAAAGCGATTTTGCGAAATTCATCCGCTAAAGGGGTGAAATGGGGTTTACCCAAACCCCTGGAGCTATAGGGCTGAAATTTTGACAGTGCATCCCTATAATGATGTGGACATCCACTTAGGAGCGATTTTTTGAAATTCATCCCCTAAGGGGGTTAAATGGGGTTAACCCAAACCGCTGGAGCTAAAGGGCTGAAATTTTGACAGTGCATCCCTATAATCACGTAGAAATGAATGACTCGAAATTTACTTTACTTTATATTCATTTGTGATTGCTTCATAATTTCTTGCACCCACGTAAATAGGCGAACAAACTTAACGTACGTTCGTCATACCCTAAAATGTCACTTCCCTTGATGACATATACATGCCAATCTCTGCTTCAAAACTTGCAGATTTGTTGAGCAGAGGTGATATACGCAGCAATTTGTTTACCATATTTATTAAAGAAATGCACTATAATAAATCCTTTTTAGGGATAATAACAGCTGACTTTTTTGTTTGTTTTTTTTTTTTTTTTGAAGGAAAATATTGCACATACAGTTTTTATTTAAAGGCGTTGCAAGGCACGCGGGTTTTATGCTAGTATTCTTAATATTTTTGTTAACCCACATGAAAAATTTGGCCGGGGTAGTCATAGGGTCATTTATATTCTGCAGGGTCATTTATATTCCTAAACCATCGCAAGACATGAGACATGGCGAAAAAGTGCCATTCTGCACTAACATCAAAATCGATTTTGTGATAAGAAGGATTTATTAAATTTTTTTTTGTCTTGTATTGACCACTCGCTCCGTCAGAAAAATAAAATATTTTCGCAAAGAACCCAATGTTTTGTTTAAAAAAGTAATTAAACCACGCTGAAATACGTGGACGGCTATTGTTTCATGTTTCAAACAATCTGAGATTGCGATGAAATTAAGAAATTGTGTTTTTCCCTATCTTTATAATAAATTGCGAAAGGGTGTATCGTTACTTGGACATTATTCCAATGGACTCCTAGAATTGCATCCTGTAGAACAAACGCATAATTTTCGGAAAATCGCAAATCAAAATCGCTCTTCGATACAGGCGAATCTGTAACACAGCGTGTACTAGGTCCAGTGTTTAACATTGAAACAACTTTTTCCGACGTCTTTCATTCAGAACTATCGGAATCAGAAGAAGGGATTTTCCTAGTCTTCATTCGGCATGCGTCACAAATCTTCAAATTTTCTGATGAGGGCAACGTAATTTTCAATTTTATTTGCAGCTTCGAAGTGACTCGACGTAAATTCTTCATTGGTTTTTTCCCGTGATTACGTTTTTTAAACGGATTAAAACACGTATCGTAACGAGTTGACATTTTTTCTCCTGTGAGGTTTCAAATAAGGCAGTCTGATAAAATAATACCCGTAATTAATTACTGTTATAATTATTTTAAGAAAAACAACAGTAACACTACGATATTAAACACTATAACACTATTTATCTTGTGTAACACCTAAACAGAAATGAAAAAGTATTACATAGCATAGAAAGTATTACCACTTAACCTAAAGACATAGAAAGATCGGGATGGGTAAAATAAAAAACTCTGTTGTTTATCCATTTTTCATTTTAAAGCTTCTAAAAGAAAATAGCTGAAAATGGAATATTTAAAGCTAAATTGGTACGTGTAAGAGAGAGAAAACTAGTAGTATTTTTTTGCGCCAGAAAATCAGGTCAATAGTGAAAAAAATGTAACACATTGATAGACAGAGAATTTTTTAAGTGGGATCCCGGTTGAGTTCCATTTTCAAATTTTCACTGTTTCCTTAGAATTGAAAGGGGAACACGATGATATTTTTTCCAAAATTTTAAGTTGGTGAGTTGAAGTCGAAAAGTGGTAATGAAACTTTATAAACAAATTAATAATAATGTATTAATAACAAACTCAAATTTTTTTATACCACTACATAGAGTGACTCGATATCTTCAAAATCGACCTGTTTCATTTTTTTGTACTACTAATGGTTTCGACGATACACTAATTTGAAAGGTCGGCCGAGCGTCGTTTTTTGAAATTTATTACAACTTACAACCATCTATATCTTCTGAAAAAAAATCCCAAATTTTTTTCGCGAGACACGGTTTTCATTATTTCATGTGTTAGTCCAAGAGCTAGTGACAGATTTGCAAAGTGATTTTGCAGAGGATGGGCCTTTGATATATGTTAGATTACTTAAAGCACAACTGATTAAGACTAATCGCCAATTCGAGTCTACTTAAGTTTTAATTTTATGACCTTTTTAACTTGTAGATTTTTTGACCATGAAAAAAGTGATATTGCAGAGGATGGGACTTGGTATATAGGTAAATTGGGTTGCTCCCACCTCATATTCCAATTGCCATCTCGTTTGTAGGTTAGGTTTGAATTTTGGGAATTTTTGAAAATGTCGGTTTAGTCCAGTTGAACAAAGTGATATTGCAGAGGATGGGATTTGGTATAATGGTGAGATAGACCACCAATAGCTCAAATTCGGGTGCCCATCTCATATGTAATCAAGGTTTCCATTTTGGCGGCTTTTGATTTTGTGGCGATTTTGGGTATGACCCAAGTGATTTTGCAGGGGATGGGATTTGAACATAAGGATTCGTTACGACATATATAATACTTCTCCACTTGCCCATCTCTTTCCTATTTGTAGAAACCCATGCCATCTCCAGTTGAAGTTGGAAAATCGTAAAATCAAGTTTTATATATTAAATTTAGTTTTTTGTAATTTAGTTTTTTTAACGCGTTGTAACTTTTAAATAGGTAAGGCGTGTGTCCAGAGAGTAGCTATATAGCAACTACGTTTTATTTGCTGTGTCAACTCGCTTTTACATGGTGGTAGAGAGGAACCATCAAAACTCTTCATTTTCTTTAAAAAAGTTTCAGTTACTTTTGATGTCTTGTAATTCGCAGAAAAAATAGCCATTCTACCATCGTTAACTCGGTTTATCTCTTTTATTTAAGGTGTACATTTGACATACAAACTCCTCTAAAACATTGAACGTTTCATCCGATAGCCCAACTATACCGTTTCAACTTCAAATTGGGACTAAACAATATCAAATTGGGATTAAAGAATGTCAAATTGGGACTAAACAATTTCAAATTGGGAGTAAGTTAAAATTACCAAAAATTTTCTTTCTTTAACTTTAGATGGTATGTTATTTACATGAAAAGATATGCATAAGGAACCACAAAGAGCGAACAGCGAGAAAAATAAAATTAAAAGGCGTAATTATGCTCAGCAGCTTTTAGAATATCAAGCAGAAAACATTCCCGACTTAGACTTGGACCTATAGTCCAAGGACTAACTATCGAGCACGCTTGTTCAAGCTTAAAAGCTAACGTTAAAAGAGAATTAGCAATTCAAACGCTACAAATTCTAACCGGTGACGACAGGGCTAATATGGCTCAAGCCGAATATCGTTTACAACGGTTACAAACCATGTTAATTAATGATAAAAGAAATCAAACTGTAGTGAATTGCACAAAACTGCCCATGTTCAAAGGTTCGATGCATTAAATATGGTGGATGTTCGTTTTTAAATAATGTTTTTATGTTGTTTATCTGTGTTCATATTTATTCCAGACTTATTAAAAATAATTAATACTTTAATCTTTACTAATAGTTGTTCATTTATTACTTCAAATTGTTCGATCCCAATTTGAAATTGTTTATTCCCAAATTGAAATTGTTTATTCCCAATTTGAAATTGTTTATTCCCAATTTGAAATTGTTTAGTCCCAATTTGAAACTGTTTAGTCTCAATTTGAAATTGTTTAGTCCCAATTTGAAGTTGATAAGGTATAGACTTATGTTCATAAACGCCCTTATATATCTTTCATTCTGCTCCATTAGTTCAAATGGCTTTGTTTTTCCCCGTCTATAAAAGGACGGGTTGAAATCACATCCAATGAACGCGTGGAAAGCAGGCAGTGCTAAAGCCAGTAAGTAGAGTTTTTTTTTAAAAAGTGACGGGAAATTGGTTGTACCCCTAAAACCAGCAAATTTTTCATAGGAGTTTCCATTCATGAGTTATTTCGTTTTAAAGATTTCAAATACTCATACCCCCTAATCCGCAAGTTGTATGGGTCTTCAGACATTCTATAAATTCTCTGTTGGACAACGTGGCTAATATTTTTTGGGGTGATTGAATGTATTTGGAGAAAAAAAGCTCTAGAGAGGAACCTATCCCCACTATCCACTAGATGCAGGGTGTTTACGAAAGAAAAACATATATTTTTTAAAATCTACTTAAACTTGAATAGCTCCTAAACTAATTAACATATTTTAGATAAATGTGTATTATTTTATTTGATATTAAGAAAAGAATTCCGTTAAGAATGTATTTAGTTAAAAGCGTGAGGAAAATCCTAATATTTTAGCATTTTGCTCATATTTTGAACCTAATATACATATCTTATAAACGAAATCACTCAAGTTTTTGCTCTTTATGCTAAATAAAATAATACTAATTTAACTAAAATATGAACCTAATAACGTTGGTCTACGATAATTAGTTTAGGAGTTAACATTTAGTTAGGGGACTTCATTAGAATTTTGCTCTGACGTCAATCAACAAATTTTTCTCAATTAAGCTGATAATATTAATGGAAAGGAGATGGGATTGAAAATGTAGCATTTGGTAGATACCAAGAACCTATGGTCCAAATTTTGGGCTCTGCAAAATCACTTGGGTCATACCCAAAATGGCTACAAAATCAAAAGCCGCCAAAATGGAAACCTTGATTACATATGAGATGGGCACCCGAATTTGGGCTATTGGTGGTCTATCTCACCATTATACCAATTCCCATCCTCTGCAATATCACTTAGTTCAACTGGACTAAACCGACATTTTCAAAAATTCCCAAAATTCAAACCTAACCTACAAACGAGATGGCAATTGGAATATGAGGTGGGAGCAACCCCATTTACCTATATACCAAGTCCCATCCTCTGCAATATCACTTTTTTCATGGTCAAAAAATCTACAAGTTCAAAAGGTCATAAAATTAAAACTTAAGTAGACTCGAATTGGCGATTAGTCTTAATCAGTTGTGCTTTAAGTAATCTAACATATCAAAGGCCCATCCTCTGCAAAATCACTTTGCAAATCTGTCACTAGCTCTTGGACTATGTAGAATATGCCTGCCAAATTTCAAAAAAATCGGAATCATCAATTATTATTTTTAACGAAAAGCGTCCGGTTTGACATGGAATCACCGATATGTATATGCCGTTTAGGCTTGTGTGTGCCCCCATGCAGTAACTAGTAAATTGTAAAATAATTTCGCAAATGAAACTTGGAGAGGCCTTGGAATACATGGGTGATATTATTATCCCGAGCGCTATGATTGAGGAAAGAAGGTCTTACTTACGTTGCAAAAGAATAATATAATTTCTTGGGAGACGAAATAACCTTCCTAGGACACCAAATAAGCGGACATGGAATAAAGGCTAAATCGCGAAGCCTCACGTCAGCATCACGTTTGTTAATGGCTTGGGTTGGAGACATTTGTTAGCAAATTTATGTTGAACTTTTCGATGAAAGCTAAGCGTCTTACGATTTTACTGAAGAAAAAGAAATAATTTATATGGACACAGCAAGACGCTTTTAAGATATTTTGAGATGAACTGTGCTCCGATCCGTTAGGAAGTGCATACAGATGAGTGGAGTATTGGTGCAACATCAAAAAAAGGGAGACGGGCGACTTTTGTTCAGGCTGGCTTTAGATATTTAGGCGCCCCGTTCAAGTCATTTTCAAGCGCCCTTAACTTTTTAAATTTACTTCTTGTAGGTAGATTACCTATGCTATTATGCACAAATTGGAAATATGATAATGGTAAGATCATAGACAGAAGGTCAGCTTTCACTATCACCCAAGTAAGATCCTGTAGAGGTGCGAATTTTGAATCAGACCACTTCCTAGTTAAAGCTCGATTCAGATGCCGGCCGTCCACTCAAGGAAAAATAAACAACAAACAAAAGAAGTTCAATGTTGATCGCCTCCAAGGACAAACTGTATTGGAGAGATGTCAGGCAACCCTAGCTGAAAGGATAGGTCCAAACATAAAAAAAATCAGATTCAATCGAGGATAAATGGATAAGACTGAAGACGATGCTGACAGATGTCACGAAGGAAACTGTAGGTTACCAACGATAGAAACACCAACAAGGAGCAAGAAATTAAAAAACGACGAAACGAGAAGAACGGTAAAAAATTTGTAGGAAGAGGAAAAGGCATTTCATCAACTATTACATCCTGAGGGCAGAGGAAAAGTTTGCACAAAACAAAACACGGGAAGCATACAAGGATGAAAGCATTCAAACCCTCCTCCGGTATATGTAGGACAAAAGAAGGCACTATAGCCACACGCAGCGAAAATTTGAAGAAAAGGTGGAAAGAAATTGAAACCATCTGACCTGTATCAGAACCCCGTCTACAGCATAATGATGACACCAGAGACCAGGGAGACTATACAAGGAGATATAAGACCGTGTTGTCAATTTTTGTTTGATTAATGAGGGCGCCACAGTCACATGTATCCCAAAAAACATGGCCGATTATATTCATCCGGTTCATGGCCAAGTTCGTTAACTCTTAAGATATTTTATGTTTATGCCTAACTTGAAAAATCAGCTTCTGATTTTTCGAATTTAACCATTTTATGGATTTTCCAATAAATTTTTATTAATTCCCATTGATTTTTTTTGCATTTTGGCTGACAATCTTGAAGAAATCGTCGAACTGGGTAAAATTCAGCTAACTTCATGTAGGGCACGTCAGCTTTAGGCGACATCTGTAGCCAAAAATGAACTAGAAGTTTAGTTTCTGCTACGCATCAATTTCCGGTTGATTTCCCCATAAGAGTTTTAACTCCTTGTATAGTCTCCCTGCCAGAGACATCGCAGCAAAATTGATTAAACAAGGGAGCGAATCGCTTTCAGCAGTTATACATGAATTACTATGCTGCATGTGTAGGAACGAAAAAATGCGTGAAGATTGGGAACAAACATTATCTGCCCAATACACAAGAAAGGGGACAAATTCAACTGTCACAACTATAGAGGCATATCTCTTTTAAGCACCGTCCGCTTAATTAACGACTAATATATGTAATCAAAGCCAGACTGGAACCTTATGCAGAAGACGCAACAAGTTGCTGCTTTCAGAAGAAATAGGTCAACAATGGACCAACTTTTTGCTCGTCCGAAATTGCTGGAAATACTACATTGACGTGTATCAGCTTTTCATCGATTTCAAAGCAGCATCGACTGGGAAAAATGTATGAGACAATTCTGAACCAAAAGATAGTAAAGTTAATAAAAATTACAATGGAAAACACAATGTGTGCAGTCAGAATACAAGGAGGATTGACGGAGTCCCTCCCAGTCAGACAAAGCCTAAAGCAGGGTACCCATGCTCTTTAATCTCTGCCTAGAAAGAGTAACTCGCAAAGTAAATATTGACACAAACGCAACCCTACTTAACAAGTCAAAGCAGTTGGAAGCATATGCCGATGATATAAACTGCCTTGCCAAATCACTGTCATACCTTAGAGAAATATTCAGGGAATTATAAAATGAAGCTAAACAAATATATGCAGGCTGCAAATATATGCAGGCAAGAGTAAAATTCTATTTCAACCAAGGATGGAAAGAAGAAGAAGAAACCACTACACTTCATGGAAGGAACTTCGAACGAGTAAACCAATTTTTCTACCTGGGGATCACTGCCAGCGAAGACAACGAGGAGCCGATACACGTGCAAGGACGAATAGAAGCCGCAAATAGACAATACTTTTCAGTACAGCCAATGAAATCCAGCCACATCTACAAAAAAAATTAAAATAGGAATCTACAAAACGATCGATTAGAAGAGAGATATATTTGAAAGGAAAGCTCTCCCTCCGCAGGATTTATGGCCCAATTAATAAAGAAAATGCATGAAGTATACCTTACAATAACGACCACACTGGTCAAAAATCCCAAACAGCTGGTCAAAAGTCAAAAAATGTTTTAATTAAGACAAAACTTGGTACTTGGGAGTTTTCTGGGGTCGCTGATAACGAATCTGGAGCGCGTTCAAAAACTTTAGTATGGTAAACCACGAGGTATGCTGTGGTTATGCTGCATCACTTCACTGAACCACGAAAGTTTATGTTTAACCATGGAGGTTTTTGAACGGACCGTGGTTAACTAAAAATTAAAAAAAATTAAATATTTGTTTCCAAAAAATAGTTTGGTATCCATACCGAGAGCGTTGTAAAAACAGGTAGTTCGCCATTTTGTGTATAAGCTAATATTATTCTACTTGTAATATCCTTTCAGTTGATACCCATACTGATCGCGGTGTAAACTAGTTGGGATGTGGGTTTGACCCCTTCGGTCCACACGATTAACTTCCCAGTATGATGAACGAAGATGGAATAAACTGACTTCTTACAAAATAGTTATACGTTTAGCATTTGTGGAAAATTGGCTAGTATCAGAACTGATGACAAAGTAATCCCGAGAGAAGCTAGTTCAAATAACTATAATAGTGGTAAACCCACAGGATATTTCTAGAGAATTTGTTTTTTCTAAACCTTAGCAAAAACACATTTCCTCCATATTTCGTTCGCTGCACTAAAGCGGGCGTCCAAATTCGTATTGAGCGGGCTGAAGCGCCATTGACAAACTGAGAAGCGAATGACTTCATTTGGAAATTCCAAAGCAAAACTGTAACTGTTAAGTACTTGTTAGACTTGACCAAAGAGGACAAATTTTGCGGTAACTACTGGAAATCCCGGGATGAGCCGCAATTATCTCAAACCGTATCACGCATAGAAAACAATTCCCCGTCAAAAAGTGCTAATCCAAGGTTTGAACAATTTGCGCTGTCTGTAAAGGGTAACGAAATTTTTGCACGATTTTGAAAGGTTGTCGGATTTTGACAAGTGATGTTTTGCTGGAAGGCTATCGCTGTGCAGAGCCCAAAAAGATCACTTCGTTTAGAACAGGTCTCATTCCATCGAGTTTATGAGATATTAGCAAAATTTGTCAATTTAAGGTCTTTCTGAAAATTAGCCGAAGTTTTTCTATCTAAACAAAAAAGGCTCGACCGAATCTTATGAAATTTTTTTCGGAGCATTTCTTCGTTAATAATCTTTTTTCGGAACCTCAATGAAGTCGATATAGTTTTTAGTTTGTGGTATCGTGCAGGTACAAAAATCATAAACGTCGTTTAAACAAAAAAAACGGTTCAACCGAATTTTATGAAAATCTTTTCAGATCATATTTTGGTTAACCCTTAGCTGGCCCACCTCGTTTTTGTAACATAGCTGGCCTATGGGGTTTCCACGCACCCCACGGAAAAAGACTATTTCCACGGAAAATATGCAATATTGACCGTTTAAAAAAAATCAGTGGAGTTCTTTGACAATCCTTTTTCATGTTCCAATAGTTGAGAGACTTTTTTCTTACTACGATAGTAAAAAAATTAAGGTGCGATAAAACATTCAAAATCGACATTTTGCTTCAAAAAATCAGAACTCCTATGTTTTTTGAATGTATGGACACCGGCAACGGCGTGAAAGGTCTGTACATAACACCATCTAACACAAGTGAAACTTACAACCTTTAAGACACACTAGATGGTCCCACAAATATTGTTATTTGATTGATATCATGGAAAAAGGGTTTCTTTTAGGCCTGGGGTGTCCCTGCACCCCCAGGTCCAGCTAAGGGTTAATACTCTTCGAACGACACCTCAAAGAAGTCGATATCTTTTATAGCTCGCGTGATATCGTGCAGGTACAAAAATTACTTATGTCATTTAAACCAAAAAACCGCTCGAACGAATATTATAAAAATCTTTTCAGATTATATTGTCGCTAATACGCTTCGAACGGCACCTCAAGTAAGTTAATATCTTTCGTGGTTCGGGCGATATCGTGCAGGTACAAAAATCACTTACGCCGCTTAAACAAAAAAAACGGCTCGACCGAATTTTATGAAAATCTTTTCAGATCATATTTCGGTTAATACGCTTCGAACGACACCTCAGCGAAGTCGATATCTTTTTTGGTTCGCGGGATATCGTGCAGGAAAAAATGACCACATCCGTACGCACACACACACACACATACTTCCTCCCAATTTTTTCCATAAAATGCTCCTGGGACCTTGAAAGATGAAAATACGTCGAAAATTTCGATTTCGATTTTCGGACCGATTACAATAACTTCCTACACTGGGAAGTTAATAAAAGAGTAATCCGATATATTTTGTTGGCCGACATTTTGTATCAGCCGCCATTTTGGATTTGAAATGACACCAAATAGAAAACTAGTTGGGATGTGGGTTCGACCCTTTCGGTCCACACGATCAACTTCCCAGTATGATGAATGTTGAATATTATGATTGGATATTTAAATAATAAATGAACAATAGGCAATATAGAATATATGCATAATACTGAGAATTTGTCACAATTGTTTATCAATATTTTCGCAAAAATGTCAAACTTAATGTGCGCACTTACAAGATTAGGATGACGAAAATGTATATAAAATGGATGTATGAATGTTTTTCGGCACCTCAATGAAGTCGATATAGTTTTTAGTTCGCGCGGTATCGTGCAGGTACAAAAATCACTTAAGTCATTTAAACCAAAAAACCGCTCGAACGAATATTATAAAAATCTTTTCAGATAATATTGTCGCTAATACGCTTCGAACGGCACCTCAAGTAAGTCAATATCTTTCGTGGTTCGGGCGATATCGTGCAGGTACAAAAATCACTTACGTCGCTCAAACAAAAAAACGGCTGGACCGATTTTTATGAAAATCTTTTCAGATCATATTTCGGTTAATACGCTTCGAACAACACCTCAACGAAGCCGATATCAGTTATGGTTCGCGCGATATCGTGCAGGAAAAAATGACCACATCCGTACGCACATACACACACACACATACTTCCTCCCAATTTTTTGCTTAAAATGCTCCTGGGACCTTGAAAGACGAAAATACGTTGAAATTTTCGATTTCGATTTTCGGACCGATTACAATAACTTCCTATACTGGGAAGTTAATTATATTATACTTATCATTTGTTACCCATGTCGGCGGTCGGCAAACACAATTGGGAAATTCGGCCACCATCTTGAAACGGCCATCTTAATTTTTTTACAAAATGGTCAGATTGCATTGTCTTGTGGACTGTACATGTGTGCAAAATTTGAAGCTGAACGGTTATATGGAAGTGGGTCAAAATCAATTTTCAATATTTCTCTACATACATATGTAACATCCATACATACATACAGGTAGAGCTAATATATAGTGTATCTATGTAAATAGCCTTAAACATGCTCGCCAAAATACTGAATCTTCCAGTGGAAGTCCCATCCCAATCGGATTAACCGTTTCCGAGATTATCCCGAACAAACAGACAGACAGACATACAGACAGACAAAAATTTTAAAAATGCGTGATTTCATTTTAAAATCATGTAAGTAACCATATGAAATTAAAAAAACGCAATTATTTTGAAATCACCGACAGACACTCCAATTATATTTATATAGAAAATCTAACAAATCCCACTTTGATTTGTTCATTATTAACATTAAAACAAATGTCAAAGAATTGTTTTTATTCTTCTTCTTCTAACTGTCGCTAACCGTGCTTCCAAGCATGGTTAAAATTTAACTACACCATGGTTAACCGCGGGAGTTTTTAAACGCCAAAAAGTTATGCTGGTGGTTATGTTATAGTTAACCACGGAGTTTTTGAACGACAAAAGTTGACCATAGTTAAATATGGTTAATCATGGTAAGGTTTTTGTACGCGCTCCAGTTGGTTCTGCTGTAGAAGTGTCAGATTCTATGATTACATGCATACTTGAAGTCGGCTTCAAGTAGACTTAAAAGTCATGTAACCTTAGATAGACTTCAAGTAAGCTTGACTCAAGTACCTAGATCCGAAAAATTTGTTGGATCTGGATCTCTTTTATTAGCACACCAGTCTCCGTGAATTGTGTAATTCAGTACCGGTGCAATTTCCTTAATAAATGTATTTTATTTATATAAACTGCATACAAAAGAGAAGAAAGCCATCCATTACTTATTTCTAAGCAAACTAATGCGAAGTATCAAGTATATTATTTAAGCCATTTCGAGTATATCTTTGGTCTGGGACAGCGAGGTGTTCGGACGTTTGCTGTTCCGGTCTCTTGATTTCGCGGCGAATAATAAGCAAAAGATAAAACAGAATAAATAAAAATTTTAAATTCCATAAAAAGGAGAAATCATAAATTCATAATTCATAGTGAACAATAGCCCATAAAAAAAAACAAACAATAAAAATTCATCCGGCGCTGCAGTCTACGCGAAGGCTCACCACACTTCACTTGACGACATCGACGAAAGACACGACCGACGAGCAGCAAAAGTAAGTACCTTTGCTCCCTACCCTCTCTCGATTCTCGGACTTGCAGGTGCCGCGCCCAAAATCTCTCGGTCGATAAAATTTGCCCCGTTTCAAAAGGCATAACACTTTGACGCGGACAAATTTTATTGCCTCTGATGGATACGGCAAATGTAATTCCGGAAAATATCCCTAAGAATGTGGCGATTGAACCCGCGCAACCGAAGTCCCGTTACAAGTCAAGCTTTGCTATTGACCTCTGTAACATTCGTGGACTTCATGCGAATTTTTCTTTTGTTGAGTGCCACTTATCGACTTATAAACCCCCAATCTTCGCACTTAGTGAAACCCAAATATCACCCGATAATGACTTAAGTCATTACCAGATATCGGGGTACACTTTAGTGCACAATCTCTCCCCCCATAGGAGCATTGCCATCTATGTTAGGTATGACGTGGCTTATTATAAAATATATTCAAGCACGACTTCAGATTTTAATTATCTTTGGATTAAAATCATCTTCCGAAGCCACGTCATATTCTTCTGCTTCCTATACAGAAGCCCTAACATAAGTAACGAAACTTCAAGTTTATCATTCGATGTTATCTCTGAACAGATCTCGGGATTCTTATCATCCAATCCTGAGTGTGAAATCATTGTTGCGGGTGATTTCAATGTTCACAATGTAAACTGGCTGACTTGCTCAAATGGCACCAGTGTTTTTGGCAAGGACTTTGAGCTCTTTGCAGATACCAATAATTTACACCAAATTGTGGATCATCCCACGAGAGTCCCGGATGTTTCTGATCAAGGAAGATATCTCCTTGATCTTTTTCTTACCTCACATCCAGCGAGGTACTCCGTCGAAGTAGATTCACCTCTCGGCAATTCGGACCACTGCTTAGTCAGTGCCAGCTTCCCATTCGAATTTCCCACCCCTCCCCAACCAGTCAGGAGAACTGTATGGCATTATGGGAAGGCCAATTGGCTGGGGCTTATTCATTATTTCCAAGCCACTGACTGGGACCAGTGTTTCCGAACCAAAAACATCAACTCTGTCACTATCCGTATCACCAGGATCACTCAGGCAGGAATGCATTTATTCATTCCTCATTCTACCAAATCTGTGAAGCCTAGGCCCAACAGATGGTTTAATCAGGAGTGTATGAATGCAATCATAAACAAAGAAGCCGCCTTTCGAGCATACAAGAGTTTTCCGAGTGAATCGCTCCGCCTAGAATATATAAAACTTAGAAACTCCTGTAAAGTCAGTATCAGGAATGTCAAAAATTCATTTGACAGCAAGTTGAGAAGTAAACTCCTTAACGCAACTTCTGGTAGCAAAAACTTCTGGTCCTTGGTAAGCTCCATTAAGAAGAATTTCACTTCATCCACAATCCCTTTACTTATCCACAATGAGAAGGTGATAACAAACAGCAAATCCAAGGCCGATTTACTAGCATCTCTGTTTGCATTAAATTCTTCTCTACCCGAAACTGATACGCTCCCCCGGTTCTCGAGCTCAATGCTCATTTAATGCCCAGGGTTTTCTTCAGGATTCGCGAGGTGTACAGGTGTCTCAATGAGCTCGACGCCAATAAATCCACTGGACCCGATAATATACCCCCCATCGTCTTAAAACAATGCGCCTCACCTTTGGCTAAACCTCTGCGCAAACTTTTTGCCCTATCATACTTCTCCGGAGTTTATCCAGATTCTTGGAAAATTGCCCATGTTCAGCCCACACCGAAAAAAGGTGACTCCAGCGATCCCTCCAACTACCGCCCAATAGCAATTACTTCTATTCTCTCCAAAACCATGGAGACGATAATCAACAAAAAGCTAATGGGATATCTAGAATCCAACCAACTTATCAACGACAAACAATACGGCTTCCGACAAAAAAGATCCACTGGTGATCTTTTAGTTTGCCTTTCGGAGCACCTCCATCAAAGTTTGCATGGATCTGGTGAATCCAGTTTGGTTGCTTTGGATATCTCCAAGGCTTTTGATAGAGTATGGCACTCAGCCTTGTTAGCTAAACTCAAAGCTATTGGAATTGACTCGCTTTTGTATAAGTGGGTTGAGAGTTTACTTTCCGGCCGTTCAATTAAGGTAGTATTGGATGGCGTCAAATCTGAATCTCACCCCATCTCTGCGGGAGTCCCCCAGGGGTCAATTTTATCACCGGCCCTATTTCTCATTTTTATAAATGACCTACTTTCAGTCCCCTCCAACCCACTTCTCAGCTTCGCTGACGACGGTACTCTACGTTACTCTTACAGATTCGATGCAAGACAGACTCATGCCAGATCCTGTCTTGATGGTCGCGAACTAATGTCCAAGTCGATTAATAACGACATTAAGCTGATTCTAGAGTGGGGAAAGAAGAATCGTGTTGAATTCAACTCCGACAAAACCAAGTACTGTCTTATCTCCAAAAAGAAGTTTAACACCTCACCATCCTTGAAAGTGGATGACGTGGTACTTAAGGCCGACCCATCCCTACACATCTTAGGCGTGACTTTAGGCAAAGACTTGCGATGGAATGACCACATATTCCAAATCGCCAAACAAGGATCTCAGTGCTTGGGATTTCTTAAGAGGTGCAAGTTCCTCCTCCAGCTATCGGCCCGTGCTGTTATTTATAAATCCTACATTTGGTCTCTTCTCGAATACAACTCCATCGTTTGGGGCGGCGCTCCAATAACCACCTTGGCATGGTTAGATAAGGTCCAAAAAAGGGCCCTTAAACTAATTGATGGCGACACCATTTGCTCCACCATCGACCCCTTGAGCCACCGTAGGAATGTAGCTGCACTGACAAAATTTTATCGCTACTATCATAGTGACTGTTCCTCCGAGCTAAAAGCTCTCCTGCCTCCACGGCACTCGTCTCATTCCCTCCACCTGCAACTCCCCCTTTCACGCACTCAACAAGATATTAATTCGTTTGTAAATAGAACAACTCGACTGTGGAATAATCTCTCGCAGTCAGTTTTTCCGAGCTCCTACAACATCCAAGAGTTCAAACGCAGGGTTCATCACCACCTTCTTCAACACCCCCCGTACCTTTATAATCATTAACCTATTCCTCCTCCCTCCCTCCCGTACTAAGCTTACTGCTAGACATTGCACCATGACATGACAAATGACATGACGGACTGGTAGTACAAAGGGTGACTCCTGAGCTTAGCACTGCCACATAAAAAAAAAAGTAGGTGAACTGTCGCTGAGGATTGAACTCCTCAGTTGAACGTTAGTTGGATCTCAAGTCAAGTCGTCAATCCGTCATGTAATTATAGCAAGAGTCATCAGTTTTTATCACAACAGACCGGTTCTACACATTCAACCTTGCATTCCACTCTTTGACGTTAAACTTTTTTTTACTTTCAATCCAATGCAAAGTTTGAAACAAACTAGAGTTGAAAGGAAAATGGAAAGCAGCTCAGAATAGAATGGAAACTTGCGTTTTTTATGAGTGTGAGAATTTATATGAATATGAGTGTACAGGGATAGCAGTGACAGCCGAGCCTTTCAATGTTCTACTTGAAAAGCTGTGTAGACACGAGCGACAGAATTGAACGTCAAAAAGTGAATGCAAAGTTGAATGTGTAGTACCGGTCCTAGAGTTTGAATTTTCCACTGCTCGCAGCTACTTTTGTGTGCAGACACACACTGTTGACATAACCTTAAAATTAATCTTTTATTATAATTGATTGCACTTTATAATATTTTAACACATATGATCCAATAATCAATAATCTCCCACGTTTAATACATGCTTTATAACGATCAATATATATATGTATATATTTTTCACAAAATCATCCAAAAAAATTGTATGCGCAGCTGACTTTTGTTTATTTCATTGAACAATAGTATTGTGGCGTATCATAATACGTCATCAGGAAAACAAAACGCACTTTTCTTAAAATCATTTTTTCTTGGGTAAATATAATTCACATGTAACTTGTGTAACAGTTGTATATAAGACCTTTGTAAATACTTTGTAAGAGAAAAATTCAATTGGACTTCCAGTGTTTTAATAACAAAGGCACCTTTTCCCATTGGTGAGCAAGACACCAATAGTACTTGCTAAATTGGCAACAGTACTTGCCACTTTGCATCATAGCTATTCATGATGCCGAAATTCTCATTTCAATGTAAAGATTTGACGTTTAAGATACAATTGTGAATACCCTGCTTTAAAACTGTGACATTTATGAAGTCTTGGCTATAACCGACTGTGACATTTACGAAGTCACTCTTACTTATATATTACCATTGACTTTATTGATGATATAGTTTATGTAAAAGCTTCACTTTTGGGGTGTCTCTGAAGTGACCACTACTTGTCTTCTCTTGGGCGCGGCAGATGATACTTGAGTAAGGGTCGACATAAGCCCTGTATTATCGACTCAAAGTTAACGACCTACCTTTTTGGACAACCGTTTGACAAACTTGGAATACTAGCTTAGGCAACTTAAAATTTTAAATTCCCCAGATTGAAACTGCGACTTTTAGCCAGCTTTTTGGGATTTTAGACCACTGAGCGACGTATATAAAAAGTGCAAACTTTCGACACATGCCAAGAACTGGGTTTATGTTGTCCCGGTCGTGTCCAAAGAATGGATTATTTAAAGACATCAAAAAAGCCTGCATTTTCAACATGGCAAAAGACAAGTTAGCAAACCATGGGCACAGTAGGAAGACTGTGTTAAGGCTAATGAAGCAAAACTTATCATCATCAGAAGCTGGAGATAAGCTGCCGAACAAAGAAACGCCTGGAGGAAGAAGCTGATGGAGGTCAAGGCTAATTGGGCTGTAGAGCCATCGGAGAAGAAGAGGATCGGCATTAACTGCTAGTTCATAGAAGCAAGTGGAAGCAGTTTACAGTTTTGACGGTATGAATAAATAGTATTCCACTTCTCACAGTAATAGCTTTGTTCCAGAACTCGAATGTGGAATCCCGCGGGAGCAAGAATTCACCTAATCTGTGTTTCTTTACTTTCTCATGCAAGAAAAAACGGGAAAATTTTCGCTTCCCCTCGTGCAGGAATTAGCCGGAGGTTTTCGGTCCTGCGATTTCTTGCAAGTTGTCAATTGACAATTTTTTGCATGTATTGTATGTGGGTATCTTAAAAAGCTCCCGCTGGATCCCACATTCGGGTTCTGGAACGAAGCTCTTGTCTAAGAAAGTGCATATCGCAGCTATGAACATCTGAAACATCATCTTTTTACGTTAAAAGCCTGCGAGCAAATGCCTTGGTGGACTCGTGCCTTTGGACGTAATTTTATCTTCAGGGGCAAAAATTAAATTAAAAAACAGAGCTTCAGTCTCAGTTTAGTCTTTATTAAAATGCGTCTGGTTTATAGTTCAGCTACCGGTTTTTACGTTTACCGCTTACCGGTATGATTTGATTTTACCGGTAATACAGTAATAAAATAACGCAATACATATCGAATAATAAAACGCAAAATTTAAAAATTCAGAATTGAAATCTTAATTTTCTTCCACAAGTTAATATTTATTAGTTTTCTTTTAATTTAGTACAGGTAAATTAAACCGAAAAAGCGAAATAGTGGAAATGATTGGATATCACGGTTTTAACGATTTAAAATACTCATATGCACTCATTCGAGACTTGTATAGATTATCAGACGTTCCAGTTGGAATTCGTTGCTAATTTTTGGATGTATTTGGAGGAAAAATGTGTTCTAGATAGATAGCTAACCACTAACCCACAGGGTGTTAACGAAAAACAATGTATTTTACTTATTTACTTACTGTAACGGCTCTACAACCGGGATCCGGTCCTGGCCTCGCGCAACTGTTCTCTCCACCGGTCCCGATTCTGGGCCGATGTCATCCAGTTTGGCATCCCTAAACTCTGAGCGTCCTGGTCCACGCCATCCTTCCAGCGAAGGTTGGGCCTCCCTCGCTGTCGCACCCCATAGGTCTTACCGCAGAGAACTTTCCGAGCAGGCTCATCTTCACTCATGCGAGCTAGATGCCCTGCCCACCGGAGCCTACCGAGCTTTATTTTCTTCACAACATCTATGTCGCGATAGCGCTCGTAGATCTCGTCATTGTAGAGTCTCCGGAATCGTCCTTCCTCACATACGGGGCCAACAATCCTCCGAAGTATTTTCCTCTCAAACACGCCCAAGAGGTTTGAGTGCTTTTTGCTAAGCACCCACGTTTCGGATGCATATGTGAGAACGGGTAAGACCATCGTCTTATATAGTAAAAGTTTAGACGTTATGATTAGATATTTGGATTTGAAGAGCCTTGACAGACTATAGTAGGCTTTGTTGGCTTTTAGCAGTCGTGCGCGTATTTCTGGTTCCATGCTATTGTCGGCTGCTACTATTGACCCAAGGTAGGTAAATGATTTTACCACGTCAAACTCGTGTTCCGCTACCTTGATTGTGGGACCAATGTTAGGTGTTCTTCCAGACGAGGCCACCATGTACTTTGTTTTGTTTTCGTTAATGTGCAGTCCCAGATTTCCTGCCGCTTGCTCAATCTGAGTGAAAGCTTCTTGTACAGCTGTTGTTGTTCTTCCAATGATGTCAATGTCGTCTGCGTAAGCCAGTAATTGGGTGGACTTGTGGAGGATTGTACCCCTTGATGTCACGCCCGAATCTCGGATCACTTTCTCCAACGCCAGGTTGAAAAGGAGGCAGGCCAGACCGTCCCCTTGTCGCAGTCCATTATAGATGTTGATTGGTCTGGACAGTGTTCCGGATACCTTTACTTGGCTTGACACATTGATCATGGTCAACCTACATAGTCTTGTCAGTTTGTTGGGGATGCCGAATTCTCTCATGGCTTTGTAGAGTTCTACCCTGGCTATGCTGTCATAGGCGGCTTTAAAGTCTATGAAGAGGTGTTGAATTGAGTTTTGAAACTCTAGACATTTTTCCATAGCCTGCCTCAAGGTGAAAATCTGATCAGTCGTTGATTTGCCTGGGCTGAAGCCACACTGGTAATGGCCTATGATGTTTCTGGCGTATGGGGCCATCCTGTTTTGTAGGATAGCGGAGAATATCTTATACACGGTACTCAACAACGTTATACCGCGATAATTGATATAGATGTATTTTATTTTACTTTATTTCGAGTTGAATAACTTCTAGACCAATTATCGTAAACCAATATACTTAGACTCATTTTTAGGTAAATGTGTATTCTTTTATTTGGTATAAATCAGGAACTTGAGAGACACCGTTTTGAAAATATGTAGGTTCAAAGCATGAACAAAAAATGCTAAAAAATTAATAGTTTAAAAAATTCCAAAAAACTCTTTTATTTTAAAATGAACCAAAAAGTATAAAATAATTTTGAATGCAAAATTTTTAATGCTGCAGCCACTTACTTAAACGTAAAAAGGCGTGGGGCTCTCTTTACCTATATTAGCGCCCCACGAATTCCTGAGATGTTAGCGCTGTGTGATGGAGCTTTACCCTTTCTAGGTCGGCATTAACAGCTTCTAAAAATCAAATCATTTGTTACATTTTCCCTCTTGGTATCCAACTTTTATCGACAGAAAGAAGCATTAAATCGTTTTCTGCTTCACCTGGCTCCTCTGTACTTCTATACATTCTTTTATATAGTTTGATGTACGTTCTTGCGCTTCCTTTAACACCTCCTTCATCAGCTTCAATGCCTTCAAGAGTTCTGCCATACTCACTGTTGCTTCTTCTGCCTCTGCTTCTACCTCGCCTTCAAACATGTAGGTTTCAGGATCCTTACCTTCGTTCCCCATAGCTTCTCGATGCAGGACGGCTAGGGAGTTTTTAGCCCCCACCGTTGACAACGAGCGTGTCACCACCATCTAGTCGACACCCTGCCGAACTAGTCGGGGCTCTAACAGACGCCGTCGAAGAGAATAAGGAAGAAGAGGAGAGAGAGGAACGGAGGACTTTTTAGCAACGACCGCCGCCGAGTAAAGCTGAGGAGTACACGCATTCTTTATTTTATTAAACTTCTTATATTAAATATTAATCCGCATCAATAAAGTTTGATTGTGATTAAGCAAGTTTTTGTGATTTGAGGCTACCTTTCGCCATTCCGTCTGATAAGTCAGAAGTGGGATACGCTGAGTATCTAACCTCCCTTTTAAGGAAACGAATTTCATAATCATACAAAATCACCAGCGATGCCTCTCGTGAAAATCAGTACTCTGAAGGTTACGCAATTAAAGAAGATTCTGAAATTGCACAACTTGCCAACGTCAAGAACTAAATCAGCTCTATTAACTAGAATTATAGATAATCTCGAAAGGGATGAAGTCGAAGAGGACGAAGTGGTTAGTGAAGGGGAAAACTCCTCAGACGAAATTAACGAATTACGTGAAGAAATTAGCAGGCTGGGGCAAATGATAAAAGAAGTGATAGGTGAAGTTAAATCTATTAAGATTCCAAGTAACACGTTACCCATGTCATCTTTTTTTTTATGTGGTAAATACAAGCTTAGGAATCACCCTTTGTACTACATGTCCGTCATGTCGTCCAAGTCATGGTCAGAGTCTAGTAGTAAGCTTGATTTGAAGGATAAAGGAGAAAGGATAGGTTAGGGCTCTGGAGGGTGCGTGAGTAGATGTCGATGAACCTTGCGTTTGAACTCTAAGATATTATATGAGTTCGGAAACACCGACTGCGGAAGAGAGTTCCACAATCGAGTTGTTCTATTTATAAACGAACTACTAAAACGTAATGTGCGCGAAGAGGAGGGCTGTAGCGTATGGGGGTGAGCCGAGTTGGCTAGTCTTGTGTTGCGGGAAAAAATTTGCCGTGTAGGCAGGAGGTTTCTGATTTCAGTGGAACAGTCGCTATGGTAATAGCGGTAAAATTTGCTAAGGGCTGCTACATTCCTGCGATGGCTTAAAGGGTCGATGGAGGAGCAAAGGGTGCTATCGCCAATGAGTTTGATGGCGCGGTTATGGTTAGAATTAGTACGACAGGCCGGGTTGACTCCGTCCGAATAAATGCATTTTCCTGGCTTCTGAAATTTCGTTCTTGGGTCACCAGGTTACCCAACTTGGTGTTAAACCGGGGAAAGAGAAAACAATAGCGATCCAGAACGTTGCAAAACCGGAGACAGTCACCGAAGTCAGAAGATTTCTAGGCCTCACTGGATTCTTCAGGAAATTCGTGCCAAATTACTCGTAGATTGTCAAACCTCTCACCAACCTACTAAAAACCAAAAAGCTCCGCCTGGGTTCAATTGGTCAAAAGACCACGAGACACCATTCGTCAGAATTAAGGAGATCTTATGTATAGAAGTTTTCAAACGCCGCACACTGGGGCAGATACCCTCAAAAACTGGCAGAAATTCATGAAATCAAATGTTATTTAGAAATACCCACTTGTACTATTTCAAAATAACACTTACCTACCTACGATTTCGCAGAAATTAAATGCTTCGTAACTTATCCTAACGGCCACAACAGTGTGCCTTATTCGTCATTTGCTCACGTATTTTGGGCGGCCATTTATTTTGAACCGTTTTAAAGTAGTTTTGAGGTGTCTTTTATAATTTATTTATACAAATCAACCATGGAAGCTTCAACTTCAGGTACGAAACAATATTTTAGTAACTGTTAACTTTTAATTATGTACACATAATATCCAAAAATAAAATTATCAATTAAAGTTATAAAATTGTACTAAAATCTATTAAAAATGGAGATTTTCTTTAGGTTCCAAAGCATATCAAGTATCAACTTAAATATTGGTAGGGTCCTTATACCATATACTTAAAGGAAAATAAAAAAAAGTTGCAACTTTTTGCTACTTTATTAATTATGCGAATGTTTATGGATATTTGTGAAACCAAAATTATTTCTTAAATATTTCAATGTACAGTAATATTCATTACTTATTTTAGGGACGAGTCTAAATACATTATTTATAACCAGAAAAGAACTTCTTAATATTATGAAATGTTCTGGAAAGGATAGCTTTAGCGACCAATATGATTTTATGCTGAAAGAGCTGCAACATAAGACAAGTTGTAATCAGAGTAATTTAGGTATTTTAAAACAGACTCTATCTAAGTTTAAGTATGAGTATAGAAGAAGATGGTCAAAAGCATGTAGGAGCGAAGACAAATTTCGACAAAATAATTGCACTTTCTTTCCCTCGTTTCATAAAACAACTTTCGAATAAAAAACGTGGTCGACAATTTATTCCATTTGAATTATGTTCTGAACGAACAAAAAGGTCTAAGGCAAAAGAGTTGTTCCTACAGAATCATTGATATATGCTAGTTGTATGAAGTTACGAGCGGAAGGACAGGTTCAGGCCTCAAAAGTTATAAAAAAATATAGCCACAAATCCAGAAGAGGCCAGAATTTATCAACAAAACTACAATAAATTATTAGAGCTGCAACAGGTTTTATCAGGAGAAGATGATCTGGCTGTTTTAATAATGCTAAGTTATCTCTGTAAAGAGCTCAGAAAAGAAGAAAAGAGAATTCACAGACGGAAAAAGGAAGCCTGGGAAAAAAATCTCGTCTGTGAGCTAGAACAGTACAGAGAACGACGGCCGCACCAGGCGCGGGAGTTCTACCAGAGTCCGCAGTATGACGCAATTCGCACCACGTTGCACATACTGCAAGGACAAAGAAGGGAATCTGATCACCGATCCTAAAGGCATCTTGGAGCGATGGGAAGAGCACTTTCATGAATTGCTAAATGGCGAGCTAACTGAGGATTCGGAGGCTCCACCAATATCTGATGACAATGCTATGCTGCCGCCACCAAGCATAGAAGAATTTAGCAGAGCCATCAGCCGGCTCAAAAACAACAAGGCCTCGGGTGCAGACGGCATCGCAGCGGAGCTGGTTAAATATGGAGGGCCTACATTACACCAAGCGATTCATGAATTAATTGTGCCAGTATGGGAGCAGGGAGTGATGCCAGAATACTGGAGAAAAGGCATCCTCTGTCCGGTACACAAAAAAGGAGACATCACAGCGTGCACTAATTATCGCGGTATAACGTTGTTGAGTACCGTGTATAAGATATTCTCCGCTATCCTACAAAACAGGATGGCCCCATACGGCAGAAACATCATAGGCCATTACCAGTGTGGCTTCAGCCCAGGCAAATCAACGACTGATCAGATTTTCACCTTTTCACCTTGAGGCAGGCTATGGAAAAATGTCTAGAGTTTCAAAACTCAATTCAACACCTCTTCATAGACTTTAAAGCCGCCTATGACAGCATAGCCAGGGTAGAACTCTACAAAGCCATGAGAGAATTCGGCATCCCCAACAAACTGACAAGACTATGTAGGTTGACCATGATCAATGTGTCAAGCCAAGTAAAGGTATCCGGAACACTGTCCAGACCAATCAACATCTATAATGGACTCCGACAAGGGGACGGTCTGGCCTGCCTCCTTTTCAACCTGGCGTTGGAGAAAGTGATCCGAGATTCGGGCGTGACATCAAGGGGTACAATCCTCCACAAGTCCACCCAATTACTGGCCTACGCAGACGACATTGACATCATTGGAAGAACAACAACAGCTGTACAAGAAGCTTTCACTCAGATTGAGCAAGCGGCAGGAAATCTGGGACTGCACATTAACGAAAGCAAAACAAAGTACATGGTGGCCTCGTCTGGAAGAACACCTAACATTGGTCCCACAATCAAGGTAGCGGAACACGAGTTTGACGTGGTAAAATCATTTACCTACCTTGGGTCAATAGTAGCATCCGACAATAGCATAGAACCAGAAATACGCGCACGACTGCTAAAAGCCAACAAAGCCTACTATAGTCTGTCAGTCTGTCAAGGCTCTTCAAATCCAAATATCTAACCATAACGTCTAAACTTTTACTATATAAGACGATGGTCTTACCCGTTCTCACATATGCATCCGAAACGTGGGTGCTTAGCAAAAAGCACTCAAACCTCTTGGGCGTGTTTGAGAGGAAACTACTTCGGAGGATTGTTGGCCCCGTATGTGAGGAAGGACGATTCCGGAGACTCTACAATGACGAGATCTTTTTTTTTTTTTTATGTGACAGTGCTAAGCTCAGGAGTCACCCTTTGTACTACCAGTCCGTCATGTCATTTGTCACGTCATGGTGCAATGTCTAGCAGTAAGCTTAGTACGGTGAGGGGAGGGGGGTATAGGTTAAGGGTTAAAAGGAACGGGGGGGTATTGAAGAAGGTGGTGATGAACCCTGCGTTTGAACTCTTGGATGTTGTAGGAGCTCGGAAATACTGACTGCGAGAGACTATTCCACAGTCGAGTTGTTCTATTAACAAACGAATTCATATCTTGTTGAGTGCGTGAAAGGGGGAGTTGCAGGTGAAGGGAATGAGACGAGTGGGCTAATCTGGTGTTGCGGTTATAAGATTGCCGTGGAGGCAGGAGAGCGTTTAACTCGGAGGAACAGTCATTATGATAGTAGCGATAAAATTTTGTCAGTGCTGCTACATTCCTACGGTGGCTGAGGGGGTCGATGGTGGAGCCAGCGGTGTCGTCATCAATTAATTTAAGGGCCTTTTTTTGGACCTTATCTAACCATGCCAAGGTGGTTATTGGAGCGCCGCCCCAAACGAGGGAGTTATATTCGAGAAGAGGCCGTATGTAGGATTTATAAATAACAGCACGGGCCGATGGCTGGAGGAGGAACTTGCACCTCTTAAGAAATCCCAAGCACTGGGATGCTTGTTTGGCGATTTGGAATATGTGATCATTCCAACGAAGGTCTTTGGCTAATGTCACGCCTAAGATGTGTAGGGATGGATCGGCCTTTAGTTCAACGTCATCCACTGTCAAGGATGGTGAGGTGTTGAACTTCTTTTTTGAGATAAGACAGTACTTGGTTTTAGAGGCGTTGAATTTGACACGATTCTTCTCTCCCCAATCTAGAATTAGTTTGATGTCTTTTTTAATAGAGTTGAACATTAGTTCACGATCATCAAGACAGGATCTGGCATATGTCTGTCTTGTATCGAAGCTGTACGAGTAACGTAGAGTACCGTCGTCAGCGAAGCGAAGCGAGCGCTATCGCGACATAGATGTTGTGAAGAAAATAAAGCTCGGTAGGCTCCGGTGGGCAGGGCATCTAGCTCGTATGAGTGAAGATGAGCCTGCTCGTAAAGTTCTCTGCGGTAAGACCTATGGGGTGCGACAGCGAGGGAGGCCCAACCTTCGCTGGAAGGATGGCGTGGACCAGGACGCTCAGAGTTTAGGGATGCCAAACTGGATGACATCGGCTCAGAATCGGGACCAGTGGAGAGAACAGTTGCGCGAGGCCAGGACCGGATCCCGGTTGTAGAGCCGTTAAAGAAGAAGAAGAGAAGTTATCTCGTGAACAGGATTGATTTCCTTATAAGTTTTAATTTAAAATTTATATATATATTTTTTTAAAATGCCGCGAAATCGAATCGAAATCAGCGACCCCCGTATACTAAGTTTTGTAGCAATTGAAGGATATATCACTACTTTTGGTCGCCATTTTGAAGCCGCCATATTGTTTATGGAAAAATGGTCACTAAATTCGTGATCACCGACCCCAAAAACCCCCATAAACGAAAATTCAAATTGATTGGTTAATTTTAAAGATTTTTGGCCAGCTTTTCAGCCTTTTGCCCCACTGTGCGCCGTGACACAAATAATTTGAAGGGTTCTGCGCACCTCGTTGCCCAATTTCATAAATTTTGTTCTATCATTTCCCCTCTTTTAACTTAAAAAAGCAACAAACGCAGAAAAAACTCAACAAAATAATTTGGGAATCTTTATATGTATTGAGCAGAGCTTTTAAATACATGTAAAACTCTTGCTCAACAAAGGCAGTTCATCCATCGTAATAAGCATAATTTTACTATAATTATGCTAAATATTTCTCATCCCTAAATTTAAAATAAATTAAAAGAATTGCTGGAAAATTTTCTTTTAAAGATATGAGCATTTTCATTCATAAATTGAGAGTTCGCAAGCAACACAACCTCCTCCTGCAATAGCGCGCTTGCGACTGGCGGAAAATGTCAAAAATCTAGTAATCAAAGTGATAAAAACACAAATATCGTATTTTTTAGTAGAAATTGCTACAAATTATTTCTGTGGCATATGTGTAAAATATAAAAACCTTAAAATAAAAAAAAAATATGAGTGTGCTTATGACCACACGACTGAAGTGAAACTTCTTTCGCACCATCTGCCTGTGTATATATATATGGGAGTGTGTACAATATATACATGTATGTACATATACATATATTAGTTTCCTACAAATATTATAATTTATTTCATGTTTTCATTGGTAAATAAATATTTTTGCAAAGATCTTTTATTTTTATTCATTATTATTCATTATTTTCATTATTGGGCACATCAGTAATTACTGTGGTTAATGGAAAAACCGAGACAATAGGCTTATGGTACGAGAATTAAGACACATATATTTTCGAATTAAAATTAGACAGATTATCTAGAAAAAACTGCATCGATTGTTGTTCCATGTCTTGTAGTTGGCTCATTACGGTTATTATTCATTTGCAGTTCTAATTTATCTCGTAGAAAGTTTACCAAGAGTTGTCCATCTTCGGACGCGAAATTAATATTGAAATCTCCTGCTAAAATTGGTGGCAACGTATGATAGTTTTCTCCTAATTCTTCAGAACCTACTCGACCGTAAATCATAAGTCTTTTGTATATAAACTTTATGATATTTTTAACTGCGTTATTGGGCGAAATGTAAACAACTGCCATTATGATGTTTGTTCCATCGTCCAAAACACAGTGAGCAGCACATATATCACCAATTGATGATTGACCAATATCGACTTCACGAATATGTCGCAATAGGGTGTCCATGTTCGAAGTTACTATATTCGAGGTATCATTTGATTTCCGATAAATTGCCACTCCTGCTGATCCAGCATTTCTACGCTTAAATTTCGCAATACAATCAAAATTCTGGATGTCAATATTTTCATCATCGTTTGACCAGGTTTCTGATAAAAACAGAATATTGCTTGAATTAATTGCGGGATCGCTCAAGTCAGACACGTGTTTCTTAGACTTTGGCAATTGAAAGTAACCATGTAAAAAAATTGTTTTCAAGTTTATGCTTCAAATTCCATTGTAGGCGTACTGTCAGACATAAAATACATAAAATACATAAAATACATAAAATACATAAAATACATAAAATACATAAAATACATAAAATACATAAAATACATAAAATACATAAAATACATAAAATACATAAAATACATAAAATACATAAAATACATAAAATACATAAAATACATAAAATACATAAAATACATAAAATACATAAAATACATAAAATACATAAAATACATAAAATACATAAAATACATAAAATACATAAAATACATAAAATACATAAAATACATAAAATACATAAAATGCATAAAATACATAAAATACATAAAATACATAAAATACATAAAATACATAAAATACATAAAATACATAAAATACATAAAATACATAAAATACATAAAATACATAAAAT
Organism: Thereva unica; assembly: GCA_949987705.1. Taxonomy (NCBI): domain Eukaryota; kingdom Metazoa; phylum Arthropoda; class Insecta; order Diptera; family Therevidae; genus Thereva; species Thereva unica. The sequence continues at coordinate 95,961,553 of OX465281.1, forward strand.
ACATAAAATACATAAAATACATAAAATACATAAAATACATAAAATACATAAAATACATAAAATACATAAAATACATAAAATACATAAAATACATAAAATACATAAAATACATAAAATACATAAAATACATAAAATACATAAAATACATAAAATACATAAAATACATAAAATACATAAAATACATAAAATACATAAAATACATAAAATACATAAAATACATAAAATACATAAAATACATAAAATACATAAAATACATAAAATACATAAAATACATAAAATACATAAAATACATAAAATACATAAAATACATAAAATACATAAAATACATAAAATACATAAAATACATAAAATACATAAAATACATAAAATACATAAAATACATAAAATACATAAAATACATAAAATACATAAAATACATAAAATACATAAAATACATAAAATACATAAAATACATAAAATACATAAAATACATAAAATACATAAAATACATAAAATACATAAAATACATAAAATACATAAAATACATAATACATAATACATAATACATAATACATAATACATAATACATAATACATAATACATAATACATAATACATAATACATAATACATAATACATAATACATAATACATAATACATAATACATAATACATAATACATAATACATAATACATAATACATAATACATAATACATAATACATAATACATAATACATAATACATAATACATAATACATAATACATAATACATAATACATAATACATAATACATAATACATAATACATAATACATAATACATAATACATAATACATAATACATAATACATAATACATAATACATAATACATAATACATAATACATAATACATAATACATAATACATAATACATAATACATAATACATAATACATAATACATAATACATAATACATAATACATAATACATAATACATAATACATAATACATAATACATAATACATAATACATAATACATAATACATAATACATAATACATAATACATAATACATAATACATAATACATAATACATAATACATAATACATAATACATAATACATAATACATAATACATAATACATAATACATAATACATAATACATAATACATAATACATAATACATAATACATAATACATAATACATAATACATAATACATAATACATAATACATAATACATAATACATAATACATAATACATAATACATAATACATAATACATAATACATAATACATAATACATAATACATAATACATAATACATAATACATAATACATAATACATAATACATAATACATAATACATAATACATAATACATAATACATAATACATAATACATAATACATAATACATAATACATAATACATAATACATAATACATAATACATAATACATAATACATAATACATAATACATAATACATAATACATAATACATAATACATAATACATAATACATAATACATAATACATAATACATAATACATAATACATAATACATAATACATAATACATAGTACATAATACATAATACATAATACATAATACATAATACATAATACATAATACATAATACATAATACATAATACATAATACATAATACATAATACATAATACATAATACATAATACATAATACATAATACATAATACATAATACATAATACATAATACATAATATGTACATAAAACATAGTACATAGTACATAGTACATAGTACATAGTACATAGCACATAGTACATAGTACATAGTACATAGTACATAATACATAAGACACAATACATAATACATAATACATAATACATAATACATAATACATAATACATAATACATAATACATAATACATAATACATAATACATAATACATAATACATAATACATAATACATAATACATAATACATAATACATAATACATAATACATAATACATAATACATAATACATAATACATAATACATAATACATAATACATAATACATAATACATAATACATAATACATAATACATAATACATAATACATAATACATAATACATAATACATAATACATAATACATAATACATAATACATAATACATAATACATAATACATAATACATAATACATAATACATAATACATAATACATAACACATAATACATAATATGTACATAATACATAATACGTAATACATAGTACATAGTACATAGTACATAATACACAATACACAATACATAATACATAATACATAATACATACTTCATACTACATAATACATAATACGTAACACATAATACATAATAATACATAATACATAATAATACATAATACGTAGTACATAGTACATAGTACATAATACATAATACATAGTACATAGTACATAGTACATAGTACATAGTACATAGTACATAGTACATAGTACATAGTACATAGTACATAGTACATAGTACATAGTACATAGTACATAGTACATAGTACATAGTACATAGTATATAGTACATAGTACATAGTACATAGTACATAGCACATAGTACATAGTACATAGTACATAGTACATAGTACATAGTACATAGTACATAGTAATTAATACATAATACATAAGACATAATACATAATACATAAAATACATAATACATAATACGTTGCCCGATCACACATTTTCGTAACGTTTTCGTTACACTTTCGTTACACTTTCGCCAGTTTACCCCCCAAGTCAAGCGTTCGAAAAGAAGTTTCCCAAGTCAAGCGTGCGTAAAGAAGTTTCACTTCAAAAAATATATAAAGACGGGTGTTTTTCAGTCATAATTTGTAAATTTTTTAAATAATCATTGAAGTCCCAGAAAGATACACCTCCCGGTAGCAATACGCAGTCGCGACTGATTACATGGCAACAAGTGATTTGATAGGAGGAGTTAACTGAAGCTTTTGTCTGAACTTTTAAACATTTTTAAGAGCTTAGCTGGGGAAGATGCGCGGGATGTCACGAGGTTTGAAAACAACTATACCGAACCAGTTTTGGAAATCTACGACCAAAAGCGAAATCATCAAGTCCACACCGACGCCAGTGCCATAGGTTTAGCGGGAATCCTTCTTCAAGAAACTGACAGTCATGAATACAAGCCCGTTATCTACTACTACCTAGTCCTCGCCGTCGTCGAAACCGTCGAAAGATTGCGCATTTATCTGATAGGAACACACTTTCACGTTTTCACCGACTGTGCCGCAATTAGCCAACAAAGCCCACAACACCAATGGTACCACGCATCGCCCGTTGGTGGCTTAAGTTATTAGAGTACAACTTCACAGTCGTCCACCGTCCTGGTTTGAGCATGTCACACGTCGATGCCATGAGTCGGGCACCGGTGCTTCCTGCATCAACACCCACCACCGTCGTCGCATACGTTTTGAGAGTCTCCATTGAACACACAGACTGGATAGCAGCAATGCAGCCCCAGGATCCAAAATTAGCGACAGTTATCAACATTTTGAAGGGAAATATGAAATCCGACCAAATAACGTAAATTAGAAAAGAATATGTTCTGAAGAACGGCCGACTGTATCGCCTCGATGGACAAGAGAGAAAACTCGTAGTTCCGGCTGCCGTTAGGTGGCGTGTGGTGAAATGGTGTCACGATGACAACGGTCATTTCGGAGTGGAGAACACGCTTCAGAGAATCCAACGAGATCTTTGGTTTAAACGAATGCGAAACTACGTTAAATCGTATATCGCCGCTTGCATCGAATGCTGTTTTAATAAGAAGCCCACCGGCGCCACTGAGGGTAGAATGTTCAAGGGAGATATTAATCCTGTTCCCTTCCATACCCTTCATATCGTTCACCTTGGCCCTTTCCCGAGAAGCCGCCGAGGAAACATTCATGTTATTGCTATCGCTGACGCATTCAGCAAATACGTTGTTGTAAAAGCCGTGAAATCGACAAAAACCCAGCCAGTTCTCGCCGCCCTGAACGAACTGACATTTTACTTTGGCCTACCAGTCACTATCATCTCTGACCGCGGCACAGCCTACACGTTGAAGGATTTTGAAGCCTACTGCCACGAAATCGACATTCGCCACATCAAGGTCGCCGTCCGGACTCCGCGCGCAAATGGCCAAATAGAACGAATCAACCAATCAATATTACTGTTCCTACGTTCCGCTGACACCGATTTAAAGGATTGGGATAATCACATGAGATTTTTTCAATGGTCATTAAACGCCCAGCGTAACTCAACCACTGGCTACAGTCCTCATGAGCTTATCTTTGATTTCTCGCTGAGAGATATTTCAGCCACCCTTCTCGCTCAAGCCGTCCATCAAGACCACGAGGAAGACGCTGCCGCCCCAATCGACATGAGAGAACGCCGAGAAGAAGCTGCCGCCCGAATAAACCAAGAACGCGATAAGTGGAAAATGAGTTTCGACGCGCGCTACAAGTCACCGGTTACCTATGCTGAGGGTGACTTAGTCGTCAACGAAGCTGTTGCTTCCCCAACAGGCGAATCTCACAAGCTGGACCCCAAGTACCGAGGACCTTTCATCATCTCTAAGGTCTTGCGAAATGACCGGTGCGTCATCGAGGACCTCGAATCTACTTCAAGAAGACGGCGCTACTCATCTGTGTACACTAGCGATAAACTAAAGCCTGAGCGCGGAATTGGATGACACCAACGAATCGGATGAGGATGATGACGATGTCCTCATCCTCAAGTCAGGAATAGACTGGCTGTCACCACCATCTAGTCGACACCCTGCCTAACTAGTCGGGGCTCTAACAGACGCCGTCGGAACGTAGGGCGCCCCGTCGCGCGAAGAGAATAAGGAAGAAGAGTAGAGAGAAGAACGGAGGACTTATTAGCAACGACCGCCGCCGAGTAAAGCTGAGGAGTAGGCGCATTCTTTATTTTATTAAACACATTATATCTTATATATTAATAGGCAAACAAAAAGTTTGTACACGCTAAGGCTTTTTTGTTCGTGGACCGATTTCGTTTAAATTTTCAGAAAATGTTCTTTTTATCTCATAGTTTTGTAATAAGGAATTTCAACGAAATAGATTCACGAATAAAAAAGTTATAGCGATTTTAATTTTTCGAATTTTAAAAAGCCGTTGAAAAATTTGAATTTTTTGTGAGCATCAACGTAGAGCTGAGTAGCCTACGATTGACACAAATGCCGTTTCAGTGAAGCGAATGAACAGAGAAAAACAAGCGTTTGTGTGGATTTTTGGCGGCATAATTGACATAAAAAAAACTCGGTCACTTTGTGTGTGCATTATTTATACTCTTTTGTGTATAGTATTATTGAGTTGTATTGTGTAAGGCGCTGCCGTTCGTTTTTTGGCGAATGCCTTTAGAAATTTTTATTGATTCATTTAAGTGTGTTTTGAATGTTATTCTGCGTAATTTTTTCGTTTTCGTATGGTCTTCGGAATCTGAGTTGTATTTTTGTCATTCCAAACAGTTAACTGCGAATTTCGAGGGCAATTTATCGGTGAGTACTTACGTTTTATTCCGCGTTTTCTTTTCAAAATGCCAAGACAACGACGGGGACACTCGAATGTCGATTTTAGATCGCTTCGCGAAAATACTAGAAGTCGCGTTAGAAATCTACGTAGTGCTAATGAAATCAATGTTGCAAATAATGAATTGAATAGTGGTGTGAATGAAATGAATGTTGATGCATTTCATAATGAAATGTTTGTTGATGGTGTTGCACCTTTAGAAATATTGACTGATTCTTTTAAATGTGCTCTGAATGTTATTCCGGTTAATTTTGATTCGTTTTCCTGTGGTTCTTTTAATATGAGTTGTCATTTTTGTCGTGCCTAACCTTTTCTGACTGAAGTAACTTTAGGTAATACTGAGGCATTTTCTTTGTGTTGTTATAAAGGCAAAGTTAGTCTACCTCCACTTTCTCAAAATAACTTTTCAATAATTTTTTGGAAGGTTTAACTTCAAATGAAAGTGGTATTAAAAATCGTTCTAAAATTTTTTTTGCAAATATTCGTTCGTATAATGCTGCCTTTGCAATGATTAGCTCTGAGTGTAATTTATCAAATGACCTGTAAATGGCATTTATCATTTTACCACATAGCCAAGCAAGACGTCATGGATGCGATTAAAAAAATCCTGGGAAATTTTAGATGCTCTGGAGCGACAATGGAAATGTTTCATAGTAATTAAAAATTCGCCATTGCGAATAATTTTTTTTTTAAATAAAAATATTTAAATTGAATTTGAATTCGAACAAATCGTGATTTATTATTTTTGTGACCGAATTTCGGTAACAGGCATCCCAACTAGTTAAATATTAATCCGCATCAATAAAGTTTCATTGTGATTAAGCATTTGTGATTTGAGGCCACCTCTCGCCTTTCCGTCTGACAAGCGTTTACTTAATTCTCTTTTCAACTCCACAGTGCACAAATCCACTAACTTTCGCCCCATTTTATTATTAAAGCATACCATATAATATAGTCGGCTATTGTAATGATGCGAAAGGCTTACAGATTATGGAGTCGAGAAACAAAAAAAAAAAATTTTAAAAACCGACTTCAGAAAAAAACCCGCGATGCACAAAAAGGATGAAATAATTGTTTGTAATTCTTAACAACATCAATCCAATAAGAATGGATCTAGAAAGAAGAATCACTTTTGAAGACGGTGCCAGGTAGTAGTTGACTTTGATTGCACTAACTCTTGCTTCGGCAATTGTTTACATTTCTTTGTTAGGCTTATGCCCTTAATACATATGTATATCACCCACATGTGTTAGCACCGTCTTCAAAAGTGATTCTTCTTTCTAGATCCATTCTTATTGGATTGATGTTGTTAAGAATTACAAACAATTATTTCATCCTTTTTTGTGCATCGCGGGTTTTTTTCTGAAGTCGGTTTTTAAAATTTTTTTTTATTTCGTGCTTTTTAGTCCATTCATTTTTTAATATTGCCTGTCATTGCAAGGAGCCTACGTTTTTACGACGCCACATAGCGAAGTGTATTCTACTTGTCACACCTTTTCAATTGATACCCATGTCTGGGGTCGGGGAGCGCAATTGCAAAATTTGATTGCAGATTGTATTGTCATGCGAACTATACGTATGTGCAAAATTTGCAGTTGATCGGTTATATGGAACTGGGTCAAAATCAAGTTGCAAGATTTGTTTACACTATACACACATACAGATCAAGATAATATAAGGCATATAAAAAGTTAAGTTGCCATTGATAACGGGGAAATTAAATGTAAACAATAAACTTCTTTGATTCTTCATCCACGTCATGGTATATTTATTTATTCGATATAAACAATAGTTTTTTGAGCTGCAAATTTCGCCATAATTTCGTTCTTATCGGCTTTTGTTCTGGAAGCAAATTTACAGACGCATTCACGTCGAAAACTTGTTTAATATGGAACAAAATTCCCCGAAGGAAATTAAAAAATAATTATTTTGTCGATATATAGAAAAAAAAGCACCGCGAGCCCTTGGAATCGAACTCGCACCCCACAGATCCCACAGACAAGAATACTTGTCTCTAGCCCTTTGCGCTATGTCAAGTACTATCGGCCGCTGACCAATATGATAATAAATCATTTCAGAAAAAAGAAAAAGAGAAAAAGAAAAAAACCGGCTGCCCCCGCCCGGAATCGAACTCGCAACGCTGAATCGAGGATCCGACGCTCTACACACTCCGCCATCGGCCTGCTGCCAGATTTACAACAATAAAGTAATTTGTTCGGTGCCCATGAAATGTTTAGGTTGAACTTTAACAGGTTGAATTTTAACAGTTTTTTCTGCCTAACTTCGAACTCCGTTATCAGAATTTAGAAAAAATTTAACGGGACCACCGTGGGAAGCTGCCCCTTCAAATGAACCAAAAAAAAAGCAAAAAAGTTATTGGGTTACAAAGTTATGCGTGAACAGGACCACAAAATACCTACACGTCGAATTGAGTAACCTCCTCTTTTTTTGAAGTCGGTTAAAAATAATAATTAAAAGCCGAGATGTAAGGTTTGTAAAAGAAGGTTCACGCGTCAGTAATACTGATAAAATGATTAAAGATGCAGGTAAATATGATGATGCTATTTTTGAAGATGAAAATTACAATCTTTTAGATAACAAAAAAAATGAGTGTGCTTAAGACCACACTTTAGAAGTAAAACTTTTGTGCCCAACGGCTAGTAATATGCAATAGATATAGTGGATAGTCTGTCGGATCTATAGTACGCTTGAGAAAATTCAGGCCAAAGACAGATGCAGGAAGAATAGTGACGAATCTACTGATGGATTTGATACAAATACTATTTGAAAATATCAATATTTATGAATTCCTATTTACATTAAAACCTAAAAGTAACCGAGTAAAAATATTTTTTATTGGGTAATTTTCTTAAAAGCATACACGCGGTGCACCTAGTACGTATAGCATATAAGTGCGCATCCCTCACGGGTATGCACGCTTCCGCCACGGGCATGGATACTACCGCCACAGGCACGAAAATCTAAACATTCGCCTCATGGAAGTAAGCTGGTGATATATGCAAGCGTACATGCATTGCATTCAGAGGTTCATAAAATTGCATGGTTTTTTCCGTCCCGGCTTTCACACATAGCCCGAAAATCTAAGTAACGAGTGCATGCAAGGTGCATGTGTTTGCTGTGAATACTTGTGTGTACTATTTCGAATGCGGCATTACAGAAAAAGTTAAAAGTAGTCCGACCTTTGCGTGGCATGCATTCCATTCATGGAACATTCCGTCAGGTCGTATTTGAATACACACACTTCTATATTATTTATCAACGAATTGAACGCATGTACGCTTGGATATATCACCAGCTGTATGCATGCTCCGCTCCCGCTACATTCATGATCATTAATAATTGCATCCGCATCGCCATAGACTATTCCAAACCCAAGTATTGTTTTACCAAGCAGTCCGCCAACCGCATCCAATGAAGCTTTACTTACGCGAGCCGTTTTACCTACGCGAACGAGAGCCAGTCTACTTGAGTATGGTATTGGCACCCTTTATGGCCACCTAGCCAATTACCAGATTTCTTCGTCCCATACAATCTTTTAGGGAGCCAATTATTTTTAAAGGGAGCAAAAAGATATGCAATCAACCTTTTTTCAAATTCTTCTTTCTAGGCGTAGTTGAAAATAATTTATTTTAGCTGATTAAGCCGAATTTGAAGCATAATAGCAGGAACACAACGCTCGCCATAAGCCGTGGGCTATGAAAGCTCTATTGCTCTCAAATTATGCCATCGCTGTCAATCGGAAAACTAAAATTATAATAGAGCAAAGCGATACCGTAGGCGTTGAAAAAAAAATTCCTGTCAAATGAGCTAACTAATTTAAACTAATATGAAAAAAAAAAGAATGCAACACGTGTATTTTTTTTATTTTGAAAATAAAGCACCCTCAGACACAACAAAATTGGTCAAAAAGGCACTTTGTTGTCAAAATTATAACGTTTTATTTGTTGACAGCGGTGTTTTTTTGTATGTATGATTTGGTAGAACTGTAAGCGTCAACCAAAAAATAGAAATAGGTTCTAATTTTTTGGTCGTAGTTATGGTCACTTCGCCGATAGTATCATTTTGTTCGTTCCTAAGTAGATACATGATATCTATTATTTGTCAACGAAAAGCTTTTATAGCCCACAGCTTATGGTGAGCATTGTGTTCCAGGTATAAAGTTGAAAAAACATTTTTTTCAAACCTTTATATTTTCAGTCGATGTAGGGATAGTTTCAGACCTTTACTATTATCCCTTATCATAACATTTGCTTTGTTATAAATCAACCACTTTTGAATATAAATATTGCAAAAAATGTATTTTATTGGATTGTTTTTGATATAATTAAAATTATCGCAAAAATCCTTAAAAAAGGGAGTTTTTAAGCATATTTAAAGGTGACATGCATATTTTAAGACTGTGGGACCCCGATTTTCGTAATCAGCGACCCAAAAAACATATCAGGAACGATTTTGATGTTTTGACATAAACGATTCGTCGATTTGTGCAAGTTAAAAAAATTGTCATTTAAAAAGGGGAAAGGTCCAGCACATCTCACCAAAGGGGAAGTGTGTGCCAATTTAAAACAAGAGCACCTCACACATTTAATTTACCACTCCCTTTTGGTATTCTAAGCACCCAAACCACTGGACATACGGTTTAACAGCTTCGGTTTTATCAATTGAAGCGTGCAAAAAGTATTTTATATTGGAGACAACAACAAAATAAACGTAAGAAAGATGTATTGCTCATTTCTTCTTTCATTTTTTCATTTTTGTTTACATCGTTCGGCATTTTAAGAAAGTCTCAAGTGTTTATACCGTAACTTCCCGGCAGTGCCACATGTTTGGCCACGCCAAAAAGCAGATCCTCTTGCTCAGGCTGCGCCGAAAATTCTTGTCGTATATGCCGCTTCCAACATGTCAGTCAACTCCAAAGTGTCCGCGGCATAAGCCTGGCTAGTGATCAAACCCCAAGAAAAATCTGAAATAATTCACCTCTACATAATGGTGAATTTGTATTCCTATAATGAGATAAAGCAAAGTCTGTGCGACAACGTAGCTAACATGCCAGAAAATGTATGCAGTAAGGCAGAGTGTATTTTACCTGTTGCACACACAGCCCCGAATTTCTTCGTCTCTTGTACCCCGTCCGCCCCATTTCCCATCGTTATACGAAAGTTCAGCCGATTTTTCATGTGTGAGAGCGTTACGCGAATGAAATTGATTCACTCTCATGTAAATTTTTTAAGCAAATGTTCCTAAAGAAGTTTTACTTCAACAATACACCATGTGCAACCTCTAATAAGCCTAATGATGAAAACGAAAGCCAAGAAAAAACAGGTTCAAGTAAACCAAAGGGAGGAAGGCCAAAGATGCACAGGAAAAAGGGGACGTCCACAAAAGATAATCAAGCGAAGATCAGTTACAAAAAGTATGCATAATAAAAATCCGGGAAGAGTATCGACCACTAACCAAGATACTGCGGATACCGATTCAACATCCACAGAATATGAGAGTTTAGGAGAAATCGAAAACGTTGTGAGTGGAAATAATAATGCAACCGAAATTTCAGGACTAGCAGTCGAAGTTGATCACGCAAATAACGAGTCTGAAAAACAATTATTAAACGATGAAATTACATACAAAAGAATTAATGGCTCACCAGAAAAATGGTACATGGAAAATTATTGGTCTAGTCAATGCGAAAGTCATCGGATGCAGATGGATATTTACAGAGAAGAAAGATGAAAACAAAAAATTAATAAGGAGAAAACTAGATTAGTAGCGAAGAGTTACCTACAAAGGCCTGGAATAGATTTTAATGAGACATATTCACCCGTAACAAAACAAAAATCAATAAGAATAATTACAGCAATTGCAGTTCAATTCAAGTTTTCGCTTCACCACTTTGACATTTAAACAGCTTATTTAAATGACGACATGGATTATACAGTATTGTGATGATTTATGCGCCATCTGTTTGTGAAAAAGCATAATCAACGATTGTCGGTAAGAACTCTGGTTGATGTCTGAACTAATGATTTATGTACTAAACTAAAATTGGAACGCGCGATAAGTGAAGACAACTTCAAGCTTCTGGACGAAAAGAAAAGAACATACCACTAGGCTCGAGAAAAGGGACGAAGATTCCAGAAGTTAGATAAAGGTGGAGCTTGGATATAAAAGGGGTTGCAGGCGCTGAGAGAGTCAGTTTTAGCTTTTTCAAAAAAACAAATTTGTTGTCTGTAAAGAGGGTTTACGGACGATAGTTTAACGTGACAACGTCATGAAAAAACATTGATGAAATAATTGCATACTTTTATGAATAAAATTGAATCATTTATATTAAATTATCATTATTTTGTATGGATACAAAAAGGAGTGAAATGAAATATTCATTTTGATTGATAAATTCGCTTTTATTTGCACTAATGAATTCAAATATGTTTATTACTTTAATGAACAGATTATTTACAAGTAACAATGTGTAGTAACAAATTCATTTACAGCTTTTATACATACATGTCTGATATTTAACTTCTTGCAATCTGTGTTATTCTGTTAAGGATAGGTCGATGATAGGAAAAGTATGAAATGAATGGGAGTGTTTCAAGTGTAATGTGCCTTGAAAAAGTCAAATCGAGGGTTGTTCCTCTCAGCGTTATTGACTTAGTAACATCTGATGTGCATTCGAGATTGTACATATCCTTCATGAATTTGAGGAATGTATCATCATTTTTCACGTTTGTGTTGAAGTCGCCACAAAGAAGAGTTGGTACATTGGTATCAACTTGCATTATCGGATGCACACACATACTGCCTGTTATGCACGTACGGAAAGAGTGCTTGGTGCAGCAATACACTAATGTTTGAGACACTTGCTCCAGTATGAATATACACTGCGCCAAGTACAATTTAAAACGTTGTATCAGCAGTGAAGCATGTAATTTCAGCCAAGAAGACCTCGCCTGTGTTTCTGACGAGACGAGTTGTGTCCGACAACTCAACGTGGAGAACTTTGGCCGCGGATGTTGATGTTAATTTTCGATAGATTTCCACTCCACCAGCTGCGTTTGTATCAGAATCCGATCGATTATTCTGCCTGGTTATACATTCATAATTATTGATTGGAACTGGATCAAAATTGTCACCCATACACGTTTCAGTCAATACCAAATAATCCGATCTTGGTATCACGGGATCCGTTTCAATATCGGCGAAGTGCGCAGACAAACTCTGAACATTAAGGTTTGCCACTACAGTTTGCCCAGCGTTGTTACCGTCATCACAAAATTTCACTGCTTTCGAAGTGATTGTTTGAAGGGCGTGTCCACGGAGTCGAATGTATTCGTTACGGACATCTCGCGTAGTCTGTGAGTCGTTCCCATCCCGTCCGTGTTTGAAGATAAAAGGCGCATCTTTTTCCGTGATGATGTGCAAGCCGTCTATATTCGTTACCCGACTCAACGCCACGTACACCAACTGTTGTGGTTGCTCCGAGGAGTATTTATAAACAATAACAGTAAACGTCCCACCTTGCGACTTGTGAATGGTAATAGCACCAGCAGGATCGCAAGGAAACTGTTTTCGTTTGCATTTCACAGTTTTCGTCAGTGTAATGTTCACTATTTTCTTATACACTGGCACCCAGTTAGAAGACAGAGTGTTTGGCTTGCTTTGCTTATTGTTGACAATTTGACAAATTTAATCTAATTAAATATTGACAATTTTAATCAAATTTTTAAGATTACTACAATCAAATTTTTAAAATTACTACGGGAAATAACGGGACATAACGGGACAATGAGTCATCATTTTTCGTGCATGCAGACGGCGTTCATCGTTTTAATAGACGTTGTCACGTCAAAAAGCTTATACAGAGGCTCTGTCCGTCTGTCCGTCTGAAGCCTACTTTCATCTCTGAAAGTACTGCCGCTACAGACTTGGGCCATATCTCAAAATGTAGCTCTTGGTCAAAAGACCAAAAACTGAGAAAATGGTCTGGAAATTTCAACCAGAAGTATATTTAAACAACAAAAAAGAGCCTTTAAAGAAAATATTGTGACTAATTTTTGTGTTCTAAGGCTTATAGCTTCTTAATTATTCATTTTACCAAAAAATTTCTAAGTAATAAATTGTAGATTATTTAATTCTAAACAAAAAGTGTCCTTGCAAATTTCCGGTAAGATGTGCCGTTTCGGAGATATAGTGGAAAAACCATTTGCATACGTTTTTCAGGATGGCGGCCAAATGGGGGGGGTTAGAATCCCGAAAACTCAAACTTAAGCTCACCTTGACCCCCCCTACACATCCCAAAAATAAAACCTTGTCCTGCATTTTTGCAATGTCAAAGTACCATTTCCATGGACTATAAAGCGCTAGGAAAAGTCTCTCGTCTGTGGGGCTGCGAGTTCGATCCTTCGGCTCGCGGTGCTTTTTTTTCGTCATAATAATTTTTTTTAATTTCCTTCGGGGATTTTGTTTCATATGAAACAAGTTTTTGACATGAATACGTCTCTAAATTTGCTTCCAGAACAAAAACCGATGATAACGAAATTATGGCATATAGTTTTTATTTGCTGCTCAAAAACTATTGTTTATATTGAATAAAGAAATATACCATGACGTGGGTGAATAATCAAAGAATTTTATTGTTTACATTTGATTTCCTTTTTTTTTAAGCTATGATGATTATATTGTAGTGTTTGTTAAATACTTTGTTAAGTTTTAGATTACGCAGTCTCACAACTTATAACCTACATAAGCCTTTAACAAAAACTTTTCAAGATTAATTATATATAGCGTTGGTCAGTGTGATACTTATGAATCTCCATGGCCAAACTAGGGTGCGGTAAGCCGAATTTTTAACAATAAGACATGTATGTTTAAGTAAAATAATACACCTAATTCTGTTGTGCAAAGTGCAGCACATTAGATTTTCCTCCAATCCAAAGAAAAATGTTTAGATTCGTTTTCTATAGTGTTTACATGTGTGATGTGCTTTTTTTCAATTTGACACATTCGAATTATTGGCCTCGATTCCCAGATCCGGCGGGTTGGAAGTAGTGCGGATCAATCTCCACTTAATATATTGTCATCCAATCTGAAGTGTTATTCAACAGAAAGAATACCATGAAAAAGCGTAATTAGTGGCTAGTCTCTAGGCACAACATCCCACTAGTTTGATTTGAAAGACGATAAAAGTGTTCTAAAGTGAGAACAGTGAAAAGTGGTGATTTAAAAGAGAATTATAAAGCGATAGTGATAGAATTTAATAGTGCGAGTTATTAAAGTGAAAGTGATTATAGTGAGCTGTAAGAATTGTGTTTGTAATTAAATTGTGTTTTAGTTTGTAATAAATAAATTATCGTGTGGATAATTAAAAAGTGTATTCCTTAATTAATCCTACGAATCCGTTAACCCGTAAAAACGTAACAGTATATATGGAAACTCCAGATAACCTTGAAAAAATAAATAAATGTCCATTAAACGATAAGGTATGTGAACTAAAGAAATCTATTTACGCTTTAAAACAAAGTGGTAGAATATGTTAATGAAAAATTATACAAATTCTTAATTAAACTCGGATGTACAAGAAGGAATGCAGAGTCAAGAACGAATGTTAATTTCTTGTTATCGGAATCTATGTTGATGACATAATAGTAGCAGCAAATAGCACCAGTAAAACATGGTTCAAGCAACAAATTGAAAAAACTTTCGAAGTCAGAGATCTGGGAAAACTGAAAAATGTCGTGGGAATAGAATTCCAATATTTTGCGGATGGAATCATCACATTGACTCAACAGGGATTCATTCAAAAGATACTGGAAAAATTCTAAATACAAAATTGTAATCCTGTTAAAATTCCCATGGATCCATCCATTAAGCTCTCACAGGATATGTGTCCAAAAAATGAAGAGAAAGCAAAGAAGTTACAAAAAATTCCTTACCAGAATTTAATAGGCTCATTATCGTCTTAGCGAATACTACACGACAATTTTGGAAATACACATTGGACAGCAGCTAAACGAGTACTTAGATATTTAAAGAGAACGATTAACTATGCTTTATTTTTCAGAAAGTTGTCAGAAGATTTATTAAGTGACGTCGATGCTGACTGAGCCTCGAGTGTTGGTGATAGGAAGTCATACACAGGATACTTATTTAAATGGCTGGGTTGTCCTATCTCCTGGGAGGTGAAGAAACTGAAAACTGTTGCTTTATCAATTGCGGAAGTAGAATATATGGCGCTAACCGAAGGATCAAAAGAAGCAATCTATGTCAGCGGTTTACTGAAGGAAATGAGTTTTAGGCAAGAAGCATCAGTGACCATTTACAACAACAATAAAAGTGCCCAACTGATGGCGAAAAATTTGCAAGTGAGCTCTCGGAATAAACATGTCGATATTCGTCATCACTTCATCAGAGACAATATGTCTACCAATAAGATAAAACTGGAGTATATGGACACAAATTCGATGCCAGCAGACGTTTTTACCAAGGCATTAAGTTTCGTAAAATTCCTATCATGTATTAAACAAATTCCCATAATTAATTTAGAATAACTTTTTATAATAACTTTTTTAAACAAATTTATTCTCCCACCCCACGTATTAGATCGATTTTCGAAATGTCAACACACGACCTACTTGACACACCTATTACCCTCGAAAAGTTAGAAGTAGCCATAAGACATCTAAAGACTGAAAAATCCTGTGGTCCCGACGAAATACCCAATGAATGTTTTAAATTCCTCACCCCACCCTGGACACATTATATCCTAAACATGTTCAACATTTTCCTACGAGAGGAATTTATACCAGATAACTGGTGCCAATCTATGATTAAACTAATTTATAAAAAAGGCGTCAAACTAGACCCTAATAATTACCGTCCTATTGCGCTCGAAAATTCTGGCCTTAAGCTGATCATGTATATTCTGAATAAAAGATTATATAAAATGGCAGAAGACAATAACTTATTACCGGAAGAGAAATGTGGCTTTCGTAAAAAAAGATCCTGTGTTAACAACTTATTTATCCTCAGGTGTATCATCGATATCCAACGTACGATCAATAAAAAAATGCTTTTGGGAATTTTTGTAGATTATAAAAAGGCGTTTGATACGGTCCCCCATGACAAATTATTTCAAAAACTTAATCACCTGGGAATATATGGGAAATTCATGCGAATTGTAGCCAAAATGTATGATCAATCAAAACTCACACTAAATGTAAATGACCAATTATCTGAGTCAATAAAAGTCACGAAAGGCGTCCTACAAGGGGATGTGTTGAGCCCGCTTTTGTACACTTTATATACAAGCGACTTGAGATCCTTTTTTGCAGAGAAAGGCCATAAAGGCGTAAAAGTAAATGACACCGATATACTATTAACAACCTTTGCCGACGATACGGTGATTTTTGCCAGTTCTGCGATAGACTGTCAGGATAAACTAAACGACTTACATATTTATTGCGAGCGAAACGACCTCGTTGTGAATGCGAACAAAACTAATATATTGTATTTCTATAAAGGTAGACCAAAGAAATTGCGACCACTTTACTATCAAGGTACTCCTGTTCAATTTGTAAAATCTGTTAAATATTTGGGAGTTAACTTTACAAACTCAGGGAAATTCTCACTTCACGCAAGCGAAACAGTCAGAAAAGCCCATCTTGCGGCGGGAAAAGCGCTTTCGATACTCTCCGCGTCAAAATCCGATACGTGACCGACGAAATGTACACTTTTCGACTCCCTTTCAAAATCTCATTTGTTGTATGCGAGCGAGATGTGGGCCTTTCCACATTCAACGATCCTGGAAACTGTTCAGTCTAGATATCTTAAGAGTTTGCTCCATCTGTCAAAATCAACTCCTAATTATATGGTGAGAAAAGAGACTCAGAGACTACCAATTGAATATTTTGTTATGAAATCTATGTACGACTGGTGGATCAAGCTTCTTGCAATGCCACCAAATCGATTACCTCGTATTTGCTATGTACTACTCAAAAACCATATAAATCAAACAGCGATCCAAGATAATTGGTCGGATCTCGTGAGACAATTTTTGTATGAAACCGGAAATGAAAACGTATGGCTCGAGCAAGACGCACAATTTGCTAAAAGAATGCGAAAAGATGTTTTAGATACGATGAAAAACGCACTCGTGATTCGAGACACTCAGAGAATTGTAAATTCTTCATACTCTCCATTATATTATACTAGCTGGAACCCGGTGCGCCTCGCTGCACAAATAAGCCAATAGTATGGCGTGCGCCAAAACAATTGGGAATCTCAAAATCGATGGGCACTGAGAGTCTCAAATCCCGGGATGCAAGTACATTCGTAAAGAAAAGTGTAACTCCGTTCGTTTAAAAACCCAAATCACTTGCTCATTTATATCCCTAATCACAATTCAGCGGTCTCACTGCCACTCTTGTCGTGGTCAGATGCTATGAGGGAGTGTTTTTGCCCGTAAATGAATTTCGAAGAAGAAATTACAATGCACGTCCGCTTGAACTTTATCCATACACGAAATTTTAATGGGTGTGAAATTGTCAGTTCGCCGCCTGTGTTTATATTTCCAATTCTTTTGGTACGCGCTATAGCTTCCGTTTATTTTGCAGTTGAGGTGATAAGAATTTTAATATACAGTAGGAGCCATTTTCGTATTTTTGATTCCGAATAATATCGATGCTATCGATTGAAATTTCGCTATTTGAAACGACCAAAAGTTGGTTTTTTCAATACTGTTCCATAGATGTGATGCTTTCAAGCATGCATCCGTTCAGCTCATTTGCAGGCTTTGATCGAAGTATGCCAGGCAAAGTTGAGCAAGTAGTGTCAGAGCGCCTACCATGGATTAGGTTTTCCTCGGAAATCTTGAAAAGCCCTGTCATGCGCTTCGACCTATTTTTTATAGGCCATGGTGCATTCGCTCCAAAATAATAATTTTGCACGGATGTTGCAATACGGTAGTTTGTACTGATGTTACATGTAGGTGTTTCTCTCTGTTTCAAATTCAATAGGAACTTGGGTGCTCAATACACTAAACATCCACCATCAAGTAGCGTTGATGCAATTCCCGATGATATCACACTTCACACTATGAATGGAGACAGTTAATACGGCAACATTGGGCGAACTTTTCAAACATTTAACGGCATGATAAAGAGTAATTTTTCCGTAAGAAATATGAAAAAAAATATGTCCCATGAAAAATTATTGTATGTTGAAAAATCAAGCACCTTGAAATCTATGCAAATTTCCAGGTACCATAGCTCAAAAAGAAAAAGCGACGAACATCTGATTATTGAATTTGTCGTCTTTTTGGTTTCGAGACCTTTCATTTAAGCCATACATTGCTAAAATCAGGCACATGCAGCCGAAGTTACTTCAATCCAAGTTCAGAGAACCGCGTCCTTTGCGATAAATCTGATTTTTTCAACAAAATTGTACGGCAACTATCCGTAAATAAACTCCGATCGATCTGAAACTTTGGAAATCGTATTTTTTTCGGAAAAAAACCAAAACAAAATGGATCTGACTTCTTTAGCAGAAATTTGAAGAGTACCTCCCATACAAAAGTTTCGGATTTTTCTATATCAGTACACTACAGCTACCCGAAGGTTTCGAGATAGCCTATATGTTATTCTGAAGTATGAGCTATATTATTGTAAAGTTTCATTAAAATCTATTCAGTAGTTTTTGCGTGAAAGAGTAACAAACATCCATACAAACATTCGCGTTTATAATATTAGTAAGATAGCCTATAGCAAAAAACCTGTGTGCGTTGCAAGGCTTTTAAATAAAAAAAATTATGTGTGCGTTGTACGCGGTAGGAAAAAAAAACAATAAATCTGGAAAAAAATTCCCTCTTCCCAATCTTATCGGTGATTCAATTAGAACAGCGTTATGTATTCAAGTAGATGCATCTAAACATGTAACTTCTCGGTGAATTGGAATTTTAACTTTCTCTTTTCGGTTAGCCGTTACACTGCTCCCTTCTAACTCAGTATTCGTCCCGAACACAGCTTCCTCCAGGTCCCGTTTTTTCCGATCGAACTTTTTGGAAGCGATAGATGACATCGTTTAACCTCGTGATGACAATGTAGGGGCGCTCAAATTTGCAAACTTCGACTCTTTCTACCGTTTTTACTGTTTCTATACTGGTTAGAGGGAATTTTAGAAATTTACTACATTTCAGAATGTGGCTTGGGAAAATTCGTGCGTCATATTGGACCCGCAATTTTGAATTTATAAGCTTTGATCATAAATTCGTTGTTTGCCCTAAAAGCCCCCAGATACCGATTTTCATTGCAATCGGAATACAATTGGAAAAATTCGTCGGCCATTTTGAATTTATAAGTTTTGATCATAAATTCGTTATTTGCAACCTTAGAAACCCCTAGATATTCACTTTCATTGGAATCGGAATACAATTGGAAAAATTCGTCCGCCATTTTGAATTTACAAGTTTTGATCATAAATTCGTTATTTGCAGCCTTAAAATCCGCCAGATTTCGATTTTCATTGGAATCGGAACACAATTGGCAAATTCGTCGGCCATATTGGCACGGCCATTTTGAATTTATAAGTTTTGACCACAAATTCGTTATTAGCGACCTTAAAAACCTCTATATACCAACTTTCATTGAAATCGGAACACAATTTGCGTGGCCATTTTGAGTTTTCGGCGGCCATGTTGAATTTTTTTATAAATTATAGCCTATATGTTATTCTGATATATGAGCTATATTATTGTAAAGTTTCATTAAAATCCATTCAGTAGTTTTTGCGTGAAAGAGTAACAAACATACATACAAACATTCACGTTTATAATATTAGTAAGATTATCATTCAACAAGAACCGAAACCTTTTTATATTTGTTACACGTCGAATATAAAAAAACTGAGAACAGTAGCGCAATTGAGATTGTGTAATTTGAATTGTACAACGCTATATTTAGAAGGTCAAAAGTATGTTTTAGATGAAACCAACAACTGTTCCTATTGTAATCTAAACGAACCATACAATTTGAGTCATATTTTCTTTGAATGTCCAATATTTACAGTACCTCGTCAAAAATATTTAAACCATTTTATATGTGAAATGTCAAATCAACCGCGATCCGTTTTACTTGCATCAATTTTATCGAATATCACCGAAGAAAAACTAAACTATATTTTCTATTTTATAAACGAATGTACTAGAATAATTCAATTGATTGATATGTAATTTAAGACAAAAACAAACTCCCATGTATACGGAGACATTCTCCAAATCATTGTATTGAATAATAAATAAAATAATAATAAAAAATAATTAATTTAGAATAATATGTATTGAATTCACTTGAATTGATATGAATTTACTTGAATTGATATGAACTTTAAAAGAAATTATAACAATGAAGAAATTGTAGTTGTGGGAGGTGTTTGTTAGAATCTGATACCACTAACAACCACAATCACTTCTGGCTTTATACAAGGATTTCAAGATGTCAAATACCACATCACCAACAATTTAAAAATATGAAAAGTGAAACTGTTGGTTTATAGTTAGTTATGGACCTTCTCAAATAATAGCCCAGCCAAGATAAAAATTCTATCTAATAGCAAAATAAAAATATCCAAAAAATTTGAATTTTTTTAATCTTTATTCAATTCAGTTTCACCAGTGACATTTTTTCTTATTAGGGTAAACGTTAACTTTGCGCAATGATATCGAAAAACATCGATTTTTCAATATAAAGATATTTAAATTTAGAGTTCATCAAATTTTCTCTAAAACAGGTGCGGCAAAGTTGGTGACGTATTTTGCCAAAAACATTTTCATCAAAGTATCCTAAAAATCGCAGAAGGGCCCCCAAAAATAACGTAAACTCTACAAACGACCCGGAAAGACGTCACCAATTAGAACGGGAATACTCCCAATTACACCGGGAGGTTAAGAGAAGTGTCCGGCGTGATAAAAGGCAGCAGATAAACGAGCTCGCAGAAAAAGCGGAAAACGCGGCAAACACAGGCAACAGTAAGGTGCTGTACCAAATCACTAAACAGCTCTCGGGAAAGCACTCTACTAAAAAGCATGCCGTTAAGAGTGCGGATGGAAGGCTGCTGTGCAGCGACGAGGAGCAGCTCCAAAGATGGAGAGATTACTTCTTCGCCGCCCTGAATGGTTCATTTACACAGGAACCTCAGGAAAACATCAACAATGCACAGCCAATAAGAATCGTCACTCGGGCCCCATCCAAGACGGAAATAGTAACCGCAATTCATACGATGGCCAATGGTAAAGCAGCAGGAAAAGATGGCATCCCGCCAGAATTGTTGAAAGCCGACTCAAGCCTCATAGCAGATGCGCTTCAGCCAATCCTAGAAATAGCATGGAACACCTGTACCTTTCCGGAGGATTGGACGGAAGGTATCATAGTCAAAATACCAAAAAAGGGGGACCTAACAATATGCGACAACTGGAGAGGTATCTGTTTATTACCTACTGTGGGCAAAATTTTGTCCCATATATTACTATCTAGGATAAGTGAGGCAGTTGATCGAACGCTTAGGAGGCAGCAGGCCGGATTCAGGAAGGGCCGCTCCTGTATTGATCATATCAACACATTACGAATAATAGTGGAGCAGTCTACTGAATTCCGATCCCCCTTTACCTTGCTTTCGTAGATTATGAGAAAGCGTTCGACTCGGTCAATAGGAGCTTTATATGGCAGGCACTACGGCGACGTGGATTACCTGATAAAATAATAGAATTGATAAAAGCCCTATATAACAATTCCAAATGCAGAGTTCTCCACAATGGAAAATTATCCGACAGCTTTGAGGTGAGCTCAGGAGTACGACAAGGATGCCTACTTTCGCCATTACTATTTCTTATAGTAATAAATGACATCCTTGTCGGCGCTCTAGATAATAGAACAGGCGGCACACAATGGGGTTTGGTAGACCGCCGTAAGGATCTCGACTACGCCGATGATATCTGTTTGCTGGCCCACAGACACCAGGACCTCAAAAACATGTTAAACAATTTGGCAACAGAAAGTAGTCCAGCAGGCTTAAGGCTAAATCCGACTAAAACTAAAGAAATGCGGATAAATGCAAACACCATTGAACGAACAGCGCTGAATAACCGTGACGTGGAACTGGTAAATTAATTCTGCTACCTCGGTAGCATTATTACCGAAAATGGTGGGGCAGAAGAAGACGTCAGTTCCAGAATAAATAAAGCACGAGGCGCATATGCATGCCTGTCCCACATATGGAGATCAACGGTGATTTCCACTAACACCAAATTGCGGCTGTTCAACTCCAACGTTAAGGCAGTTCTTTTGTATGGTTGCGAAACATGGAAGGTCACCCAATTCATAACAGGGCGCCTTCAAGTCTTCATCAACAGATGCCTTCGTCGTATCCTAAAAATCCGCTGGCAAAATAGAATTTCAAACGAAGAACTATGGCGCCGTGCCGGCCAAGAAAGGATAGACGACCAAATCAGGCGAAGGAAATGGAATTGGGTTGGCCACACCTTGCGACGCGAAAACGAAAATCTAGCCAAACAGGCCCTTGACTGGAATCCGCAAGGTTCCCGTCGAGTAGGAAGACCTAGAACAACGTGGAGAAGAACCCTACTAGAAGAAGCCGCAACAACTGGGAGATCCTGGTCGGAGCTAAGAGCTGTCGCGCAAAACAGAGTCCGCTGGAGGGCAACTGTTTCCGCCCTATGTCCCATGAGGGATTAAAGGAGTTTAAAGAAGAAGAAGAAGAATCCTAAAAATCCTCTGGCAAGATAGAACTACAAATAAAGAACTATGCCATCGTGTCGGCAAAATTAAGCAAATGACATGGAATTGAATTGGCAACACCCACCCACACCTTGCGAATCGAAATCGATCTAGCCAAACAGACCGGAATCCGCAAGAACCCGTCGTCAGGTTAAAAGACTTATAGCAACGTGAAGGAGAACCCTATTAGCAGACACCGAAATTACTGGGAGATCCAGGACGAAACTGAGTGCTGTTTCACAAAAT
Source organism: Thereva unica (assembly GCA_949987705.1). NCBI lineage: Eukaryota > Metazoa > Arthropoda > Insecta > Diptera > Therevidae > Thereva > Thereva unica. Next base: position 95,985,125 of record OX465281.1, read on the forward strand.
ATCTTGTACGAGGGATGAAAGGAGTAGAAGCAAGAAGTAGGCGCAGAGTATTAGGCGCTCTTTTTTTAAATGGCTGCCCCAGTACATTCAAAAACTAGACTGCTAACCGGTATGAGATTCGAACATTACTACTATTACCATTGTACTACACCCCTATAACGCATATTTGTAGGCCAACCCGCTTGAACATGCTCAGCAGTCTGTCTAGTGGCTTGTCGCTTAGAATTGAAGGTATTCCCTTAGAATTAAGGAATTTCCAATGATCAAAATGGAGAAAAACAGGTTTGGTTGAAAAAAACTGACTTTCTGACTCGTGATTTCTGTACCTGCACGATACCGCACGAAGCAAAAACTACATTGACTTCTTTGAGGAGCCAAAAGAAGAATCTTATCGAAACATTTTTTTAATTTAAATGAAAAAAATTAAAACTTCGGCTAAGGCCGTTTGCCAAAATACCATTTCGAATTTTTCTCATTTCCCAAGGCACTTCGATATTCTAAAGTGTGCCAAAATCCCAATTAACACATTTTAATGACAGCTAACAATTTTTAATTGAAAATGGACGAAGAAATATTTACGCAAGATTTTATTACAGTTTTTAAAATTTTATTGTGCTTTAACATACCCCCCTGTTACCTGATTCTACTCACTCATTTCGTCGAGGAATCAGAATGAAAAGTTCGACGAGAGCCTCTGTTCGACTCATGGGGAAAAAGTTGACATCAACGACCCAAACAGAAGCTGGTCTTGTAAAAGTGAAGGATCCATTGTCCAAAGCCAAAGATCCAAGTATTAAAAATTGTTCTACAAAAATCTTTCCGGCTACCACTAAAAAGGTAAGAAAATCTGTTCAAAGCATCCCCTCCGACTCTCCTAAACCCAGCACAAGCTCGTCAGCTATTAAAAAACAAAATGTGATCGAAACTCCAATAGAGAGACCTACTGAAGACACTGCTAGCCTAAAACTTACACCTACGGGTTATATTGAACAAGATGCTGGACCTTTCATAGTCATTGTTCAAAAAACAAATCCACTAGACTGGGAGGAGAAAGATCTGAATAAACTCTACTTAGGCAAGTGTCTAATAAAATCCTCCACTAGAGGAGTTAAAACGGTCACAAAAATAGGACGTAGCAAATGCAAAATTGAGTTTGACAATGCAATAGATGCCAACAAGTTCATTGAAAACTGCCCTCTGGACCCAATATACAGAGCATTTATACCTCTAGGACTGATGGCCACCCCGGTCTTGATTCACGGAGATTCCAGTCCCTTAGTAGCTTTTAAAAAGGTGTTCAGAATAAATTGGAAGAGAAAAGTCGAGGGCAAGATTCTTACTAAGGCAACCAACAAACTCAAAATTTATGGTGGGCGAAAGGTAATCCCTGAAAAGATTAATTTATATTATTCTACATTCATAGTAAACAAATTTGTACACGCCCAACGAGATGCTTCAGATGCCAACGTTTTGGGCACTCAAGTCGTTTTTGTAAATCAAAGTGCGAACGTTGTGGTAGATGCGGAGAGAGTAATTGCAAGGAGGGAAATCAGTGCAGCAAAGTGCCCAATTGTGTCAACTGCAACGGAAAACATGGCGCTTTTGACAAGGCATGTCCGATTTGGCTCATCATGGCGATTTGACCTACGAAGTAACGTCTCTCAAACTATAAAAAAAATTCAGACGAAACAAAACGAAACCAGAACTGCTTGTCAACAAAAGAGAAATTAATCGGACCCAAGTCAACTAATGGAAAAGGAAAGAAGAATAGAGAAAAGGAAGCCTCCATTTTGTCAAACCCTACCAATAAAACCAAAACCAGCAGGACTCCCATTGTGTCAGAGAGTAGGTGGCATTATTCGGCAGAGGACATATCCTTTAATCTAGACGATACGGATTCCCCTCAAAATGAATTTTTAAGTGATGCACTCAGTAAGGAGATCTCTCTCACAGGGCGTGTCAGCAGTGGACCAAATCTCCATGACATGTAGAATAACTACTGGAAAAGAAGAGTACCATATCAATCTAGATCTCCAAACATTGTATTCGTGAAAACTATCTAGTTTAAATCTATAAAGACCTGTATACAGGTTCGCAGCGTAGATCAGTAACAGGGGATGATTCCTCTAATTCCTCGTTTTTCTTAGACCTCTGATCTAAATTCCTGATTCAAAGGTGCCCACCGATCTATTAGCCTCTTAGTTCTCAAATTTTCGAGAAATTTAGATCAATGACAATAACAATAATTGTAATTGTTAACTTTTGAATTATAAAATTAATTATTTGATCAATGACAATAACTAATTTCAAATTTGTCAGCTTATTTATGAACTTATAAAGTAGGCCTTAGTGCCTTCTAAACGTCTGACGAACTTTACTTAAACTAACTGAAGACCATCCCCCTACTGATCTGGCCCATCAGTCTGGGATTGACGATTACAGAGAGAGAGTTTTTTTTCTTTATCACAAGAAAAGAACTAAGGCCATTTTAAAAAGTTGTACATCAAAAACTCATGGTTATTATGGCCGAAAGGCCGCGACCATTAAGGGGGTAGACTACAGTAAAATTTTCAAAAAATTCATTTCTTTTTTTTGCTTTAAATTTGAAATCAGCCACCTCGAAAACCACCGAGTTAGAAATTTCATCACAAAATAATCAAGATTTCACGTTTTGGCCAGAAATTTGGGACTCTGTCCCACAGTGCAATGTTCAAACGCGTTTTTCTCGAAACGATGTTTTTCAAAACGGTGTACATGATATCTCAAGATCTAATCAACGAATTGACTTGAAATTTGACACACTTCTTTTATGGAAGAGTGCCTCTGGCGTCACGTAGGATTTTGTCAATATCTTGCTTTGTTCAATAATTATTAACAATCATAACATGAAATTTGTGCCGAAAAAACGTATTTGCACAAATCCTACGTGACGCCAGAGGCACTCTTCCATAAAAGAAGTGTGTCAAATTTCAAGTCAATTCGTTGATTAGATCTTGAGATATCATGTACACCGTTTTGAAAAACATCGTTTCGAGAAAAACGCGTTTGAACATTGCACTGTGGGACAGAGTCCCAAATTTCTGGCCAAAACGTGAAATCTTGATTATTTTGTGATGAAATTTCTACCTCGGTGGTTTTCGAGGAGGCTGATTTCAAATTTAAAGCAAAAAAAAGAAATGAATTTTTTGAAAATTTTACTGTAGTCTACCCCCTTAAAAGGCCTCTACCCGGGGGCTACACGATCAATTTTTCATTTGCAATATTGCATTTAGTACAGTCAATATGCAATTTGCGCTCCGAAATATGACAAACCGACATTTGACCTTGAAAGTCGTTAGGGGGGCGTGTCAGAAGCCTACTGAAAAATTATGAAAGTCGCGGTTGCATGCAGATTTTGAGAAATTCAAAAATTTAATAAAAAAAATTTGAAACGCGTTTTTCTCAGAAAGTATAGGTTTTAGCGAAAAGTTTTTTAAACAAAAAATGTAGAGGTCATTGCGAACTACATTTTTTGTCATTGGAGTGACGTCATCCGACTTGAAATACAAAAAGTAGATGGCGCTAAAGGATAAAAAAAGTGTTTCTTTGCCATTTTCACTAGGAAAAATTAATTTTTTTACAATAATGTAAATGAGAAAGTTGTTTGTCATAAAATTATCTACAACTTTTGTTTGAACAAAATTTTTATAAAACTTACCGTTTTCGAGCTGTAGGCGAAAAAGTGCAACGGAGCATAGTTAACGGTTCTTTTGTTACTTTCGCCGGGCGAGTCGGCATAGTTTCGACAAAGGACCGGTTTCTAACATCTGCCTAATTCTCTAAGAAGCGTGCGTTTTCAGTTGCTATGCTAGTTTTGGAGAGTAAGGGCGTCAGAATTGTGCTCTCTGAAAATGAGTTTCTGTTTTGCTTGTGAGAAAAGTGACTTGTGAATGATAAGAACATCGTGATAATCGCATCGGAAAATTGCTCCAAAATACAATCATGCCTGTCGAACATCACAACGAGTGCCAGAAGGATTATTTAGATGGACGCTGTACTACGGTTCCTGCTGATGGGGAAGCGAATAACTCGAGAAGGTATTTCTATATAGTACATACTAAATTGATGACTGCTTGCGAGTGTTAAAGACCAAGCAATTTTACTAATTAGGTTGCAGTTACGTTATGTTTTTATATTTTTACTTTTCTTTCGTAATTATAAGCAATAAATAACTTTGTAAATCAATTAACTGTATATCAGACAAGCATACTATAGTGGAAAAAATAAATGGTTAAAAAAATTTTTTTTTTTAATTCTTTTAATTAACTAAAAAATGTACTGAAAAGTAAAAAATAAAAAATATTTAAAAGAAAGCGTGAAATTTCAATTTTAAAGAAAAAGTTAATTAAAAGAATGGCGCATTTTTCATCAAAAATTGAAAATATAACTGTAAATCGCCTGAGATTTACAATAACCCTCAAATTTTTGCTTTGTTAATTTCAAATTCACATTTTTTTTATAAAATCATCTTTTTTAATTTTGTTTTATTTTTCAATATATTTAAGATTTTAAGTATTAATTTATAAGGCGTAGTAAAAAAATTAATTTAAACTTGTTGCTTTGCTCAATTCACTTTGAAGAAAATTCTAACAAAATTTTTTTATGAAAAATGCGCCATTCTTTTAATTAACTTTTTCATTAAAATTGAAATTTCACGCTTTCTTTTAAATATTTTTTATTTTTTACTTTTCAGTACATTTTTTAGTTAATTAACCATTTATTTTATTTTCTACTTTTTAGTTTATTATATGAATTCCGCCATTTTATGATGGCAATTCTATTAGATTTAAAATTACGTCACACAGTTTACTGTATTCATTTGATACCCATGTCGTGGGCTCGGTGGAACATAATTGCAAAAACGGCCGCCATCTCGGAACCGTCTTCTTGATTTTTTTACAAAAAGGTCAGATTGCATTTAGTACTTATACATTTTTTTTATGTGACAGACTAGAGGCTTAGGGAAAATCCCTTTGTACTGTCGACAATCTATTTTTTTCGTATAGAGTGAATGTCGAACAGCAGCTCTAGCCGGAAGATAGAGAGAAGAGAAGGAAGTAACTATCACAACCTAGCCGCGATATTTTATTCCACCTACTCACAACCATTTCGCGACTCTGACATCGGGGCGTCGAGAACAACTCGCTGGAGTGTTATGCCTCCTGAAACGAGTTGAATCTCATAAACCAACCGATGGTATGCGCTTGGTGGAGCGGGAAAGGACTAGGGAAGGCTATGACAGGGGAGGCTGGAATGTAAAGAGGGAAGAAGAAAGAAGGAAAGTTAGGTGGGAAAGGCCAAGGACCGTGGGCGCCGCCGGGATTCGAACCCGGAACCTCTGGGGATAGCAGTCAGGCGCCTTACCTCTAGACTACCGAGGCCCCCGATGAGTTGAACTCAAGTTGAACCCAAGCCTAACTACATGTAAACGGAAGTCGAGTTGGGTTAAGGTTGACTGAACTCGACTTAGCTCTGCTACCTGGGTTGAGTTAAAATTATGCATACGGACATGAGTTCAGTATTTGAGTAGTTGAATTTAGTTGACAGCAGTATCTCTGTGTTTGTTTGTGATTTTTTGTAAAGTATATTGCTTCTTTATTTTCAATTCACCCTTAACTCAACTATTCATCTCATCATTTCATCATCATAAATAGCTCCACAGCCTGTTATTGGCCTCTGGCTTCCTGCAACATCCTCCTCCAGAACTGTCGGTCCCTGGCTTGAAGTCTCCAATTTCTTATACCTAGGGTTCGTAGATCTTCTTCTACGCTGTCTATATATCTCTTTTTTGGACGTCCCGTACCTCTGTGTCCGTCTGGTCTCTTGTTCATAATAATTTTTGTTATGCTGTCGTCACTGCTACGTTCAACATGTCCTGCCCATCGGATTCTGTTAATTTTTATAGTTTTAATGATGTTTGGATCTTTATACAACTGATACAATTCGTGATTGTATCTTCTCCTCCAAACACCGTTTTCGTTGATTCCTCCATATATAGTGCGCAGGATTTTTCTTTCGAAGCACCCTAGGAGGTGTTCTTCGTTACTTCTTAATGTCCAGGTTTCGGATCCATACAGTAGTATTGGCCTTATAAGAGTTCTGTACAGTTTTACTTTAGTGCTTCTTGATATGTTCCTTGATAAGAAATGTTTACGTAGCCCAAAGTAGCATCTGTTTCCCAGCGCTAATCTCCTTCATTTATACACATTAACTATCACCCGAACCACGAGTGTGTGCAAAATTAGAACTTGATCGGTTACATTTTCTACTTTTTAGTCTATTATAAGCTCTCCGCAATTTAGTGTTTTTGAATTTGGAATGACGCCACATAGCTAATTGTGTTCTACCTGTCATATCCTTTCATTTGACACCCATGTCAGAGAGCCGCGGCGCACAATTTCAAAAATCGGCCGCCATTTTGGAACCGCCATCTTGATATTTTTACAAAATGGCCAGATTGCATTGTCGTCCAAACTAAACGTGTATGAAAAATTTCAGCTCTATCCGAAACCGGGAAGTGCGTCAAATTTAACTTCCAAGATTTGGTCACATACCATGCAAGTTAAATAAAAGAATTTAAAAATAATAGTATTGTGAATTTAAGGCAAAATACACCCAAAAGCCGGTAAAGCAGCGGAGGATGCATCATTGCATTATGCTTTGGGCTTCCTTTTCTGCAAACGATTTTGGATTAAAGGCAAAATGTAGGTATGCGATAGATTGGTAGAAATACTGAATACGGTCATGTGAATAAAGGGTGTTTTCAATGATGCAGGATGCTTTTGCAGACTTGCACGAAAGCAAATGACGTTGACTGACAGCTTAAGCAACATGCAAAAGCAAACAACGTGCATCATTGAACATAACTCATAACTCAAAATTGTCAGCTGACATACGTGAAATTAGTGCTTCCACTACTTACGTATTGCGAGAAACTGAAAACAAAATGGATAAAAGAAATTTAAAAACATTAATTGGAATTGTTGCAAAACAAAATTCTAGTAGAAAGTGCGGATACGAGTAATGTCTCCCATTTCGTGCAGAGAAAAATGAAAAAGAAATCATTATTGGTTAAATTAATAATGAAAAAGTGAGTAAAACAAAAATGTATGGCAGCACTGACGTGTCTTCTTCTTCAAAATTACAACTGCAAGTATTTGAAAAAGCTGGCAAAGTATGCAATCTTTTGCTTTTAAGTTTTAATCATTGAACACTGTGCTTTTGCAAGTTGCTTCATTGAACAGCATGCAAAAGCAAATATGCCGCAAGTTTGAATCATTGAAAACGCCCAAAGTCTCTTCCTTTCTTCTCTCCTGTGAATAGATGGAATTGTTTTTTATTACCTATTTATTTCCTTAATAATATATTTATTTTCAAAAATGATGAAATTTCTTCCTGTATATATTATTTTTTCCACCACTATATTTCTGCATAAAAAAAGCATAGTTAAAGTTTTTATTTGTGCAATCTTTTTCTCAAAACATTTGTTTCAACCATCGCCCTTTAGCTAAGCAATAAGCTGATTATTTTCTGTTACGTCTTTTCCAGTATTTTTTCCATAATTCCTTGTTACTACTTGTTTGCTTCTAAATTTATTTCACGGCTACTCTTGATTCAAGTAGAAAATGAAATGAGTAAATTAATTTACACATTTCCGTAGACCCGAACCGTCGAAAATCAAATTAGTAGCAAAGATAACTCAGAAAGATACGACACTGTAATCCTTTCTGTGCGAAGAAAAAGGAAAGTAAAAATCTATGATCTTCTGTCTATTCATATACACGCTCCGGAATGGCGAGATGGCGGAGCAACGGCAAACTACACAAACACATGCAGAGCTGGAAGTACAAGAAGATGGTACATGAATTCACACAAGCAAAATAAAAGTCCCGACGGCACAAAAAATTGCGGAGAAGAGAAATCAGTGCGTCTCTTTCGCACTTCGTGAAATAACATTTCTTTATTTACCCTTTCTTTCTTCGATTTTTTTTTTGTTTTTAAATTGAATTTTGTCTCGCTTGCACCTTGTCGATTGATATATTCACTCGCAAGGGAGCTTATGGGAAATTTTGAGAGTGTCGTATCTTTGTGGGTAATCTTTGTTAGTAGTTTGAAATGAGTGTTCCATACAAATTTTGTTGAAGTATTTCTTTCGTCTCCTTATTAAAAAAAAAATACTTTTATAGTTCTTCAATTTTATTTATTACATTTCTTGAGTTTCACAACTTCGTTCTTGTTCTTCTTTGTTTTCTTTTTGTTTGGATACATAAAAACGATACAATATATAATCGAAACGCCATCTGTTGATTCAACTCGATTTTTAACAAACTTATTTCAACACTTTCCCTTGTTAAAAAAAGAGTTAAAAAAAACTTAACAAATTTTCATTATTTATAGTCTATTTTTTTTTACACAAGTCCCAATTTTGTACATAAAATTTTCAATCGAGTCTTTGGCAACGGCTTTGTCATTATGTCTGCCACTTCATTTTCCGTCGAGATCTGTTGATCTGTTGAACTTCAAGTTTTCCCTCCGTCACTTTTTCTCTTATAAAAATATGTTTGATGGAAATATGTTTAGTCCTGCGGTGAAACACCGGGTTTTGAGCCAATCTCACTGCTGCTGAGTTGTCTACTTGAATAATGGGAACATTTCTAAGCTTGAAGATTCCTCTAAACACTCTGCTTATCCATATTGCTTCTTTTGCTCCTTCGTTTGCTGCGATGATTTCTGCTTCAGTTGTTGAAGTCGCAACAACTGGTTGTCGTTGACTCATCCAGGAAATTGCTCCTCCTGACTACTTCACGATGACTCCGGAAGTTGAACGACCTGTTGCGGTGCATCCTCCAAAATCCGCATCACTGTAAATTTCTAAACAACCTTCATCCACGTTGCTTCGATAAACTATTCCCAGGTCCAAGGTCCCTGCTATGTATCTGAAGACTCTTTTGACTCTTATAACGTCCTCTTGAATTGGGTTTTCGAGCGCTCTTGAAAGAAACCCCACGCTGTACGCCGTCAGGTCTTGTACCAAGCATCAGATACATTAGAGCTCCAACTGCCTGTCTATAGGGAAATTTTTGTTGTTGATTTTCTTTCCCTGATTTAGAATTATTTTCGCCCTTGAGTATTGGAGTTGAAACTGGCTTACACTCTGAAAAATTAAATCGTTCTAAAATTTTATTTGCGTACGTTTTCTGATGAATTTTAATTTTCTTTTCTTCACACTCTATCTCAAGCCCTAAAAAATAATCAGCTTTCTTGGAAACAATTTTGAATTCTGATTTCAATTCTCCAATGAAAATTTCCATTTCATGTTGATCTGTTCCAGCTAGAAGACCATCATCAACGTAGATTACAAGAATAAGCTTCCGACCACTTCTTTCTCGGATGTATAAACACGGGTCAGCGTCACTCACCTCACCCTTAAATCCATGTTGTTCCAGGAAAACTCCAAAACGTTTGTTCCAGCATCTAGGTGCTTGCTTAAGACCATAGAGACTCTTTTTAAGTTGACAAACCCTATTAGTTCCATCATCGTAACCTTGCGGCTGTCTCATAAACACTGTTTCTTCAAGTTCTCCATACAGAAAAGCAGTTGATACGTCAAATTGTATCAGATGCATCTTTTCACTGGCTGCAATACTGAGAATAGAACGAATTGTGACCATCTTCGCCACTGGACTAAACGTTTCATTATAATCAATGCCACGGCGCTGACTGAATCCTTTGATGACCAGCCTTCCCTTGTACTTGTCGATGCTTCCGTCAGGATTTTTCTTTAGTTGGAAGACCCACTTGCTTGGAATTGCCTTTGAACCTGGAGGTAGATCTGTCAAAATCCAAGTTTTATTTTCCTTCATAGAGGCTATTTCGCAATCCATGGCCTTCTTCCATTCGGCTGAGTTCTTACTTCTCAAAGCATCTTCATAGGTCTCAGGATCTTCAGCCACTTGATTTACAAACTGGTCTATTATCATGGCGTAATCTTCAAGATGTTTGGGTTTCTGCAGAGTTGTTCGATCTCTCAAAACTCTTGTAGGTGTGTGTTGAGAATTGTTTTCTTCTTCATCTATATCTCCAGGCTCACTTGCAGTTTCGTATTCTTCATCACTCCTTGGTGCTCTTTTCATCTTCTGACTTTCCTCAAAGTTGATCTTCGACTTCAACTTTTTGTCAATCTTTTGCTTACCTGATTCGTCTTCTTTAACATGATCTTCATTTTCAATATCCTTTATAGGTAGTTTAACGTGACTCCTGCATTCATCAATTCTTTCTTAAAATTGAACGTCTCTTGACAGTATTACTTTGTAGTCGTTGGGAACATAAATTCTGTAACGCTCATCTCCATCATATCCGACTAGAAAACCTTTTACGGCTTTCTTGTCCATCTTCCTTCTCTTTTCAGCTGGTATGTGGACGTAACATGAAGATCCAATGATGCGTAAATGTTTGATTCTTGGTTCCTTTCCTGTCCAAAGTTCATAAGGACTTACTCCTTCTCTTCTGTCCTGTTCAGAATGTAGATAGCTGTGGTCACTAGCTCCGCCCATATCGCATCTGGAAATTCAACTTCACTGTTTGAATACTTAAAGGTCCTTGCCATCTCTACAATTGTGCGATTTTCGCGCTCACTGCCACAATTTTGCTCTGGTGTAAATGGCGCTGTCAGCCTCTGCGTAATTCCATTTTCTAATAGAATGCGTTTTACCTCTTCACAGTCGAATTCTCCTCCGTTGTCACTTAGTAGCTCTTTAATGTTGTGTCCAAGGGCTTTTGCATGTGCTATAAACTGTTTTAACACTAATTTGACATCTGATTTTTGTTTTAATACATAGCCATAACGGAACTTCGTATAACTATCCTTAAATACGACTAGAAATCGCTTTCTGCTAAATGATTCACAAAATGGGCCCACTACATCAGTTGAAAACAGTTCTCCTGGTTTTTTCGACTTTACTCTTGTACCAAAAGGAGATCTTTGTGCTTTGCCAAAAATACAGGGTTCGCAAACTTCTCTTTCCAGTTTCACGATAATACCCAACTTATATTTAAGCATCTTTTTAACGTGTTGTTTATCTTGATGACCCCATCTTTCATGATATAACTGTAGTGTCGAATTGTTGGCTTCTGCGATGCTAACCCTTTTAGTCCAGTCAAATTAGGGTTTCACCTCGGAATTTGAGGTAATAAGCTGAAAAGTGGCATGAAGCTTTGTTTTGGCATTTTACATGATGTGTCAAAAGTCACATATAATCTCGTGTCCGCGTCTTGAGATATTAGAGGTCAAAGGTCACAAAAATCAGTTTTTTGCAAATATCTCGTAAATTATCGGCTTTGCGCAAATTTTGGTTGAGTAAACTTTGTTCATTAGACAAATCTGCATAAAACTGTCTTGTACAGAATTTACGTAGAATTAATAGTTTTCGAGATATGGAACTGAGAAAACTCGAGCATCGCGCTGCATTCTTTTCCTCACCACCTTGGAAGTAGAACTCAAGCAGCCTTTTTGCATGGTATCCCCAGTAGGCCTAGTCCATAGGTTACAGGTTATGAAATAATTTTATTGATTATCTCTCTAACTCTTCTATTTCCACTTCTTTCATATTGCCATCTTCATCTGTAATCATCTCAGAAGAGAATAATGAAAGGTGGTCGGCGTTATCATCGCTCAATTCAGGGTTAATGGGTGTATCCTCGGACATGGAATTGAGACACGACGGGTCCCGACAAGAGCCATACGCTACGGAACATAACAATTTCACTTTTCTGCATTTACTTGTCAAATTACAGTTTGACCTCGGAATGAGAGGTAATAAGCTGAAAATTGGCATGAACCTTTGTTTTGGCTTTCTAAATGATGTGTCAAAAGTCTCATATAATCTCGGTTCATGCCAATTTTCAGCTTATTACCTCTCATTCCGAGGTCAAACTGTAATTTGACAAGTAAATGCAGAAAAGTGAAATTGTTATGTTCCGTAGCGTATGGCTCTTGTCGGGACCCGTCGTGTCTCAATTCCATGTCCGAGGATACACCCATTAACCCTGAATTGAGCGATGATAACGCCGACCACCTTTCATTATTCTCTTCTGAGATGATTACAGATGAAGATGGCAATATGAAAGAAGTGGAAATAGAAGAGTTAGAGAGATAATCAATAAAATTATTTCATAACCTGTAACCTATGGACTAGGCCTACTGGGGATACCATGCAAAAAGGCTGCTTGAGTTCTACTTCCAAGGTGGTGAGGAAAAGAATGCAGCGCGATGCTCGAGTTTTCTCAGTTCCATATCTCGAAAACTATTAATTCTACGTAAATTCTGTACAAGACAGTTTTATGCAGATTTGTCTAATGAACAAAGTTTACTAAACCAAAATTTGCGCAAAGCCGATAATTTACGAGATATTTGCGAAAAACTGATTTTTGTGACCTTTGACCTCTAATATCTTAAGACGCGGACACGAGATTATATGTGACTTTTGACACATCATGTAAAATGCCAAAACAAAGCTTCATGCCAATTTTCAGCTTATTACCTCAAATTCCGAGGTTGACCCCTTTTTTTGCCTTATTTGACTGGACTATTTCTTCTTTTTCTGGTATAATTGGTTCGATGGCTGCTCTGTACAGGGATCCTCCTTTGAAACGATTTCCGCATATAACTGTTTTTCCATTGACCTTTAAATGGCACTCAGTTGTTGTTGAGAAGAATTTGCTGTTTTCATTTCTATCTTGTGCTGCTAGAACAGAAAATAAATTTCTCGAAACCTTTGGAACAAACCAGACATCGTTCAAAGTCATCTTCAAAGCATTACATCCGTTAAAAGAGCAGATATTAATAGTTCCTTTCCCAATAGCCTTCAGAGCTTCTTGTCCAGCTGCCCTAATGACCCAAGGTCTCTGAAATTTTTGGAAGTCGACGAATAAGTCTGGACAATTTGTTACGTGCTTAGTAGCACCATTGTCTATCCACCACCCTGCTGATTTCGTTTCAGCCTGAAGAATTTCTTCCTTGTTGACACATAGCGCTATTTTGTATCCAGAGAGTTGCTCTGAGGGACGTTCTTCGGAGGTCGTCCATCAGCAATCCACTTGTAACACTTGTTAACCCAATGCCCTTTTTTCTTACAGTAATTGCAACTGTCATTTTCCTTTGACTTTTTCGATCTTTTCCTTTCGCTTTTCACTAAAAGTGCATCTCCGGTGAAGCCTTCTGCGGCCTTTCTGAAGTTTCTTTCATACATGCACAATTGGGTTATTAACTCTTCAAAAGTCTTTTCTTCATTTTTGGACAGTAGCATCCAACTAGATCTGAAATTTTCGAAATCACCCGGCAGTATTTGTAAAATTTTGCAAACTAAAATTAAATCTGGAAGTGTATTTTCATTTCTGGATTTTAAACCGTTATTTAGATCAAACCACAAATTTTTCAATTTTGCGACGTTGGTTGAAACATCCTCTCCATGAATCCAACTGAATGCAAAAAACTCGGTGCATATTTTAAACAATTGATCTTTGGATGATGCCTCGAAATGCAACTTTAATGCTTCCCACGCTTCGTGTGCTGTTTCTTTATTCATTATCCTTTGATAGACTACGTCAGTCACTGAGCTTGAAATCATTGATTTTGCATAGCTGTTTGCCTTACGAAACAAATCATTCTTTGCTTTGTACTCTTTGATTTCACTATCCGTAGCTTCAGCTTGCAACGGCTCAGGTTTTACTAACCTCCCATCAATGGCATCTAAAGCTCCTTCATGATAATCCAACAGGTCACGTATCTTCCTTTTCCATATGGGCCAATCTATCTCATTACCCAGAGGTTTAATATATTTTGCCAGCTCCATTTTAAAAAAAAAAGCTGAGTCAGCAAGACTTTTTTCTTCTGTTGGATAATTTAAAATAGTTAATTTAAAACAATTTTAATTTCTTACTAGTAATAAATAAATATGGGAACTGGGCCCATAACCTGTTGAAGTATTTCTTTTGTCTCCTTATTAAAAAAAAAATACTTTTATAGTTCTTCAATTTTATTTATTACATTTCTTGAATTTCACAACTTCGTTCTTGTTCTTCTTTGTTTTCTTTTTGTTTGGATACATAAAAACGATACAATATATAATCGAAACGCCATCTGTTGATTCAACTCGATTTTTAACAAACTTATTTCAACAAATTTACATTTGAATTGCTGTTTTGGCACAAAGCCAGAAAGACCTTAAATTGATAAGTTTTGCTTATATCTATAAACTCGATGGAATGAGACCGAAGTGAACTCTGCACAGCGATAGGTTTCCAACAAAACATCATTTGTCAAAATCTGACACCCTTTAAAAATCGTGCAAGAATTACGTTACCCTTTATAAACATCACGAAAATTCCAAGCGTGGATAAGCATTTTATTGACGGGGAATTGTTTTCTACATCCTACAGTTTCAGGAATTTGCGGCTCATTCCGAAAATTCCAGTAGATAACAAAACATGTGTTCTTTGATTAGTTTTGCTAATATCTCCCAAAAGGTTTGGCATATCTAAATGAAATCAATCGCTTCCCAGTTTATCAGCGGCGCTTCAACACGCTCAATACGAATTCGAACACCCGCTCTTGTAGTGAACGAAGTACGAAGGAAATGTTTGTTTGTTAACTTTCAGGTAAAATAAATTCTCTAAAAAATCTTGTCAATTTACCACTATTATAGTTATATTTGAAAAAGCTTCTCCCAGGATTACTTTGGCTGGATTTACACGACCGGACGCCGAACAGACAAAACTTAGCTGTCATCGTTAATTCCCTTTTGAAGTCCGATGGAAAGTCCTATGAGCGTTTTCACGGGCGAAACTCCAACGAACGAACCAACGAACGAACTAATGAAAGCAATTTGCTTTTTGTTGTTGCTTTTTGACATTTGCCTTTGAAGTTTTCTTTTCTTCTCTTCCTGCCAACAACAACAACGCAGGAACTATCAAAATGCTCGCTCCGCTGTCCGCTGAAAATGTCCATTAAAATTGTCCGCCCTCCCCATCGTTCTCTCTCACCCTCTTCCCCATAAACCCAGTTCGTTCGTTCCTTTTGTCTGTTCGGTGTCTGTTCAGTGTCCGGTCGTGTAAATCGGCCCTTTGTCACCAGTTCTGATACTAGTCAATTTCCCACTAGTGCTAAATGTAAAAAGTCAGTTTATTCCGTCTACGTTCATCATACTGGGAAGTTGATCGTGTGGACCGAAGAAGTCAAACCCACATCCCAACTAATTTCTTATTTAAATTTATTCCGTCCAACAATCATCATTTTAATAAAATATTCTCTAACTAGTCGAAATTTCACAAATAATAAAACCTTTAAAAAAAGGCCCAAACGCAAATCGTCCCAAGGCCACGCTCCTATGAATTAAACTTTGAATAGAGAAGACGAGGAAGTGCAATTTATTACACACGGGAAAGCATTTTGGCAACACTAATGAATAGCATTCTTTACGTATTTGTGTCAATCCCGGCTTTGTTATATTTATTCAAAAACCGGGAGGGATATCGTTTCTCAGCAACCATCTCGGTGAGAATGCTTAGGGGCCCATACACTACAAGGTTTTATGCGTACAAACAAGGCGTTCAAACAAAGATTGACAGTGTGTGGTGAATTTGGTGTTTGGTTTTATCTTTGTCACAAGTTTGTCCCAAATATCAAAATGGTTTGATTTTTTCGTGGTTTTATCTGACAGTTCTGTGCATAACATAAAATTTCAAAGGCTATTGATTACAACTTATTCCTAGTTAAAGAACTCATTTCGATTTGAAATCTTTAAAGGAAAATGAAAACCATAATAGTGTATGGGTAAGCTCGGCGTTCAAACAAGTTTGTCAGAAAGATTGTGGGACATGTTTGTACGCATAAAACCTTGTAGTGTATGGGGACCTCTTCACTTGGCTAAATGTTTGAAGCAGACCCTTCGCAAAACCTGAACAAATTTCACTACGCCTATGTCCGGGATAGACAATGTATTTTGTTGTTGTGGGTAAAGTGAATGTATTTTGTTGTTGTGGTTAAAGTGGAGGGAGAGAATTAGAGAGAAAATTTCTTGATCCCAAGTGCTTCCCTCAAATCCGTGTACATGTACGCTATTTTCGGTTCCTTATCTTCTCTATTCAAAGGAATTAAATCGCCTGAATCCGATCATTTTTTACCACTTTTAAGGCCCAGTTACATAGCAGCGTTGCATAGCTTAGTTGAGCATGACTTTTTGCAACCTAGTCACATAACAGATTAGCGTTGCGTTATTTGACAAATAAAGTTCCGTCAATCGGCAGAGTTCGTTTTATATAAAAAGTGGAAAAAATGCAAGAAATAATGAAATTGTATGGTTTGTTATTACAATTAACCAAGTGGCACTATTTTAATTTGTCAACCGACACTTTTTTAATTCCCAACTGTCACTTTTTAAATTCCCAACGTTTGCTTCGCGTAAAAAGTTGAAGCTTGTTCAACTCATGCGTTGCGTTGCGTTGCATTACGCGCAATGTAGCAAGCCCTATTTAAATTACATAGTTTTAATTTTGACAGACGCTACGAAACGCAACGCAACGCTGCTATGTAACTAGGCCCTTACTATCTGCATATGAAACTTTCTCAAAGCTCTTGGCAGTGCCTCCCAAGAGTTAGCGGGGGCATTTTTCGTCTGGAGGAAGCTTAAATGGAGGAAATAGGAAAGCTCTCTGAACAAAATCGTGCACACTTTCCTGGTATGAAATGGAGCATGTTAATGGCCTCGAGATTCGCGGTTGCGGATTTGAGAATCGCAAAGTGTCAAACCCGCACTCACTTCCGAACCCCGGATCTGGGAACCGAGGCCAATTTGCCTCGATTCCCAGATCTGGCGGAGCGGAAGTGAGTGCGGATTTAACACTGCGATTCTCAAATTCGCAGTCGCAGATTTGTTTAATCAAAAAATCTGGAGTGAAGACTCACGCGATTATGAAATACGCGATGCCGGATTATCATAGGCGCACGGTATACAGAAATAAGGTAATGTAAAAGTGACTGACAGCTTCTAATGTTAATGTTGATGACGTCACTGGGCGCCCAAAAGTGAATTTTATTCCAGTAAGCAAAATTTGTTGTGCAATTAATATTGAGAATTTAGTGTTTTATTGAATTAATAAGGAACTGAATATTAAGAATTTAGTTAATTAATCAATTAATAAGTGAAAATGGGTGGGTGTAATGTGTTGAACTGTAAAAACAATATCAGGAAAAAACATGACTCAAAAATAGTGAGATGTTTTCGGTTTCCAAAAGACCAAAATGTATGTGAAAAGTGGCTCAAGGTTTGTGGGAAAAATATTAAAAACATTAATAACGCCAGAATATGCTCTAATCACTTCGTGGAGGAGGATTATAGTTTAAGAGATGTCCTATTACATACCGACATACATATGTAAAAGAAGACTAAAGACAGACGCTGCTCCTAGCGAAAATCTGCTTTCTTCCAGCGAACCTTCCGCAAGGGAAGACAGGATGTGTAAGAGGACCCAAAAGGAAATTGTCCATGAAGCTATTGTAGAATATGAAGAGTAAGCTTATACAAATGTTTTATATGGTGGTTAAAAAGTTGCTTTTTCAGAATTCAAACCCTCTTGGCAGTAGATGCTTCAGCAATAGTATAGCGACTGAAGAATCCGTTAACACCCCAGGTGTTGCTACACAGACATGGTAAATATAACAATTTATGATGAATATTGCATTATTGTAGTAACATTACAGTGGCGTAGGAACGGGGGTGGTTTTGGGGACCAAACCCACCCCGAAACGACTTTTGTATGAAGGAAATTCAACTTGAATATTTATAATATCATTTTGTAATTTTGGTGGTACATTCAGCGCGAAGAAAATACACTAGAAATATCACTTATTGTGCCTCGAAAGCGGATCGCAAGTGGTTAGGTTAAGTTGAAATGGCTGCACTTAGGCACACCATTGGGCCCATTGTGATGTTATTCCAGTGTTGGGACAAAATTCAGGCCATTTCAAGCCATTTGGACCCTTTGATAAGGCGACAAAGGTCAGGAACCCCAGTATTTTGCAGCTCGCTCAATCCGTTAAGGAAAGGTGAGCCGAGGAAGATCCCTGTTTTCTTTGCAAGGGCGGAACTTGAATAGAGAAGATGGGAGACAGTTTCTTCGGTATATTCATAACTTCTGCATATGTTGGTGGGGGAAGTCCCAATGTTTCGGCGTGCGGTCCAAAAGGACAATAACCGGTCAGCACCTTCCGCCATATTATGGGAAGAGTGCGAAACACTGTTGCTGTGGTCCATCTCAGCCCAGCTCGAGCTAAGCTGATTTTTTTCCCAGCCTGTTTATAGGTCGTACATGTTGTGAGAGCCTCCCATATGGCAGTGACTTGCGCTTGGAAGACGCTGCAGTGGTCAGGTAGAGAAGAGAGGTGTTTATATTCAATACCTCGGAAAAAATAACAGAGCCCACGCTGTTTCAATTTTTGAGCCATCTCTATAGATACATAATGACCAAGGAGCTCATAAGACGGCTAAGGAAGTAATCAAGAAATTTGCTGAAAAGCGTAGAAACATAGAACTATGACTTTTATCATGTATGTCAAAAGTGAACAAACTGAATTCCTCTATAACACTTCTTCTAGTTTTATTCCTATTAAAGCATAACTAAAAATTATATCAATTTTGAAAGATAATGTTTGGAGTTCAGGACTCGACCTACAACTATTTAACCCCCCCTGAAAATATTTCTTGCTACGCCACTGGTAACATATTGATTATTATTCTTGTAGGGGAGACTTGGAAACTGGAGTTTTGAAGAAGCGTTTAAAAAACAGACGAATGAAAACATGCTACTAAAAAAGCAGCTACAGGAAGAAAGGGAATTTGGTAAGAATATCAGAAGTCTTTTTATAGAAGCCCAGATTAAAAAAATTAAAAATCCGCAAAATAAAGTTAATTGGTCTTCAGATGATATTGCAAATGCAATATCTTTTTTACTCTGCCGGAGCAAAAAGCTATCGGCTTCTACGAGCACGGGGACATCCTTTGCCCTCAGTTTCAACTTTAAAAAAATGGGCAGCTAAACTGAAGATGGACGCAGGGATATTAAAGTGTGTATTAAATCTGCTTAGAACTTGTAATTATAGCGAAAAAGAGCGAGTGTGTGTTTTGAGTTTTGGCGAAATGAAAGTTAAAAGTAATTACGAATATGAACGGTCTGCCGATATTGTTTTAAAGCCTGCTAAATACGTCCAGGTTGCAATGATTCGGGGCTTGTACAAGAATTGGAAACAAGTCATATATTATAGTTTCGATTGTGCAATGACTGCTACTATCATTGCACATATCATAAAATCTTTAAAAAATATTAATTATAGTGTTGTTGCTATTGTGTGTGACATGGGTCCTACAAATGTTGGCCTCTGGAGGGAACTAAATATAAATCGGGAAAATACGTTTTTTTCTATAAACGGTCAAAAAGTGTTTGCTTTTGCGGACACTCCACACTTAATGAAGTTAGTGCGAAATCACTTCATAGGTCAAGGGTCTACCATTGACAATAAAAAAATTACCTCAAAACCAATTGTAGAGCTACTGCAACTACAAGTAGAGTTAAATATATGCCACAAAATTAGTGATACACATTTGGATGTGAAAAATGCCGCCCGCCAAAAAGTGAAGTTTGCCGTTCAACTTTTTTCGAACACAGTATCTCAAGGTCTTAAAAGAGCAATAAGTTTGGGTAGAATAGGTGATGTTCCAAACTCTTTAGAAACAAGCGAGTTTGTTAAACTAGTGAACGATTGGTTCGATATTTTTAATTCCTCCAATTTTGTGAAAGACGAGAGATCGAACTCAAGCTTTTCAATCCACTAATGAAAAACAGCAGGCTATTTTAGCTTTAACCAACGAAAAAGTGGGTTTGTTAAGAGTTGGTAATAGAAGAACGCTTTTACCATTCCAAAAGGGTATTCTGCTAAATAATGGTTCTCTGACTGCATTTTCGCAGTATTTACAAGAAACTTATAATAATAAGTATATATTAACAAGAAGACTGCAACAGGATGACCTAGAACGCTTTTTTGGAACTATTCGTTCTAAGGGCGGACTCCACGATCATCCCACAGGCTTAGAATTTAAATATAGATTAAGAATGTCTATTTTAGGTAACTTTTAACGAATTCTAAAATTTCGTTTCAATGTTGTGCCGTCTGTTTTATAGTAGCGTAGATGTAGTAAATACTTACTAACTCTGTTATTAGCAAAGTAATACTAATATTAACAGGTCATTCAGGTCATTATTTATATAGCGTAATACTAAATATAGTTTTCATATAAATATATTAATTTTTCATTATTAATTTCCTTAAGGTCGTTCCGATAGCACCCAGCAACTAACATGCGCAGCAATGTGCAACAGTGTACGGACATCTTCGATGATTTTCAGTTCACTGCACGCATTTTAAATCCATTCAGTGCAGCAAACGAAAATATCCCAAACAACCAGGCACAACCAGAACACCAAGAGCTACATTTATAGGAATTTGAGGAGGATTCGGTGGAGTACATTGCTGGGTACATTATAAAAAAATTAAAACTCCAGGAAGAATGTGATGTAACCAACACGTCGTTCACTTGGGTTGACCAGGTATCGGAAGGTGGCCTAAAAAAAACCAAGGGCGGAGTTTCTGCAAAAAAATTTAGAATTAGAATCTATATTTAATAACCGCCATGGGCACAGTTTTAATTTAAAAGAAAAAATAATACAAAATAGTTTACATTTCTCTCAACATGTTATGTTAGAAGACCCATTAAAAAAATTATTTTTTAGAACACGTTTATATATTAGGCTTAAGCCATTAAACAAAATATTGTTACTGTATTGTAGTAGTTTACTGAACGAACTGAAGCTAGATGGCGTTCATGTCATTTAGATGAAAGGGGAAAAAGGTTGATTTGATAAATCAGTTGGAAACACACATGAAGGAAATTATCGGTGTTTCTTTACCAACAAGGTTAGATGAGGATAGCGGCGGTCAGGAGGCCGAAACGGATGTTCGTGCATCTACTCCAGTTAATGTCGAAAAAGACGATTCTGAGGATGATAGTATTCCCAGTTCGAGAAATATATCCGAATGGAAAGCAAAATTGTTTGAGATGCGTAATGCTGAGAAAGCCTTATTAGAAAGGGAAATCTTATTAAAACGTGAAAGTGAATTGCTAAAAATAAATAAAAAAATTGTTGTCTGTAAAGAGGGTTTACGGACGATAGTTTAACGTGACAACGTCATGAGACCGTGGTAGCTGGCTGAAATCTCCACATAATATCACGTGGATGCCTCCGAATGGTTTGTCATAAAAGCCGGTAATCTGCTGCAGTCGGTAGTTGATTTTTTGAAGAATGGCTGAACTTAACATGCTGATCTCGTCGACGAAAACAGCTTTGACGCCAACGAACATGTTTCTGTAGGCTTGCAAATTTTCTGTGGATAAGAGTTTTGCCACGCGAGAAGTTGTGAGACGAAACGCTGAATGTACTGTAGTGCCACCAAGAGGTACAGCGGCTTTACCTGTGCTTGCACAGGCAATTTAGGTGTTGTTCATCGAGTTGTGCTCCTGAGTGTATCGGTTGTACGTTTCCATAAGGCACTTTAATGTGTAAGTTTTTCCACAGCCCGCCGAACCGGTGAAGAAAATTTGTAGCGCTTCCAAAATGCCATCTCCACAACCATGTAATCGGTGAATGACTTCAAGGATGATCTCCCGTTGTTCCGGATTGGTGGTTCGAAGAAACTCGCAATACTGCTGCTTTGACATCACATTGCTGCGCTTTTTCACAATCGAGAATCCACAACAAATATTATTGTTGACAATTTTTGACAATTTTAATCAAATTTTTAAGATTACTACAATCAAATTTTTATTAAAATTACTACGGGACTTACGGGACTAACGGGACTAACGGGACATAACGGGACAATGAGTCATCATTTTTCGTGCATGCAGCCGGCTTTCATCGTTTTAATAGACGTTGTCACGTCAATAAAGATGCTCGACATGCCGACGGAAGTCAACGATATAATCCCACATTTGGATCCATCAAAAGGGTTATCTTCTAAGCAATGGATTGAACAATTAGACAAACTTTCCGAAGTATACAATTGGAGAGAAAATACTGTTACGTTTTTACGGCTTAACGGATTCGTAGGATTAATTAAGGAATACACTTTTTAATTATCCAAACAAAACTTATTTATTACAAACCAAACACAATTTAAAAATAAACACAATTCTTAGAGTTCACTATAATCGCTAGCAAATTTAATATTTCGCACTATTCAATTCTAATTATCGCTTTTTATTTCACTACTTTTCACTGTTCTCACTTTAAAACACTTGTATCGCCTTTATAATCAAAACTGACTCGATAGCGGCTGCCAGGCGCTTTTATATAGGCAGCTCCACCTTTGTCTACTTTCTGGAACCTTCGTTTTCTGGTTCCTTGTGGTATGTTCTTTTATTTCCTTAAGTTTCGACCAGCTTGAAGTTGTCTTCGCTTATCGCTCGTTAGTTTAGTACATAAATTCTTACTTCAGACAACAACCAAAAATCGTTGATTCATCCTCTCGACAAACAGATGGCGCATAATCATCCTGGATCCGGCTGATGATATGGGCACAGCCTGTCTATGTGCACAATCTTCTTCTTTGCTTTGGGTCCTTGTTGAATCCTGTAGACCACATCGTTGATCCGTGTTAGGATTTTATAGGGCCCCTCCCGCTGACGCTGAAGTTTCGGAGACTTGCCTTTCCGTCTTCCAGGGTTGAACAGACAAACGAGGTCACCTTCCTGGAATCCGCTACAGTTTGCTCGGAGGTCGTACCTTGTTTTCATCCTGTCACTGGCTATCTTGAGATTCCTCCTTGCGAGCTGGTGGATATCTGCAAGTCTATCACGAAGTTCACCTGTATAACCGCCCAAATTTCAAGTCGCTTGGCAGCCGGATTTGTCTTCCAAAAATCACACTAGAAGGGGTTTGTCCTGTGGAATTATGAACTGCTGTCCGATATGCCATTAGAAAAATAGGGATATAACTGTCCCAGTCGCGCTGATGCTCGCTAACGACTTTCCTTAAGTGCTCTAGCATTGTCCTGTTGAATCGTTCTACCATTCCATCGGATTGGGGATGAAGGGGCGTCGTCCTGGTCTTCTTCATTCCGAGTATCTTACATACTTCTTGAAAAACTTGAGATTCGAAATTTCTCCCTTGGTCAGAATGAAGCTCATGAGGAACACCAAATCTGCAGATCCAATTGTTCACTAATTCCTCTGCAACAGTGATTGCTTCCTGATTTGGAATGGCATATGCTTCGGGCCACTTACTGAAGTAGTCCATAACCACCAAAATGTAACGATTCCCTCGGTCTGATGCTGGAAAAGGTCCCGCCACATCGATTGCAATTCTTTCAAATGGGGCTCCCACGTTGTATTGCTGCATTTCTCCTTTTGTTTTTACTCGAGGGCCTTTGCTGCTGGCACAAATTGTGCATTTACGGCACCAGTCTGTAACATCGTCCCGCATGTGAAGCCAATAGAATCTATCTCTTATTTTTGCCAAAGTTTTATTGACTCCCAGATGGCCTCCTGATGCGCCGTTATGACACTCCTCGAGAATATCTCTTATTCTACTGCGAGGGACTAACACCTGCATTCGGTGAGAGGTACCGTCAGCGGTTTCCCATTTGCGCTTTAACACTCCTCGCTCGATGTGCAATGAATCCCATTGGGCCCAATAGCTCTTCAGGGTTTCGCTTCTCTCTGCAATATCCTTCCATTCAGGCTTCTCCTCGTATTCCTTCCATGCCAGAATCGAAGAAATATCTGGGTCGTCGCGTTGGGCGTCTCGGAGTCCCTGGTCGTCCCATCCTGTCGTTGGCTCAACGGTCGTCCTTTGACACTTTTCCTCAATACGCCCACAATGTTTGCAATCTTTTACGCATGGTCGCCGGGAGAGTGCATCTGCGTTTCCATGGTTTCCCCCTTTTCTGTGGCCTATATTAAAGTCGTAGGACTGAAGTCTCTCGATCCATCTTGCCACTTGTCCTTCAGGATTTTTAAATTGCATCAGCCATTTTAATGCTGCATGATCCGTTCGAAGGATGAAGTTTTGCCCATAGAGATACTTGTGGAAGTGCTTAGTTGAGTCCACGATTGCCAACAGTTCTCTCCTTGTGACGCAGTAATTCCGCTCCGTTTTGACAGCGCTCTACTGTAGTAAGCTATGACCTTTTCCTGCCCTTCGAAGTTTTGTGATAGCACTGCAAAAATTCCGACATTACTCGCATCTGTGTCCAATATGAATTTTTCCCCTGGCTTCGGATATGTAAGTATTGGTGCTTGGCAAAGTCCTTGCTTTAGTGTCTTGAAACTTTCCTCGCATTTTTCTGTCCAGATAAATGGTCTTCCTTTTTCTGTCAGTTTATGTAATTCCTTAGCTATGTCGGCAAAGTTCCTGACAAAACGTCTATAATAGGTGGCAAGTCCCAAAAAGCTTCGAAGTTCATGGTTATCCTTCGGTGTGGGCCAATTCTTAACCGCTGTTATTTTCTCAGGATCTGTTTGAACTCCATTGGATGAAACCACATGTCCGAGATAGTTGACTTGGTCTCTGAACAGTACGCACTTTTTAGGGCTGAGTTTCAGTTGGGCTGTTCTCAACTTTTGGAAAACCTCTCGTAGATTGCCCAGATGTTCCTCGAAACTTTTTCCAACGACGATGATATCGTCCAAATAAACCAGACAAGTCTTCCATGTCAGTCCTCGCAAGACGCATTCCATCAGTCGTTCGAATGTAGCTGGAGCATTACACAGTCCAAACGGCATGACTGTAAACTGCCACAGGCCGTTTCCTACGGAGAAGGCCGTCTTTTCTCGGTCCTCGGGGTGAATTTCGACTTGCCAGTAGCCGCTCTTAAGATCCAAGGTAGAAAACCATTGAACTCCAGAGAGAGTATCCAGGGTGTCATCGATTCGAGGTAGTGGGTAGCTGTCCTTTTTAGTGATGTCATTTAACCGCCGATAATCCACGCAAAACCTTGTACTGCCATCTTTCTTTCTGACTAAAACCACGGGAGACATCCAAAGGCTTTTCGACTCCTCTATAAGACCTTGTCTTCTCATATCTTCAATCATATTGGCTGTCTCTTCCCGCTTGGCTAGTGGTAGTCTTCTCGGCGGTTGTTTAATTGGCTGGGCATCTTTGGTGTCGACCCTGTGTTGAACGATGTCCGTTTTCCCAAAGTCATCATCTCTCATGGCGAAGATATCACTGAAATCCTCTACTAATTTTCTTGCCTGGAGATACTGCTTTTGTTCAATACAACTAGTTGAGAGCACTGCATTTACTAATTTCGTGGCCTTTGGCTTTGATTTTGGAACCGTTTCGATGTTAACGCACTCCACTAATGTAATCTGTTCTGCCGGTTCTCCTTTCCCCAAAACCGTATCCTTCTTCAATCGTACTTCTCGTTCATTAGTATTTAACACTCTCACGAATACCTCCTTCTTGTCGTCGATGCTCACCAGACATTTTCCAATTGCTATATTTTTGCTTTGTTCCATTTTTTCTGGTTCTATGAGGTAAAATCGGTAGCTCCCGGGATCACCATCGACTATCGCTCGTACCAATTTCTCAGCACACGGAGGAAGCACGGTATCTTCACGAACGAAGACTTTCAGCTGCGAATAACAAGTGGAACCTGTCGCCATTGGGATCTCCTTGTTGTCATATCTCAGTATTTCCTCTCCGATGTCCAGTAGAATTTTATGTGCTTTCATAAAGTCCAGACCGAAAATACACTCGTCTGTTATATCAGCTACCAGGAACGAATGTGAAAATCCAATGTCAGCAAGAACCACATCCAACATAATTTCCCCGTGTAATCGTACTGGCTCTCCTGTTGCAGTTTTCAGTCTGTATTGGCGTGCGTCTTTCAGCCATTTATTACCGACCATGTCAGCGCGGATAACAGATTTTGAAGCACCAGTATCTACCGTTATTGTGCATTTTTCCGCTCCAATCTTTCCATCGACGACCAGGCTGTTGCCACTACGCGGCAGTTGTTTGATAGTGGTGATGATGACACCGGGGGCTTCGATTTCCCCGACTGACTCCTGCCCCATGGAGTCAGTCTTTATTCGTTTCCCTGCTGCTGTCTGCGGGGAGACACGGAGTCATTGTTTTCGGCCTCCCTCTGGTCGCTTTTCTGGCGATGTCCGCATTTTTCACAACAAGTTCCGCCACTCCTATTTTCGGTTGATTCTGTTCTCCTTCGCTTTCTGCAATTCCTTTACAAATGACCCGGTTCACTACAGTTCCAGCATCGGAGTCGACCGCGTACTTCTGCTGCATTCATTCTGTTGCAAATATCCTCTGTTGTGTGGATCTCTCTGAGGCGGACTGCACTTCTTGATGCTTGCTTCGCTGCCTCGTATGCCAGAGCATATGCCAGAACTTCAGCGGTATTCTTCTTTCCGGCCAATCTCGCTGCTTGTTGTAGATCTCGGTCGGCAAAAGAGTTAAGAAAGGCCTCTCTTGCTACTTCGTTGATGTAATCTTGGCCGAAACTAGGATAAGCCAGATGCACTAACCTCTCGATATCGGCGCATAGTTGTTGTAAAGTTTCTCCTGGCTTTTGAAGTCGATTGCGAAGTTGAAGTCGATAAACCTCTTGCATGTGCTGATCACCGTAACGCATTTCCAGCGCTTGAACTAAGAACCCGTAGCTGTTGCGATGTTCTGCTGGTATTGACTGCAATATTTCTGCTGCTGTGCCCCTTAGTGACAACGTTAAGGCCGTTGCTTTCTCCTCCTCAGTCCAGAAATTGCCTGCTACTGCTGCTTCGAATTGGAGCTTATAAGTAGACCATGGGCTTTGCCCGTCGAAAGTTGGAGGCTGCAATTTCCTAACTCCGATGACTTCGTCGGATGCTGCCGCTGGGTGGTGAATCTTTACCCTTTCCAGGTCGGCTCTGACCGATTCTAGTTCCATCTTCAACTTTTCATCATTTTCCCTCATGGAATTTTCGAGCTTCTCCAGATCATTCCTTACATTTTCCTTGATGGAAGATTCGAGACTTTCCAGATCATTCCTTACATTTTCTTTCATGTTATCCAGCTGGCTCCTCTGTTCTTCCATCGACTCTTTGAGCTCTGCTAACGAACGTTCATGAGCTATTGCCAACAATTTCTGTTCGTCTTTAAGCGCCATCACTTCAGCCTTGATCTCTGTCGATGCACGTTCTTGCGCTGCTGATGACCGTTCTTGCGCTTCCTTCATCACCATCAATGTTTTAAAAAGTTCTGCCATACTCCCTGTCGTTTCTTCTGGCTCCTCGTCTTCAAACATGTAGGTTTCAGGATCCTTACCTTCGTTCACCATAGCTTCTCGGAGTAGGGCGGTTAGGGAACTTTTAGCCCCCACCGTAGACAACGAGCGTTTACTTAATTCTTTTTTCAACTCTACAGTGCGCAAATCCACTAGCTTTCGACCCATTTTATTAATAAGTCCTTATTTCTCACGCACAAAATTTAAATTCCAATCACAATTATTGTTCAAGTTCACTTATTTCACTTATCTCTTAATTAATCCCACTTCTGACACCAATTGTTACGTTTTTACGGCTTAACGGATTCGTAGGATTAATTAAGGAATACACTTTTTAATTATCCAAACAAAACTTATTTATTACAAACCAAACACAATTTAAAAATAAACACAATTCTTAGAGTTCACTATAATCACTAGCAAATTTAATATTTCGCACTATTCAATTCTAATTATCGCTTTTTATTTCACTACTTTTCACTGTTCTCACTTTAAAACACTTGTATCGCCTTTATAATCAAAACTGCCTCGATAGCGGCTGCCAGGCGCTTTTATATAGGCAGCTCCACCTTTGTCTACTTTCTGGAACCTTCGTTTTCTGGTTCCTTGTGGTATGTTCTTTTATTTCCTTAAGTTTCGACCAGCTTGAAGTTGTCTTCGCTTATCGCTCGTTAGTTTAGTACATAAATTCTTAATTCAGACAACAACCAAAAAATCGTTGATTCATCCTCTCGACAAACAGATGGCGCATAATCATCACAATACTATTCTTCATTACGACTCAAGGGAAGTGCAAAAGTGTGGAACCACAGCCAAACGGGATTGAATGATTGGAAAAGATTATGTACAGCACTTTTATGTACCTTCCCGCCAGTGGGCGATGCTTACGAAATTCATTCAGCTCTGAGCAGAAGATCGAAGCGGTCAGATGAAAGTTACGAAGATTACGTTTTTGCCATCACAGAGATAGCAAGAGGACATTCTGTTGATGAGCAATCTCTTATTAAATACATCATAAAAGGTATAAGGAATTATGGCGTCAAACAAATTTTATCTTTACAGAACATAAAGTCTGTGGACGATGTTTTGCATCAACTACAGCAAGTTACAAACATCGAACTTCAGCGAGGGAAGATCCTAAACAGCAGAAAGATCAGTTAAAAGTCAAATGTTACAACTGTGGCGATTTTGGACATTTGACTATGAATTGTACGAAGCCAAAGAGGATGCGAGGTTCTTGCTATTATTGTGGTGATCCTACTCATATAATATCAAATTGTCCCAGACAGAACAAAGGTTCAAAAGGAGAAAGCGGAAAACAAGTAAGCGGTGTCAACTTTTGAAAAAATAACTTAATTTCCTCAAATAATAATTTTAATACATAATTGCAAAATGTTAAAGGTAGTTCTACAGTCCCCGAAATAATTATAGGTTCACATAAAAAATTTAACGCTTTGCCGGTATTTGTGAGACCGTTGAAGAAAATGTTAATCATTCTTGTAATCATTTGCATTATTTGCTCTCTTAAAAATCCATTAACAGATGTCAAATGCATCCTGAAATTAAAAGGTTTGATTGACACGGGCAGTCCTGTTAGTCTTATTAAGCAGAGTTTAGTTCCGATCAATGTCGTTAAAGTAAGAAAAGATCAAAGTCATGATTTCTTTGGAGTTAATAATAGCAAAGTTGTTCTATTGGGAGAATGTTTAAGCTCGTTGGAGATTAACAATTATATTTATTCTGTTAACCTTTATGTAGTTCCGGATGATACCATGCAACCATTTATACTCTTAGGTCGTGATTTCTTAAAATTAAGTGACGCCGAACTTCTCTTAGAAGGAAATTCTGTGATAAGATTTAGTGATGATGGTCACCAATTCTTAAACATAAACGTGGAAAACGCTTACGACCAAATAGAGAATAAACTCGCTATTGGTCCTAGGTTAGATTACGCTACTAAAGAAAATTTCTTGAAAATTTTTTACGATAATTATTATTTTGCTTCAAAACCTGATCATCCAGAGACGGTATTTAAAATGCACATTCACCTTACTAGCAGTAAAGCCATAACATCAGCTCCTAGGAGGCTATCCTACGCAGATAAGGAGAAAGTTAGGGCGATTATTGATGATTTACTGAAGGAAAATATCATTAGGGTTAGTGAGTCACCATATTCATCGCCAATAGTACTGGTACGAAAGAAGACTGGTGATATTCGTATGTGTGTGGATTTTAGAGCATTGAATAAGATTACTGAGCGTGATAATTATCCGCTGCCACTGATTGAAGACCTCATAGATAGATTGAAAGATAAACACATTTTCAGCAGTTTTGATCTTAAAGCTGCATTCCACCATATCCAAATGGACGAGGAATCAATTAAATTTACTAGCTTCGTAACGCCGTGTGGACAGTTTGAATATTGTAAAATGCCTTTTGGGTTACGAAATGCGCCCTCGTCGTTTAAACGCTTTATCTACAAAGTGTTTAGGAAAATGTTAGATGAGGATAAGGTCCAAATTTATTTGGACGACATTTTAGTGGCTACAGTAAATTTAGAAGAACACATTCAAATCCTCAATCAAGTTTTCGAATTGTTAACTAAAAATAAACTCGAACTTAGATTAGATAAGTGTAGATTTCTCTATCATGAAATCAGTTATTTAGGATACATTATTTCGAGCCAGGGTATTCGACCTAACTCGGAAAAGATTAAAACCGTACAAGATTTTGTTGAACCCAAAAATATTAAAGAATTAAGAAGTTTTCTGGGTCTTTGTTCGTATTTTCGCAAATTTATTGAAAACTTTTCCATTATTAGTAAACCATTATATGACTTAGTAAAAGAAAACTCCGAATTTTGTTTCGATGAAGTCAAACGAAATTGTTTTGAATTATTAAAGAGGAAATTCGTTGAAGCTCCTCTATTAGCTATATATTCACCCACAGATCCTACCGAATTGCATTGCGATGCTAGTACACAGGGATTAGGTGCAATCTTGTTGCAAAGAAAAGTAGATGGTCGATTACACCCCATCTTTTATTTTTCTCGTCGAACGACAGAACCAGAATCGCGTTATCACAGTTATGAATTGGAAACGCTCGCTATTATTCTAGCTCTTCGACGATTTCGGATTTATTTACATGGTGTTCGATTCAAGATCGTGACGGATTGTAATGCGTTGACGTTAACGCTTAGCAAGAAGTTACTGAATCCTCGGATAAATCGTTGGGTTTTGGAACTTCAAGACTATGATTATGAGATAGAACATCGGGCTGGTAGCAGAATGCAACATGTGGATTGCTTAAGTCGCTACCACAATATTCTAGTATTAGAAGAATGCCCGTTCGAGCAACAATTATCTATCTGTCAAAACCAAGACCGATCATTGAATTCATTGCGTGTGGAATTGGAGAAAGGAGATCATCCATTTTTCGAGTTGAGAAATAAATTGATTTATAGAAAAGTGAATAAAGAAAAATTGCTATTTTGTGGTTCCTGAAGCTATGCGTGTCCATATATTACGAAATAGTCACGATTTACACTCGCATGTTGGAGTCGATAAAACATGCCAAATAATTAAACGGAGTTATTGGTTCGCTAATAGCCGTGTTTTTTAATGAACTGTATAGTTCTTCCCCATACAAATCTCAAAACCCAGGTTTTATCGGGGTTTTATCGAGGTTTTGGAAAATTTCTTAAATTACATATTGCATACTTTCGGGGGATGACATGTTGTTTCGGGGGTTGGCATGTTGCATACTTTCGGGGGTCGAAAAGACGTAATTTAAAAATAAAAACAACAGGAAAGTGATGAGAGCAAATTTATAACAAATAATTGATTTTTTAGAAACATATTTATTATTTTCTAGCGAGA
Organism: Thereva unica; assembly: GCA_949987705.1. Classification (NCBI taxonomy): domain Eukaryota; kingdom Metazoa; phylum Arthropoda; class Insecta; order Diptera; family Therevidae; genus Thereva; species Thereva unica. The sequence continues at coordinate 96,016,436 of OX465281.1, forward strand.
ATTTCGTGTAACAGTGCAAAAAATAACACTTAACTTCCGTTTAATTTTGAAATTTTTAAGCATCGAAGTAGGCGCTACATGAAATTTCCCTTGTCGTTTCTTTAATGAACTCGATGAAAGAACTATATGGTTCATTAAAAAAACACGGCTAATATGAAAGAGGTGGTAAGTGAATACATTGCAAATTTCCCTAAATGTATAACTTATAATGCGGTACTTGGGAGAAAAGAAGGGGTTTTGTTCAATATCCCAAAAGGGACCCGACCATTTGCGGTCATTCACATTGACCATTTGGGTCCATTGGAGGAAACTCCTAAGAAAAAGAAGTACATTTTCATAGTTATTGACAGTTTTACAAAGTTCGTAAAATTTTACCCCACCAAAACTCCAAATGCCATGGAGGCCATAAATTGCTTGAAGACTTACTTTAACTTGTTTAGTGTACCAGATAAGATTATCTCTGATCGAGGATCCGCCTTTACTTCGGATAGATTTAAATCTTTCATGAATAAATACTCTTCTCAACATGTTTTAGTAGCAGCTGCTCCCCTAAATCTAATGGGCAGGTTGAGCGCGTAAACCGTGATCTCATTCCAATGCTTTCTAAATTAGTAAATATTAGCGAAGGCACACATTGGGATAGTGTCCTTATGCAAGCGGAATATTCCTTTAATAACACTATAAATCGTTCTATAGGCACGACACCTAGTAAAATGCTGTTTGGAGTGAACCAAAGAAATTTTGTGATGGACAAAATTAAAGAATTTGTTGAGAAAGTAGTTAATGATTCCGATTATAATTTAGAAAAAACTAGATTAGAAGCCATAAAAAACATGGAAAAGAATCAGGACTATAATAAAACATGTTTTGATAAGAAGAGGAAAAGTCCAAAAGTGTATAGTCAAGGTGATTTGGTTGTCGTTACTAATGTAGATACTACTGTGGGATTTAATAAGAAAATGATACCAAAATATAAAGGACCGTATAAAATTAAGAAATGCTTGGGGAATGATAGGTACATAGTAGCCGATATAGAGGATTTCCGTGTCACTACCCGACCATTTGAAGGAGTATTCGACGTCTCTAGATTGAAACCTTATATTCAATTGAACTAATTAGTTTCCAAAGTGGCCAAACTTTTAATTTGATTTACCAATCGATATAGACGTATTTTATTTTAAGGCAAAATTGTATTTTGATCTCATCGAATGATGCAACTATTCTACCGATATTATTCATGGATTGTGAGTGGATAATAAGGAGGAAAATATTTATGGTTCGGTTATTCAGAGAGAAGGGCGTACCTTGTTATTATTATTAAGTAAAGAGAAAAATAGTGGGAGAAGCCCTTGCTCGCAACTTTATTAATTTGACAATTAAAATTATTACTAGTGTAATTGTCATTATTATTGTTATTGTTAGTGATATTATTATTAGTAGCGAAATTGGCAGATCCACTGCTTATTACTTTATTGTTCTGTGTCCGCCTCTCTCGATGGTCATTTTTTTCCTCATTTTTTTGATTATTTGAGCCACCAATCCACCAATTATGTCTGTCAATCTTTAGTTGATTTACTTTTGTGGCATCAATACCTTGGGATGATGAACTCTTTCATTATAGTGTATGATGTTAAGTAATTTATCATGCTGAAATTGTTTTGATTGTACTTTGAATTTATATTTTTGATTTTTATGACAAGATTGATGTGAAATGTTGGGTCTCAATCTTTCATTTTTTTGGGTGTCAATCACTGACATATAATAATGGACTGCTCATCAGCAATTATTCCCATACAAACCGATGGCACCAAAAAGGTATAGTCGACTCGCTCATCCATAAGCCCCCAAACTGACAGAAGCACTCAGAAATAAAATCAATTAGAAAAACATAGACGGGTATAGTGATGTTTATATCTTTTGCGTTAAATCAATTAGAAAAAAATAGACGGGTATAGTGATGTTTATATCTTTTGCTCTTTTCCCCATAAGCCCCCGGGTTTTGACATACAGAATGTCAGTTGCTAAAACAGGCGTTAAGAAGTTAAATCAGATACACATAAAATTTGCAAATTAATGCAAAAAAGGCATTTTAAAAGGTGAAAAAGTGAAAATAGTGTTTATTAATTTTTTTAAACAAAACATTTGTGTTGTTTTAATGTTTTAAGTACGTATTTAAAAAAATGTAAATTTCAAAAGTGATTCCGGTGTTTACATGGAGTGAAAAAAGGTTTGTGGCCAATGGAACAAATCGGTCCCATGAAAAATTTCTCATAAGCAGTCCATTCTATATGTCAGTGGTGTCAATCGGGGACGATTGATATGTCAGAGATGACCGAGTTGTAGTAGTTTACTGAACGAACTGAAGGTAGATGGCGTTCTTGTCATTTAGATGAAAGATGGAGACAACATATTTCTGTGAAGATGAAGAAAAGAAAAATAAAGAAGAAGAAGAGAGAATTATTATTAGACACTTGAGAGGAAGCAAGCGTGGTAGAGACGCGGGTATCTGTATTCCATTTTTTATTGTGAAAAATAAAGTCTAAGTTTTGTTTTTTTAAACCGAAAATACTGTGATGATTTATGCGCCATCTGTTTGTGAAAAAGCATAATCAACGATTGTCGATAACAACTCTGGTTGATGTCTGAACTAATGATTTCTGTACTAAACTAAAATTGGAACGCGCGATAAGTGAAGACAACTTCAAGCTTCTGGACGAAAAGAAAAGAACATACCACTAGGCTCGAGAAAAAGGACTCGAGAAGGTTCCAGAAGTTAAATAAAGGTGGAGCTTGGATATAAAAGCGGCTTGCAGGCGCTGAGAGAGTCAGTTTTGATTTGAAAGGCGATAAAAGTGTTCTAAAGTGAGAACAGTGAAAGTGGTGTTGTAAAAGTGAACTATAAAGCGATAGATAGAATTTAATAGTGCGAGTTATTAAATTTAAAGTGATTATAGTGAACTGTAAGAATTGTGTTGGTAATTAAATTGTGTTTTGGTTTGTGATAAATAAATTATTGTGTGGATAATTATAAAGTGTATTCCTTAATTAATCCTACGAATCCATTAAGCCGTAAAAACGTAACAATTGGTGTCAGAAGTGGGATTAATTAAGAGATAAGTGAAATAAGTGAACTTGAACAATAATTGTGATTGGAATTTAAATTTTGTACGTGAGAAATAAGGACTTATTCATAAAATGGGTCGAAAGCTAGTGGATTTGCGCACTGTAGAGTTGAAAAAAGAATTAAGTAAACGCTCGTTGTCAACGGTGGGGGCTAAAAGTTCCCTAACCGGCCTGCTTCGAGAAGCTTTGGTGAACGAAGGTAAGGATCCTGAAACCTACATGTTTGAAGGCGAGGTAGAAGCAGAGTCAGAAGAAGCGACAGTGAGTATGGCAGAACTTCTTAAAACATTGATGGTGATGAAAGAGGCGCAAGAACGTGCATCAGCAGAGATGAAAGAAGCGACAGCCGAGATGAAGGAAGCGACAACCGAGATTAAAGAAGCGCAAGAACGGTCATCAGCAGATATAAGGGAAGCGACAACAGAGATCAAAGCGGAAGTGTCGGCGTTAAAAGATGAACAAAAGATGTTAACAGTAGCTCATGAACGTTCGATCGCAGAACTCAAAGAGTCGATGGAAGAACAGAGGAGCCAGTTGGAGCAGAAAATCGAATCATTCTCACTTTCTGTCGACAATAAGCTGGGTAACATGAAAGAAAATGTAAGGAATGATCTGGAAAGTCTGGAATCTTCCATCAAGGCAAATGTAAGGAATGATCTAGGAAAACTCGAAATTGAACTAGAAACCGTCAGAGCAGATCTAGAAAGGGTAAAGATTCACCACCCAGCGGCAGCATCCGACGAAGTCATCGGAGTTAGGAAATTGCAGCCTCCAACTTTCGACGGGCAAAGCCCATGGTCTACTTATAAGCTCCAATTCGAAGCAGCAGTAGCAGGCAATTTCTGGACTGAGGAGGAGAAAGCAACGGCCTTAACGTTGTCACTAAGGGGCACAGCAGCAGAAATATTGCAGTCAATACCAGCAGAACATCGCAACAGCTACGGGTTCTTAGTTCAAGCGCTGGAAATGCGTTACGGTGATCAGCACATGCAAGAGGTTTATCGACTTCAACTTCGCAATCGACTTCAAAAGCCAGGAGAAACTTTACAACAACTATGCGCCGATATCGAGAGGTTAGTGCATCTGGCTTATCCTAGTTTCGGCCAAGACTACATCAACGAAGTAGCAAGAGAGGCTTTCCTTAACTCTTTTGCTGACCGAGATCTACAACAGGCAGCCAGATTGGCCGGAAAGAAGAATACCGCAGAAGTTTTGGCATACGAGGCAGCGAGGCAAGCATCAAGAAGTGCAGTCCGCCTCAGAGAGATCCACACAACAGAGGATAGTTGCAACAGAATGAATGCAACGGAAGTACGCGGTCGACTCCGATGCTGGAACTGTAGTGAACCGGGTCATTTGCAAAGGAATTGCAGAAAGCGAAGGAGAGCAGAGTCTCCCGAAAATAGGAGTGGCGGAACTTGCTGTGAAAAATGCGGACATCGGCAGAAAGGTGACCAGAGGGAGGCCGAAAACAATAACTCCGTGTCTCCCCGCAGACAGCAGCAGGGAAACGAATAAAGACTAACTCCATGGGGCGGGAGCTAGTCGGGGAAATCGAAGCCCCCGGTGTCATCATCACCACTATCAAACAACTGCAGCGTAGTGGCAACAGCCTGGTCATCGAAGGAAAGATTGGAGCTGAAAAATGCACAATAACTGTAGACACTGGTGCTTCAAAATCTGTTATCCGGGCTGACATGGTCGGCAATAAATGGCTGAAAGACGCACGCTAATACAGACTGAAAACTGCAACAGGAGAGCCAGTACGATTACACGGCGAAATTATGTTGGATGTGGTTCTTGCTGACATTAGATTTTCACATTCGTTCCTGGTAGCTGATATAACAGACGCAGGGCCGGAGAAAGACCTATGTTGTGTGTTGAGTACTCTACACACCAAATCTCAGCGTGTGTAGAATTCAACACGCCAAAATGCTCTCTTGCGTCAGTGTAGATACATAGTGCACATAATGACCGCGTGCGTGACCGCACGCGCTTTAAGTAGTATTATATGTATAGTAGTAGTCATCTTCCGCGGATAGTAGTAGTCATCTTCCGCGCTTCTCCAGTTCTCCTCCACATTTACTTTTTCCGTGTGTGGTGTGTGCGTGTTGTCTTAATATCGCACAGCTATTCAGCCGGAGTCTTCCACATCAACGTAACAAGTGCCTCGACTTCAAGCCTGTTTTTTTCTTCACCTCGCGCGATCCCTTTTGTTAAAAGATTTCAATCCGGGTAGGTGTGTAGAATTCGTGCAGTGACTGGGAAAGATGGATAAGTACTTGCTGAAGAGGAAGAAAGACGAGAGAGCCGGAACGAGTACTGAGGAATTTCGAAACAAGGACAACGATGGCGGACCATCACAGAAAAAGCGAAATCCTCCAGTCCCACATACGTCAGAGGACGAATGTGTCGACAACACTACTGGTTCGTATTCATTTTGAGGTTTTAAGTCTACTTAATGTTGCATAAAATTTTTGTAAAATTAGTGTAATTATTTATTACATTCTTGTATAAAATTTGTATGAACTTATATAAAATTCCAACAAAAATGCCACGAACTTTAAAAAGATGTAATGTATTTTTAATTGCAAAAATCGATATCCATCGTTATAATTTTTCAGAGTCGAAGCGTGTTCCGGCAGCGTTCGAGCGTTGGAAAGCTACGAATCCCTGGCTTCACCTCAACGGCGAAAACAAGGCAGTCTGCCTTATTTGCACCGAAGCGTTCAACCGGAATTTGACAATTGTGAATAACCCACAACATCAACAATCGGTAGCCGCATGGGTGAAAAACGGATTCTCAGCTTGGAAAAGTGCCGCTGATAGAATAAAAACATTCTGTTTCTTCATTTCACACTTCTGCGGCAGAAATTTTGCACAAAAAAGGAGCCAACGTTTACCAAAGCCTATCGGATGGAAATCGCAAACAAATGATGGATCACAGAGTAGCTCTTCGAGTAATATTTAGAACTCTCAGACTCTTTGCACGTCAAGGAATCCCTTTTAGAGGGAGTGACAACGACGAAAATTCGAATTTTATTCAATTTCTCAAAGAGCGGGCAGAAGATGTTACACAATTAGAAGCTTGGCTCAAAAGGACGGAGCATAAATGTCTGGGCCATGAAATTCAGAATGAAATATTGGAACTTATGGCTAATAAAATCGTTTCGGAGATCCTTGAAAAGATAAAAGCTGCTGAGTTTTACAGCATTATGATTGATGAAACGCCAGATAACTCGAGAAAGGAACAAATTTCAATATGCTTAAGAGTTGTCACAATTGATCTAACTGTGAAAGAATATTTTCTCGGATTCTACACAACGCCATCTACCAAAGCTGAAACGCTATGCGAGATCGTTAAGGACACGTTTCTTCGATTCAATTTGTCGGTTGGAAAATTAAGAGGTCAATGTTTTGACGGGGCAAAAAACGTCTCTGGAGAAAAGTCAGGATTGCAGGCACGCATCAAGGAAATAGAGCCGAGAGCTTTATTCATACATTGCAACGCCCACAATTTGAATTTGGTCGTCCAGGATGCAATGGGAAATGTTCAAGAGGCAAAAAATTTCATTGGAATCGTGAAAGAAATGATAACTTTTGTTCGAGATTCTCCTAAGCGAAATGCGCAATTTGAACTTATTCAATCTCAAATGGCAGATGAAGGCGAAGATGAAAGCCCGAATTTAGTAGCTTTTTGCCCCACAAGGTAGCAATTTGCACTTAATCAATTTAATGGTTCGTTTTTATTTATGTTCATTTTATTATTCCATTATAGATGGGTTGTTAGAATCAAATCATTGAAAGCTGTTCGAGCAAACTATGGCGCTTTGATGACATTTTTCCTTCAGTGGGCTGACGAAGAAAAAGACTGGTCAATTTCAGCAAAGGTCACAGGTTTTCACCGACAAATGGAGACTTTCAATTTTTTTTTTCTGATGATTTTAATGATCGAATTGTTTGGAAGAATCGAAATTTTAAACAAGGATCTACAAAATACTCAGTATAGCGTGATCGAATGTTACGAAAAAATTGAGGCTGTCACTTATTGTTTAAAAAAATCGCGCGATTCGAAATTTGAAACAATCTGGGAAAAAACTTCGCAAGGGGTTACAGAGTTAGATTTGGAAGCAGCTAAACTCCCGCGAAAACGTAAAATAACAAAACGATACGATTCAGGCGAATCAAACGTTGATCATGCTTTTACATGCGTAAAGGATATGTATCGGAAAATCTATTTACAAGTTTTTGACCAGGTTATAGTTTCTCTGACCTCTAGATTTGATACGGATTCTGGCACATTTTTGAAATGTTTAGAAACTTTTATCATTGGCAAGTCAGAAGATGTGAAAGAAATCGTTGATTTCTATAAAGATGATTTTGACGGAGGTAAATTAGTTAACGATAAAGATATGTTTCTGCAATTAGCCCTTCGAAAAGGAGTTATAGTAAAAAATTTGAATGATGTGGCAGAGTTCTTGCGCAACAACGAATGGTGCATGGGAATTATTCCCGAGTTTGTGAGATTTGTCAGAATGCTGATGACGTTACCTGGCACTTCATGCACAAATGAAAGATCATTTTCGACCTTACGTCGTTTGAAAAATTATTTGCGAGCAACAATGGGCCAGAAGAGATTGAATCACGTCGCAATTTTGAATGTCTATCGCGATTTAGGTGATAGTCTTGATATTGAGGAGCTAATGGACAAGTTTATCTCTAAGAATTCAAAAAGAGGTACAATATTTGCTAAGTCTTCTAAATAAATGTTTTGCGTGATTAAAAAATAAAAAATGTAAATTTTTATGAATTACATGTTTTAGTGTAAACCCATTGATGACTGCAATATTTATTACTTTTGTCCAATATGTAAGTAAAGTTGTACATAGAGAAAACTAAAAAAAATTGGAGGGGAATGGGGGGGGGGAAGTCTTCACACCACTCGAAAACGTTTCTCCGGCCCTGAACAGACGAGTGTATTCTCGGTCTGGACTTTATGAAAGCACATAAAATTCTACTGGACATTGGAGAGGAAATACTGAGATATGACAACAAAGAGATGCCAATGGCCACAGGATCCACCCGTTATTCGCAGCTTAAAGTCGTCGCTCGTGAAGATACCGTGCTTCCTCCGAGTGCTGAGAAATTGATACGAGCGATAGTCGATGGTGATCCCGGGAGCTACCGATTTTACCTTATAGAACCAGAAAAAACGGAACAAAGCAAAAATATAGCAATTGGAAAATGTCTGGTGAGCATCGACGACAAGAAGGAGGTATTCGTGAGAGTGTTAAATACTAACGAACGAGAAGTACGATTGAAGAAGGATACGGTTTTGGGGAAAGGAGAACCGGCAGAACAGATTACATTAGTGGACTGCGCTAACATCGAAACGGTTCCAAAATCAAAGCCAAAGGCCACGAAATTAGTAAACGCAGTGCTCTCAACTAGTTGTCTTGAACAAAGACAGTATCTCCAGGCAAGAAAATTAGTAGAGGATTTCAGTGATATCTTCGCCATGAGAGATGATGACTTTGGGAAAACGGACATCGTTCAACACAGGGTCGACACCAAAGATGCCCAGCCAATTAAACAACCGCCGAGAAGACTACCACTAGCCAAGCGGGAAGAGGCGGCCGGTATGATTGAAGATATGAGAATACAAGGCCTTATAGAGGAGTCGAAAAGCCCTTGGATGTCTCCCGTGGTTCTAGTCAGAAAGAAAGATGGCAGTACAAGATTTTGCGTGGATTATCGGCGGTTAAATGACATCACTAAAAAGGACAGCTACTCATTACCTCGTATCGATGACACACTGAATACTCTCTGGAGCTAAATGGTTTTCTACCTTGGATCTTAAGAGCGGCTACTGGCAAGTCGAAATTCACCCGGAGGACCGAGAAAAGACAGCCTTCTCTGTAGGAAACGGCCTGTGGCAGTTTACAGTCATGCCGTTTGGACTGTGTAATGCTCCAGCTACATTCGAACGACTGATGGAATGCGTCTTGCGAGGACTGACATGGAAGACTTGTCTGGCTTATTTGGACGATATCATCGTCGTTGGAAAAAGTTTCGAGGAACATCTGGGCAATCTACGAGAGGTTTTCCAAAAGTTGAGAACAGCCCAACTGAAACTCAGCCCTAAAAAGTGCGTACTGTTCAGAGACCAAGTCAACTATCTCGGACATGTGGTTTCATCCAATGGAGTTCAAACAGATCCTGAGAAAATAACAGCGGTTAAGAATTGGCCCACACCGAAGGATAACCATGAACTTCGAAGCTTTTTGGGACTTGCCACCGATTATAGGCGTTTTGTCAGGAATTTTGCTGACATAGCTAAGGAACTACATAAACTGACAGAAAAGGGAAAACCATTTATCTGGACAGAAAAGTGCGAGGAAAGTTTCAACACACTAAAACGAGGACTTTGCCAAGCACCAATACTCACATACCCGAAGCCAGGCGAAAGATTCATATTGGACACAGACGCGAGTAATGTCGGGATTGGTGCAGTGCTATCACAAAACTTCGACGGACAGGAAAAGGTCATAGCTTATTACAGTAGAGCGCTGTCAAAACGGAGCGGAATTACTGTGTCACAAGACGAGAACTATTGGCAATCGTGGACTCAACTAAACACTTCCACAAGTATCTCTATAGGCAAAACTTCATCCTTCGAACGGATCATGCAGCATTAAAATGGCTGATGCAATTCAAAAACCCTGAAGGACATGTGGCAAGATGGATAGAGAGACTTCAGTCCTACGACTTCAATATAGACCACAGAAAGGGAAGAAACCATGGAAATGCAGATGCACTCTCCCGGCGACTATGCGTACCAGACTGCAAACATTGTGGACGTATCGAGGAAATGTGTCAAAGGACGACAGTCGAGCCAACAACAGGATGGGATGACCAGGGACTCCGAGACGCCCAACGCGACGACCCGGATATTTCTTCAATTCTGACATGGAAGGAATACGAGGAAAAGCCTGAATGGAAGGACATTGCTGAGAGGAGCGAGACCCTGAAGAGCTATTGGGCTCAATGGGATTCGTTGTACATTGAGCGAGGAGTATTAAAGCGCAAATGGGAAACCGCTGACGGTACCTCTTATCGAATGCAGGTATTAGTCCCTCGCGTTAGAATAAGGGATATTCTCGAGGAGTGTCATAACGGCGCATCAGGAGGACATCTGGGAGTCAATAAAACTTTGGTAAAAATAAGAGATAGATTCTATTGGCTTCACATGCGAGACGATGTTGCAGACTGGTGTCGTAAATGCACAATCTGTGCCAGCAGCAAGGGCCCTCGGGTAAGAACAAAAGGAGAAATGCAGCAATACAACGTGGGAGCCCCATTTGAAAGAATCGCAATTGATGTGGCGGGACCTTTTCCGGTGTCAGACCAAGGAAATCGGTACATTTTGGTGATCATGGACTACTTCAGTAAGTGGCCCGAAGCATATGCCATTCCAAATCAGGAAGCAATCACTGTTGCGGAGGAATTAGTGAACAATTGGATCTGCAGATTTGGTGTTCCTCATGAGCTTCACTCTGACTAAGGGAGAAACTTTGAATCTCAAGTTTTTCGAGAAGTATGTAAGATACTTGGAGTGAAGAAGACCAGGACGACGCCCCTTCATCCCCAGTCCGATGGAATGGTAGAGCGATTCAACAGGACAATGCTAGAACATCTAAGGAAAGTTGTTAGTGAGCACCAGCGTGACTGGGACAGTTACATCCCTATATTTCTAATGGCATATCGGACAGCGGTTCATAATTCCACAGGACAAACCCCTTGTAGTGTGATTTTTGGAAGACAAATCCGGCTGCCAAGCGACTTGAAATTTGGGACACCTGTTGAAAGCAACGAGTCTACTGGCGGTTATACAGGTGAACTTCGTGATCGACTCGCAGATATCCATCAGCTTGCAAGGAAGAATCTTAAGATAGCCAGTAAAAGGATGAAAACTAGGTACGACCTCCGAGCAAACTGCAGCTGATACCAGGAAGGTGACCTCGTTTAGTAGTAGAGCTATGTCACTCCGACGCCACCTCCTAGGTGGCTTCGTAGTGACATAGGATTTGGGGGGGTCTGAAAGCTCTTCATGTACGTGTACGAGGTGTTTTAGGTTTGTGTCTTGGATAAGGTGGCTTGAAAGCTCTTCATGTATGGGTATGAGGTGTGAAGGTGGCTTAGAGTTGGTGTGTGGAGATGGGTGAAAGCTCTTTATGTACGTGTACGAGATGTTTTGGGTTTGGGTCTTGGGTTAGGTGGTTTGAAAGCTGTTTATGGAGGTTGGGTGTCTTGGATGGGGTGGCTTGGAGTTGGTGGGTGGAGATGGGTGGTCCAGAGCGTGTATGGGATTTGGTGTGGGACCGGGGTGGGATTTGGGGTGTGACTGAAAGCTGTGTTGTTGAGTGCCACCTTTGGGAAGCTAGTTGAATTTCGGTGTTGATTTGGTCCAGAGCTGGCATGGGATTTGAGGTGTGACTGAAAGCTCTGGATGTAAGTTTGGATCTTGGATGGGGTGGCCCAGAGCAGGCATGGGATATGTCGCAGAAATGTCATGGGATATGGCCCAGAGCTGGCATGGAATTTGGTTCAGAGCAGGCATGAGATTTTAGGGTGGCGCAGAACCGGCATGGAATTTGGCCCAGAGCAGGCATGGGAATTGAAGGTGGCGCAGAAATGTCATGGGATATGGCCCAGAGCTGGCATGGGATTTGGGGATGTGACTTAAAGCTCTGGATGTATGTTTGCGTGGCCCAGAACCGGCATGGGATTTTGGATAAAAAGTTGGGGCGAGATGTGAGCGCCAGCTGTGAGAAGCTAGTTGAACTAAGAATTAAAGAAGCTCTTGGGGAACCTTTGGATAAATTTCTCTGTGAGTGGAATTAAACTAAGCTGTGTGTGGGGGATTGAGAGCTTTGGTTTCGAGATGTTTTCTGTAGTATTAATTCTGGTGCTTTGGAATGAGCTTTGATTCTGGAGCAAAAATATACATATAATTCAGTGAAGAACTGGACTTTCAAGTAACACTAAGAATTAAATTAAGCTTTAGCTGAGATGGCTATATATTATTCTCGACAACAACCCGGTGCGATCTGTAAGCTATGATCTGGATTGCAACCATATGCCATGATATATTATTATTATTATCTTCCAAAGAATTTTTAATGAGAATACTCACCTCAAGTCGCAATATTATAACAACCGCAACTTGAAAATTGCTAAGTGGTCAAAAAGATGAAAAAGATATTTCCCATAAGCATCAACAATGCAGCGAAGGCTCCCATTTTCATCAGACTTGTGATGCTGGATATATTATATTTTTAAACAATAAATTTAAGGTAAAATACCTTTCACAAACCACAAATATTACACACACACTAAGAAGTGGCAAAAAGCTGCCGCAAAAAATACTCGGTCACATACTAAAAACAATGAAGATTCCCATTATCAGCTAACTTATGCCTTAATTATTCAATCTTCAACGTATTGGATAAATTCTATTATTTAAACTGATCACCTTAAGTGCTAATTGTACCCAATGAGTAAATTTTAATAACGGTTAAATAAGAAAACATCGGATTCCTTATCAAGCAAAGATGTGAAAATTTCAGTCTTCTCATGCTGCGAACGTTTATTGAGATAAACAAAGTGCATCAGTGAATGTAATCAGCAAGTTAGTACTGAAAAGAAAAAAATTAAACGGCAGAGCAAACTTCTGAAATATTTAATAAAGTTAGGGTATTAAAAAGAATTGTTGTTGTTGTAATAGCTACAAATAAAAAACCTATTAATTAGAACACATATTATTTTGTTTTATTCTGATAAATCGTACAATTATTTGTTTATTCAAGACACTTCACTTCTTTTTGTTGTTGTTGTTAGGATTGTAAAAATTAGGGATTTCACTTGAATTATCGGTATAAAAACTATAATTAACTGGAATGGCATCAATTTGTACAAACTTGAAAATAAATGTCTTCCCCTGCGGTCCAGAATTGATTACGTGGAAATTTCCTTTGTTGTTGATGTCTTGTAAGGCTGCATCAGAAAGTGAACTGTACCTGGCTGGTAGCAAAAGCTGATACTCCTCTAACTCAAGATGAATCCGAACACCATACACTGTTTCAAGCCTGCTTGCAGATTTTATTTTATATGGGGTTCCAAACTCCATGTCGGACATCCTTAAGTATGGTGAGTATTCCAAGCTTTTGAGTTCTGTTGCTGTATCCATGTTTCTGGGGCTGATGCTGTTGATCTCCAGGTGGTTGGGGTTGAACTGCTAGCGTTCTCCTTCACAGTTCTCATTATATACCCTAAATCTAGAAACATGATTGAACTTGTCCATGAGTCCGCAGCACATAGATGCACCTGTCTAAACAACTTTGGGGTGGAAGTTTTCATGATGCACCTGTGTAAACAACTTTTGGGGCCTAGGAATTCGCTACGTCAGCAGTTTTTGCACCTGCGTGAGAAAGCTATAGACCGGAAGTTGGTAAATTGAATTGAATTCCATGCACCTGTGTAAACAACTTTTGGGGGGAAGGGGTAGGGATTTGCCTGTCTGTGACTATGGTGATGCAATTCCATCTAAGACAGCCGGATACCGGAAGTTGGTAAATTTTGTACTTGTCCATGAGTTCCATGCACCTATGTAAACAACACTTAGGGTCAGGAATTTGCAACATAGGCAGATTTGCATGATCGAACTTGTTCATGTTGTGCAATTGCGGGTATTATAAAAGAAGCAGTAGCAGTAGTATTTTCACAGTTTACAACGAGTATCCCGCGAGTTAACTAGTAAAGTGTTATTAATTACGACTCCTGCTAATACTGGTGATTTTAACAGTGAGCATCCAACCAATTTAACAAGTGCTAAGTGAAAAGTTTTGTTTTTGTTATTAATTATTATAACTTTTAAAATGGATACACGCAGCATTATGAGTGGACTAAATAAGCAAGCAGCAGATTGCTTAAGGGACAGAGACGCTGCGCAAAGTGTTATTATTACAAAGGTGTGTGGTTTATTTATTAAAAAAATAAAAGCAGCATGCAGGGTTGAAAAGCGAAATGGGACCAAACAACACTATCAAAATTGTATTGCGCAACTAAGAGGCTTACAAGTATTGTTGAAAGCTGGCAGCAGCCACCATGGAGCAGGTGTGCAGGAAGGAGGAAGAACTGAAAAAAGAAGTGCTCGTGTACGCTGGACCATGGAGCAGGTGTGCAGGAAGGAGGAAGAACTGAAAAAAGAAGTGCTCGTGTACGCTGGGAAGAGCTGCATAATGCGTTTGCATCACGAATCAGGACAGGCGTCATCATTAATATAAAGCACATCGAAGTGAAGCAATTTTTAAAGGATGGTTATGCTTTGTTTGAGCGGCGTGTTAAGAACATCTTAAAGAAGCATAATTTCATCAAGACATCAACGACTTTAAGCTGCGAGTATGTTAAGCATGGTGTTAATGATGGTGATGTGATAAGTGATATAAAATACTTTCACACCAAAACTACACCCATTGGGAGCACCGATGATCTGGAACAGTGGTTTTTGAAAAACGTGCAGGATGATCTATTGACCCAGGTTGAGGAGTTCCAAGAGAAAGATAGCGGCTGGGCCTTACATACCATAGTGAACTTAATGGTGCACATAAACAAATACGAGCCATTAAGAGGATCGTCATTTATAAAATTGCCGCAAAGCATCGCAGCAAAGCAGGCATGCGTAAATGTGAGGAATAATGACAATGCATGTTTTGCGTGGGCAGTGGTCTCTGCTTTGTATCCAGTAGAGTATAGGGATCACGCATATAGAACATCAAAGTACCCGCACTACAACAATGTGCTAAACTTGAGCGGGATTACTTTTCCAGTTACACTAAACCAAATAAAAACATTTGAAGAAAACAACAGATTATCAATTAATGTTTTCATACTGGAAAAGGAAAAAATGAGCGAATACACGACTGTTCCAGCTTACTTAACGAAGAAGAAATTGGATAAACACATCAACCTGCTAATGATAAAGTCAGATTATGACTGCAGTGAGGATGAAGATGATGATAGTGCTATTGTTTATCATTTAAAAACTTATCGCGTTTGGTGTGTAGCCAGGTTTCTAAAAATAAACATAAAAAATATATCTGTGATAGATGTTTATTTTATTTTTATACTGAAGAAAAGCTCGCAGCGCACGTGCCTGAGTGTGAAAAGGTGAATGACTGTAAAGTTGCTTTTCATAAGGAGAAATTTATCACTTTTAAAAATTATAATTATAAGAATCCAGTGCCATTTACAGTATATGCAGATTTGGAGTCAATATTGATACCTGTTACCGATGGTGGTAGTAATGGCGATAAGACAAGGAAATTCAAGAACATGAAGTTCATAGTATTGGATTATATTTTCACTGCTATTACGATGAATCTCTATCATTTTACCGATCGAATCGTGGAAAAACGTGTCTTCAGTGGTTTACATTGCAGCTGCAGGAGATCGCAAATATAGCCGAAGAGCAAATAAAGGATATAAAACCACTAGCACCGTTATCAGCGCAGGAAAAGTGCATTCAATTAAACCAACCATGCTGCCATATATGCGAGAAACCCTTTGCGCTTGGTGAAACCAGAGTGAGGGATCATTGCCACCTCACAGGCAAATATCGTGGACCAGCACACAACAGCTGCAACATCAATTATAATGATTGCCGCAACATCCCAGTCATTTTCCACAATTTATCAGGATATGATGCGCATTTCATAATCAAGGATGTAGCACTAACCATACCGGGAAAAGTGGATCTTTTACCGTCGAACAAAGAGCGGTACATTTCATTTACCAAACACATTGAAAATAGCTCCATCAAGCTGAGATTCATCGACTCTTATAGATTTATGGATGAATCTTTGGATAAACTAGCCGGACTGCTGCCTAAGGAAAAATTAAAAATAACAAAAGCTCAATGGTAAGACCTGGATGATGAAAGCTTCAACCTTCTCACGCGCAAAGGAGTTTTCCCATATGACTTCTTCGATGGTTGGGATAAATTGGAGTGTAATAGTTTACCTAGCGTGGAGCATTTTTATAATAAAATGATTGATGAGCCGATAACTGAAAAAGATTATGAACATGCGCAAAAAGTGTGGGAAAAATTTAACATTAAAAGCCTGGGAGAGTATTCAGATTTGTATTTAAAAACAGATGTTCTTCTGCTGGCGGATATTTTTACAAATTTTAGAGCTATGGGACTGGAGACTTACAAACTTGACCCTGCACACGTCTTCACACTGCATGGATATACATGGGCAGCGATGCTGTATTACACGGGAGTGCGCTTAGAAAGGATAATGGATGTTGACATGCTTTTATTTATTGAAAAATCTTGCCGAGGTGGAATTAGCCAATGCTGCTGCAGATATAGTGAAGCCAACAATAAATATATGAAAAACTTTAAACCGGATGAAGAAACTAAATATCTGATGTACTATGACGTGAATAATTTATATGGATGGGCCATGTCGCAATCACTTCCAACCGGAAACTTTAAATGGATTGATAATGTTGATGTTATGAGTGTTGATGATAATTCACCGATCGGCTATATGTTGGAGGTAGATCTTGAATACCCGCAGGAGCTGCATAATTTGCATAAAGATTTTCCATTTTGCCCCACTCATTCAGCACCACCAGGATCAAAACAAGGCAAACTTTTAACCACTTTACACACCAAAGAAAAATATGTTATACATTACCGCAACCTAAAACAATGTTTATCACATGGACTAATACTCAAGAAAATTCACCGCATTCTGCAGTTCGATCAATCACCATGGCTTAAACCATATGTGGACTTAAATACAGATAAAAGGAAACAAACCAAAAATGCCTACGAGAAGAACCAATATAAGAAAATAATTAATGCTGTTTTCGGAAAAACTATGGAAAATGTGCGAAAATATTCAAACATAAAACTATGTACAAAGTGGGAGGGGCGTTATGGCGCTAGAAACCTCATTGCAGCACCGAATTTCCATAGTCGCGCAATTTTCAATGAAAATTTAGTAGCAGTTGAATTACGAAAGCTGGTAGTTAAATTCGATAAACCATTATACATTGGTATGGCAATTCTCGATATTTCTAAAATAGCACTGTACGAATTCCATTATGACTTTATGCTAAAAGAGTTGGATGCTGATAAATGCAAAATAATGTACATGGATACGGATTCATTAGTATATGAAATAAAAAATGTTGACATATACAATATTATGAAGAAAAACATAGATAAATTTGATACTAGTGATTATCCTATGACCAACCAGTTTAATATGCCGCAAGCAAATAAAAAAGTTCCTGGATTGATGAAAGATGAATTAAATGGTCGAATAATGACATTGTTTGTAGGCTTAAGGTCTAAAATGTACTCCCTTGAAATAGATGGTGTTGATGAAGTGAAGAAAGCAAAAGGGGTAAAGAAGAACGTTGTGGCGAAAACTTTGCAGATTAGCGACTATATTGAATGTTTGCAAAATTCAAAAAGCAAGATAGCTGAGCAAAAAAGCATTCGTTCATATAGTCATAAAGTGTACACTTTAAACCAAGCAAAGATCGCTTTAAACCCACAGGATGATAAACGCTGCATTATGGACAACGGGATCGACAATCTACCATGGGGGCATTTTTCAGTGCAGCAGCAGCAGCAAGAAGACATGGATGTAGAATAAAACTCGCACAAGTGCAATATGTAAATAGTATGAATAAAAGAATAATTATAACTTTTTATAAAAAATTTGTTTTATTTAAAAATTCCCTTATTACAAAAACATTTTTCAGAGCACATCGGCCTTCGTGTATTATGCAGGATAAGAAGCCATTAGTTGTTGTTGTTGTTGTTGATAGTTTGGGGCATCCCTCCTCTTCTACATCATATATGGTTAGCTCCTCTCCAAATAATTCCTGAATCCATTGTTTCTTTTTAGCTCCTTTAACATAGATTATTTTATCATGCAGCAGATCTCCAACTGAATATAGTGTGCGGTAGGGAATGTATCCATCACCCCATCTGAATCCATGATGATTGCGTCTGAGCCATTCAATTTGCTTCTTTTCAGATCGAGTTAGTTGTTTATGTGCAAATGGTGGTTGGAATATGTAGTGCTGCACTTGATTTTCACAATTTAATATGGCCACTTCTTTGAAAATAAATTGATTGTTTTGTAATTTGAATCCTTGAAGATCGATGATAATGGCATCCATTTCAAGCAATTTTCCTGACTTCGTTGGTTAGAGGTGTATATTCCACTAATCGATCATGTAGCAATAAACAGTATGCTGTTGTGTTAGTGGGAACGTTTTCCGATGTTTTGAATTCCAACCTTATATCCACAGGACCTGTTTTAATGGTTTCGTTTTGCCGAGAGCAATCAATGACTACGATCGGAGCATCACGCATAAACTCTTCCCTTGAGAGTAGTGGCTGCAACTGGCGTCCATAGTATGAAGTTTGGAATTTTATATACATATCATATAGGAGAGCGTATTTATGAGCATCAAATTTCAAGTTCAGGTCATCATATGGGTATGATTCCGAATTCAAGTGCACTTTAACATCTGTCAGCTTGCAGTGGTCAAACTTACTGACATCCTTTGTTTTATCATTTTTACGATTTGTTTGGAGAGCTAGTATGACATATCGGGGCTTTTCCATCTGCGATGACGTTTTGACAGACCACGTGTGATGAGTCGTTGCTGGTAGCGTGGGGTACTCGTATATGTCCCAGCTCCTAAATGGCATTTGTATTTCACGACCGCTTTCAATGATTTTATATAAAGCAATTTTCTCATGATCGGCCACATTAACATGGGGAATGCGCCACTGAAGTTTCGAGATTGAGATGTTTACATCATCTGTCGGTGATATGACCGCATCTTCATCCATCCTGCTTCGTATTAATATGAGTTCATGTTTAGCGTTGGCGATAATTTTATTGTAATCTTCAGCAAAGCCCAGCAATGTTTTTAGAGGGATGCAGAAATTGAAGAATCCATGGGGGGATGTAATTGATTTATCCGGCGACCAACTAGCGTTGTATAACATGCGACTCTCATTTGGGTTTAATGATATGTAATTTTTTAGTGTTGTTGCTATTCCAAGATTTCGAGTTCTATCAATTTCTACACCATTGATTTCATAGCGAATTTCCTCAAAGAGAAACGCTATAGCATTATTTACTAGCCCTGCAGTGCTGGATATTGTTCCGTCAGGTTTAGTTACTGTTCCCTCAATGTATATGAAACTTTCAGCTGGGAGGATATACAGGTCTTGGTTTTGCACTGGAATGCGGGTCTCATCACTATTTTTAAATGAAGAGGCGAACGATGAGTAAGTGTGGTAGTCAATTTTTGTTATGCTATTATCATGGCTTGTGCCTTCAGTAATATCCAAGATGTTATTCATTGCTTCAAATTTAGTCCTATTGATTTTAGAAATTGTATATTATCAGCTCTCAGTTGACGTCTTGCTCGCTTCAAGGTTGCCGGTTGACTAATGTTTTCCATGAAGTTCATCCTATTTATATGCTTATTGCTGCTGTTGCTCCCGTAGACTATCATTCTGCGGCTTTAAATGTAGCCTGATAGTTATCGTTTCACCTCGAAAATTTATTAAATCTCCGTCCTGATCAACTAGCTTTAGTGTGAGCGAACTAACACGTTTGACGTTCACCGGTAAATAGATCACATTCGCTGGAACCTCTACTATTTTATAGCCCGGCCCCACGGTTGGGGCAAATTCATGCAGCATATGCACCTGTTTATTGTTGATGTATGAGCCTGATATGATGTTACATTCAACCCTTATAGTATTAACTTTTATAATATTGACGGGTAGATCTGATGTATGTAATATATTTGCTTCCAGTACACGTTTCCCAAATCCCAACAGCGGTGCGATAGATCGCTCTTTATCAAAATGTATAACTTCAGTAGCTTTTATTTCACTCTTCAAGGTATTATTGTTTGCCCTTATTAAGACTGTTGCCTTGCTGCTGCTCTTATTTAAGCTTTGCTGTTCTGAAGCTACTATGTCATCAATCTCGTATGATCCAACAGGTATTTCGATACACGCATCTCCCACATGCATTAAGTTGTTGCTGTCATCAATATTCGGTATAGAATTGTATGTTTGAAAGTCAATTAATCCGCAAACGTAGTCTCCAGCTAATTCCAATGGGGGAAAGTATTCAGCGGTGAGAACCGATGCATTGCCAGTAAGAGAGAGTGTTATCGACATGGCTACTTGTTATGAAATGTCTATGTTTGCACTTGAAGGCCTTTATTTATACATTATGTAAGAATTTTAAGCATAAGTGTCCGCAAATCACTAAGTCGAAATTTTGATGTGCTGTATAGTTGTATGTGACTGCATCACCCAAATAATTTACAACTTCCCGCGGCGGTTGCAGATTTCCAAAACTATCAAAGTAATTTATGATATCCCCATTTTTCTTATACGCTACCCAATGCGTTCCAGGTCCAGATGAAACATCTAGATTTATAATTCCGCTCTCATTTCTCCATGGTTTTTTAGGTAATTGATCGCGCATAAATACTCCTCTAACGTGGGCTATATGCTGTGCATATTTACGCAGATCATTTTCATTGAGTGCTCTTTTGGGTAGCGACTTTATTAGTTTTTTGGTTGGGTGGTTGAGAAAAAGTCCCAGTCCTTTCCTATATGGCTTTAGAAATAATCCTTGTCCAGGTTTTCCTAGCGCTATAGCTTCCATTGTCTCATTATGACGTTTCGCTTCCTGCAGCTCCCGACGTGCGACACTTGCGGCGTTTACAGCTTTAGCTATACCTGCTGCACCTCCAGATAGCGCTCCAACGGCGGAAAGACCTGCAAAAAGTGGAATGAGGAACGGTAAAACTCCTCCTACTTTAGGTACTGGTATCACTCTAGGCGTAGTGTAAGATTTTTTCTTCCCCTTGATAACATTCTTTGCCGCACTTAGGGCAATTGTAGTAGCTTCCAACAGGTCTTTCGGCTTTTTCAGCTTTAACACTTTTCTAGCATTACGTACAGCTTCGCGGAATGATGGACGTAACGTATTCTTCTTCTTCTTCGAGCAGGTAATTTTTGCTTTGACCCCCATTCCAACTTTTATTTTAGCTTTCATGGCGTTTGTTACTAATAGCGCGTTAGCACGTTCTGCAAAGCTAGCGTCTTTAGATGTTACTCGTTGCCAGGCTTTTTCTTCTAAAATACGGTCAGCTATATGTCGGTCGCTTAAGTCCTTATGATCTCGATATGCAATATCATGCTGTTTGCAAGCTGCATCTAGTGGGTTGATGCCAGGATCACCGCGGGCTAGTCTTTTAGCTAACTTTGTTCCTGGACCACAGTATTGATATCCCGGTAGATGAAGCTCAAGCGGTAACTTATTTATAACAGTGTTTAACAGTCCTCCCCCCTTGACAGCTCTTCGATGAATGGTGCGTTTCTTACTATGGTCAATCATTTTATAGGTTTACTGTAAGACTGATTAAAATCTATAAAAGTACGGGTATTCATAGGGATTGGGTTAGTGTGCAACATGAAGTTTATCAAGCAACAAGCGTGTCTACCAGTTAGAAATACTGATGTGGAAATTACAAGTACATCAAAGAAGCATGGGGTGCTGCTTCCAAACAGTATAAGAGGTATTATTGTTGGACCGTCGAATTGTGGCAAGACAAATGTTATGCTAAGTCTACTGGAGCATCCTAACGGTCTGAGATTCGAGAATATATACATTTACTCAAAGTCGCTAAGTCAGCCGAAATACGAGTATTTAGGAGAAGTTGTAGCTCACATATCAGGTTTGGGCTATTATACGTTTTCTAACAACCACGATGTTATACCACCGGAGGAAGCAAAGCCAAACTCAATTTTCATCTTTGATGATGTAGCCTGCGATAAACAAAATAATATTAGAGCCTACTTTTGTATGGGGAGGCATAACGACATTGACAGCTTTTACCTCTGTCAAACTTATACTCATATACCAAAGCATCTAATCCGAGATAATGCAAACTTTCTGATCATATTCAAACAAGATGATTTGAACCTGAAGCATGTATACAATGATCATGTGAATAGTGATATGAAATTCGCAAAGTTCAGAAAAGCGTGTGCAAACTGTTGGAAAGACAAATATGGATTATTAGTAATTGATAAGGACAGCCCCATGGGCAAAGGTCGATATCGAAAAGGCTTTGATGTATTCATGAGCCTATGAAGGAGCCCACCTAATCAGCTGACCAGGTCTTTCAGCTCTGCCTGGCTGGTCTGTCTGGCTGGTCTGTCTGGTTGGTTGGCTGGTCTGTCTGGCTGGTTGGCTGGTCTGTCTGGCTGGTCTGTCTGGCTGGTTGGCTGGTCTGTCTGGCTGGTTGGCTGGTCTGTCTGGCTGGTCTGTCTGGCTGGTTGGCTGGTCTGTCTGGCTGGTTGGCTGGTCTGTCTGGCTGGTTGGTTGGTCTGTCTGGCTGGTCTGTCTGGCTGGTTGGCTGGTCTCTCTGGCTGGTCTGTCTTTTTTTTTTTTTATGTGGTAGTGCTAAGCTCAGGAGTCACCCTTTGTACTACTAGTCCGTCATGTCATTTGTCACATCATGGTGCAATGTCTAGCAGTAAGCTTAGTACGGGGGGAGGAGTGGGGGGAATAGGTTAGGGATTATGGAAGTACGGGAGGGTAGTGAAGAAGGTGGTGATGAACCCTGCGTTTGAACTCTTGGATGTTGTAGGAGCTCGGAAATACCGACTGCGAGAGACTATTCCACAGTCGAGTTGTTCTATTTACATACGAATTCATATCTTGTTGAGTGCGTGAAAAGGGTAGTTGCAGGTGCAGGGAATGGAACGAGTGGGCTAATCTGGTGTTGCGGTTATAAGATTGCCGTGGAGGCAAAAGAGCGTTTAACTCGAAGGAACAGTCACTATGATAGTAGCGATAAAATTTTGTCAGTGCTGCTACATTCCTACGGTGGCTTAGGGGGTCGATGGTGGAGCAAGCGGTATCGTCATTAATTAACTTAAGGGCCTTTTTTTGGACCTTATCTAACCATGCTAAGGTTGTTATTGGAGCGCCGCCCCAAATGAGGGAGTTGTATTCGAGAAGAGGCCGAATGTAGGATTTATAAATAACAGCACGGGCCGATGGCTGGAGGAGGAACCTGCACCTCTTAAGAAATCCCAAACACTGGGATGCTTGTTTGGCGATTTGGAATATGTGGTCATTCCATCGCAAGTCTTTGGCTAATGACACGCCTAAGATGTGTAGGGATGGGTCGGCCTTTACTTCCACGCCATCCACTGTCAAGGATGGTGATGTGTTGATCTTTTTCTTTGAAATAAGACAGTACTTGGTTTTGGAGGGGTTGAATTCGATACGATTCTTTTTTCCCCAATCTAGAATTAGTTTGATGTCTTTTTTAATAGAGTTGAACATTAGTTCACGATCATCAAGACAGGATCTGGCATGTGTCTGTCTTGTATCGAAGCTGTACGAGTAACGTAGAGTACCGTCGTCAGCGAAGCTGAGAAGTGGGTTGGAGGGGATTGAAAGTAGGTCATTTATAAAGATAAGAAATAGGGCCGGTGATAAAATTGACCCCTGGGGGACCCCCGCAGAGATGGGGTGAGACTCAGATTTGACGCCATCCAAAACTACCTTAATTGAACGGCCGGAAAGGAAACCCTCAACCCACTTATAGAGAAGCGAGTCAATTCCAATAGCTTTGAGTTTAGCTAACAAGGCTGAGTGCCATACTCTATCAAAAGCCTTGGAGATATCAAGAGCAACCAGACTAGACTCACCGGATCCATGCAGACTACGGCTGAGGTGTTCGGTTAGGCAAACTAAAAGATCACCAGTGGATCTTTTTTGTCGGAAGCCGTATTGTTTGTCGTTTATAAGTTGGTTGGATTCTAAATATCCCATAAGCTTTTTGTTGATTATCGTCTCCATGGTTTTGGAGAGAATAGAAGTAATTGCTATTGGGCGGTAGTTGGAGGGATCGCTGGAGTTACCTTTTTTCGGTATTGGCTGCACATGAGCAAGTTTCCAAGAATCTGGGTAAACTCCGGAAGAGTATGACAGGGAAAATAATTTGCGCAGAGGTTTAGCCAAAGGTGAGGCGCATTGTTTAAGACGATAGGGGGTATATTATCGGGTCCAGTGGATTTGTTGACATCGAGCTCCTTGAGGCACTTGTACACCTCGCGAGTCCTGAAGAAAACCCTGTCCATTAAATGAGCGCTGTGCTCGAGGACCGGGGGTAGCATATCATTTTGGGGTAAAGAAGAATTTGAAGCAAACAGAGATGCTAATAAATCGGCCTTGGATTTTCTGTCTGTTATCACCTTTTCATCGTGGATGAATGAAGGAGTTGTGGAGGTGGTGAAATTCTTCTTGATGGAACTTACCAAGGACCAGAAGTTCTTGCTACCAGAGGTTGCATTAAGGAGTTTACTTCTCCATTTGTTGTCAAATGAATTTTTGACATTCCTGATGGTGACTTTGCAGGAATTTCTCAGTTTTATATACTCTAAACGGAGCGATTCACTCGGGGAGCTCTTGTAAGCTCGAAAGGCGGCTTCTTTATTTCTGATTGCATTCATACACTCCTGATTAAACCATCTGTTGGGCCTAGCCTTCACAGATTTAGTAGAATGAGGAATGAACAAATGCATTCCTGCCTGTATGATTCTAGTGATACTGATAGCGGCAGAGTTGGCGTTTTTATTACGGAAACACTGGTTCCAGTCAGTAGATTGGAAGAAATTAGTAAGCCCCAGCCAATTGGCCTTCCCATAATGCCATACAGTTCTTTTGACTGGTTTGGGAGGGGTGGGAAATTTGAATGGGAAGCTAGCGCTAACTAAGCAGTGGTCCGAATTGCCGAGAGGTGAATCAACTGTGACGGTATATCGTGCTGGATGAGAAGTAAGGAAAAGATCAAGTCTGGCTGGTTGGCTGGTCTGTCTGGCTGGTTGGCTGGTCTGTCTGGCTGGTCTGTCTGGCTGGTCTGTCTGGCTGGTTGGCTGGTCTGTCTGGCTGGTTGGCTGGTCTGTCTGGCTGGTCTGTCTGGCTGGTCGGTCTGTCTGTCTGTCTGGCTGGTCTGTCTGGCTGATCTATCTGGTTGACTTGCCTGGTACGTCTGGATCTATATAAATGCTTATTAGCATAGCTGTATATCATTGTAGCTGTAACCACACGTGTAGCAACATGAATGAAAAATTGATGAAGGATATTATAAAAACACGTGAGGCTATACGAAGAAAATATAAAGCTCTCAAGACTGGTAAAATTGAATCTGAAGCTCAATTAGAGGAAACATTTAAACCTATAACCAACACGCTGAAAAAGCTCACAACAACAGCAGCATCAGTGAAACTTGAACCAAAAGAAGAAGAAGATGAAATTAAGCACGAGGGCAATGAAGAAGCATACACACCACCACCACCACCACGTAAATACTTAAAGCTAGAGCCACCGAGTTATTCTGAGGATGATGATGATGATGATGATGATGATGATCAGTTTGTCACACCTACAAAAGAACCAAAATTAGAGTCTGCAGACCAGATACTAAACAAATATAAACAACTACTGGAAAATGATAGCACGAGAATTGATAAAACGTATGGAGCGTACTATAAGAACGATATGTGGAATATTGGTAATTCGAGATTAAAAGTTGATAAAGAATACTTTCTTATAGATGGCAAGCGGTACAAGATAACTGAAGGTCTAGCTGAATTAATTTTTATGAAAAAGCCTCGAGGCTACTCAAAAGAAGACTTGTCCAATTATCAAAAAATTGTAAATGATACATGCACCCACAGACGTGATTTTAAGGAAAACCAGCAAATAAAAGGAACAAATAGCTTCAAATATAGAAACATAATAAAAAAGTTGATTCACACTCCTCATACTGGAACGGGAATAATGCAAATTCCAAAGAAAAATATCGATTACATATATTGGGATGACCCCAATGAGCTAGTTGATAGGCTCCGAATATTGATAGCATCGCAGCAAGCTGGAAATAATAGCCATAGTAATGAAATAGTGTCAATCATTGAGGAGTTGCGGGAAGCTGACATTATAGTATAAATATTCCCACCCACATAGAACTATTAACATTTCGGAAATGAGCGTTGACAAGTTTGGTCGATCTTTTAAACGGCAAAAATTTAGAGCAGTGGGTGATCGCGGTCCACCTGGAATTCCTGGAAAAGACGGTCCTGCTGGACCAAAAGGAAACGGTTTCAATTTAACATCAGATGGTGACTATGATCTTACCTTGAAAAGAATCAAAAACCTAGGTGATCCAAAAGAAAATGCTGACGCTGCAACCAAAAACTATGTCGACGAAGAAATACGGGAAAGCATTGACAAAGCAGTAGAGAATCTAACGATGTTCATTTATCGCGAAATTGCGAAGATCGAAAATTATATATTCTCACACATAATTAATAAGAAGGCTGAAAATGGCATCTCTGAGTAAGAGGCAAGTAGTAAATGAGCTTCACAAACCTGCTCGTCGAAATTTTTCTAGGCGGAGAGTTATCATTAAAGGTCTGGATGATTTGTGGCAGGCTGACTTGGTGGAAATGGATGCATATAAACATGTAAACAAAGGATTCCGCTACTTACTGACTGTAATTGATGCATTTTCTAAATATGCCTGGGCTATGCCAATTAAAAGAAAAACCGGTCCAGAAGTCACAGAAGCGATGCAATCAATATTTAAAGATGGGCGCACACCTAACAATTTGCAAACGGATGATGGTAAGGAATTCTACAACTCTCACTTTCAAAAGCTACTGAGCAAATATAAAATCAACCACTACTCAACATATACATCGCTTAAGGCATCAATAGTGGAAAGATTCAACCGAACTTTAAAGAGCATGATGTGGAAGGAATTTAGCATGAATGGATCCTACAAATGGATTTCTATGATGAAAAAACTGCTATCACAATACAATGCAAAAAAACATCGAACAATTAAAATGCGTCCCTGTGATGTTAATAGGACAAATGAAAAGCTACTTCTTGCTACAGCCTATAATCACATCAAAATTGCCCCTTCACCTGCATATAAAATAGGAGACCGCGTCCGCATAAGCAAATATAAACATCTATTTGAAAAAGGCTACACACCAAACTGGACAACTGAAATCTTTAAAATCTCCAAGGTTCAACTGACTAATCCACCGACATATCAACTTGAGGACTACCAGGGCAACCCCATTAAAGGTGGATTCTATGAAAAGGAATTGCAGAAAGTTAAACATTCAGATCTCTACCTAGTTGAAAAAATATTGAAAAAGAGCGGTGATAAAGTTTATGTTAAATGGTTGGGGTTCTCACGAGAACATAATTCTTGGATAAATGCTAATGATGTATTATAAATTAAATAAAAAGACATTTTTTTTTATAACAAATTTGTTTTATTTTCAAATCTTATGCTATATATTTTTTCACGATGATGTTGGTTTAATATGGGCTCTAGGATTTTGCCTGTATTGATGACTCTCTGTTGAAATCTGCATCTATCAAGGGCACTTATATGCCATTGCCCCATACGGCTAGCTCTATAAGCGAAATCCCATACATGCATAATGTGTAATTCAGGCGCTAGTGTAAATCGAACCCTTTTCTGCATTCTCTACGGCTGCTTTTGGTGATCCGGACATAAAAATTTACTAGGCGTTGAACTTCCCGTTTGTACCGCTCCACAAAACAGCATCCACATGTATCTGGTCCACAAGTTGTTTTATCGTTCGACCATGGGCAGTTCTTGTAATGTGCTCCATGTATAGAATAAACTTTTCCAGCATTTTCGTATTCTTGAACATATCTATATCTATTTTACCCTTATGCTCCTCCAACAGTATACTAGAATATTCTTCGAGAAATTTTGGTATGCTCATATTTACTTATCTTTTATCTGCTGATATCTTATGGATGAAGAAGTATCTTTACTCTCAGATGATGATGATGATGATTGCTTCGATTTAATTGATAGAGAATTCAGTTGATATTTTAATTCTTTTACTTTGCTTCCTTTATCACCCTTTTCCTCAAGCAATCTGGTAGAATCCTTATAACTGTTCATCACCGCAACCGGAAGAAAACTAACCTAACATTCCATCTTCAAGGATTTATATACATAATAATTGAATCAAAGATCATTACAAAAGATCCCTCAAGAGCTTCTTTAATTCTTAATTCAACTAGCTTCCCACAGCTGGCGCTCACATCTCGCACCAACTTCCCACCCCATGCCGGTTCTGGGCCACGCAAACATACATCCAGAGCCTTAAGTCACATCCCCAAATCCCATGCCAGCTCTGGGCCATTTCCCATGCCGGTTCTGCGCCACCCTATCCAAGAAACATACATCCAGAGCTTTAAGTCACACCTCAAATCCCATTCCAGCTCTGGACCAAATCAACACCGAAATTCAACTAGCTTCCCACAGGTGGCACTCAACAACACAGCTTTCAAATCCCACCCCGGTCCCACACCAAATCCCATACACGCTCTGGACCACCCATCTCCATCCACCAACTCCAAGCCACCCCATCCAAGACACCCAACCTCCATAAACAGCTTTCAAACCACCTTACCCAAAACCCAAACCCAAAACATCTCGTACACGTACATAAAGAGCTTTCACCCATCTCCACACACCAACTCTAAGCCACCTTCACACCTCATACCCATACATGAAGAGCTTTCAAGCCACCTTATCCAAGACACAAACCTAAAACACCTCGTACACGTACATGAAGAGCTTTCAGACCCCCCCAAATCCTATGTCACTACGAAGCCACCTAGGAGGTGGCGTCGGAGTGACATAGCTCTACTACTTCGTTTGGCTGTTCAACCCTCGACGACGAAAAGGCAAGTCTCCGAAACTTCAGCGCCAGTGGGAGGGGCCCTATAAAATCCTAACACGGATCAACGATGTTGTCTACAGGATTCAACAAGGACCCAAAGCCAAGAAGAAGATTGTGCACATAGACAGGCTGTGCCCATATCATCAGCCGGATCCAGGATGGACAACTGTTCGGGACGAACAGTCCTAAGGAGGGGGCAATGTGATGATTTATGCGCCATCTGTTTGTGAAAAAGCATAATCAACGATTGTCGATAACAACTCTGGTTGATGTCTGAACTAATGATTTCTGTACTAAGGGTGGGTGCCAAATTACAATTCCGAATTTGCTACTTTCACCATGGACACTTCGAAATTACAAAGTGTGCCAAAATACAATTCACGCATTTCATTTGACAATTGTTATTATTTGTATGACAGCAAAATTTTGCTACTTATAAAATTTTTAATAATTTCTTTTAAAGTAGCCCAGGGCTATATTAATGTGTTTAGAATGGTTAAAGTGGAAGAGCTTCATGAGCATAATCCATCCAGTAAGGGTGGAATGCAAGAAACATTTACTCAACTTTGGAAAAAATGATTCAATTTTTGCACGAAATTTGAGTTGTTAATTTTACTTTAATTAGAGTCTGCAACGTTCTACCGTATAGGCTTTCATGTATCACGCTATACGGTGAAGACTATCGTACACTGAAAATTCCAAAAATTTGGGGTATTGTTGTCCAATGGAAATGGATTCAACCTGTTCCCAAGAGTTCAATATTTCGCAACGCATTAGGGCCATAGATTCCACGCATATTTTTATAGTCAATATATCAACAGAAAGTTGCACTATTGAAGCCAAATGCAAGATGATTTTCCATTTAGAAAACTAACAGCATTTATTTAATTATGACAAGCAGCTACAAAACGAAAATCCAACAAACTGTCAAACGAATGTTTGTATAAAATTTCCCTACAATTCAAAAATTTCCTTACATTTCCAAAGACACAAACCTCCGAAAATTGAAATGTAAAATCGAAATGCGTTTTTCATACAAATTGACATTTGAATTGTATTTTGGCACAGCCCCTAAACTAAAATTGGAACGCGCGATAAGTGAAGACAACTTCAAGCTTCTGGACGAAAATAAAAGAACATACCACTAAGCTCGAGAAGGTGGGCCTTTTCGTAAACGTCAAAGCAACAGAGCAACTGAGCAACAAAGCATCGCAAACTTCTTTTCGCATACGTATGCATACATTCGAAATTAGCTGCGCTGTTGCATTGACTGTTGCGCAACAAACTTGAATCTTGTACGTTTCCGAACGAATGACTTTGGATCATCTGCGTTTACGAACTCGTTGCCTCGTTGCAAAGCATACGTATGCGTTTACGAAAAGGCCCGGTTCCAGAAGTTAAATAAAGGTGGAGCTTGGATATAAAAGCGGCTTGCAGGCGCTGAGAGAGTCAGTTTTGATTTGAAAGGCGATAAAAGTGTTCTAAAGTGAGAACAGTGAAAGTGGTGATTTAAAAGTGAACTATAAAGCGATAGATAGAATTTAATAGTGCGAGTTATTAAATTTAAAGTGATTATAGTGAACTGTAAGAATTGTGTTGGTAATTAAATTGTGTTTTGGTTTGTGATAAATAAATTATTGTGTGGATAATTAAAAAGTGTATTCCTTAATTAATCCTACGAATCCGTTAAGCCGTAAAAACGTAACAATACGATCTTTTCAATCTCCACTGATTTTCCCATCCCATCCGCCTAGGACATCCTACAGTATCAAGAACGAAAAAAAGAAAATTGATAAATACTTTTACATAAAATGTGTACAATTTCTAATTATTTTCCTTATATCATTCATTCAAATATAAAACAAATTTTCCTTTTGAAGAAAGATAAAAAATCAATCGCCAATTAGAATTTTTCTGTATATGGGTAGTTCTACGTTAAGAGGTAAAAAATCATACATAATTTGAAAATTTGCGGAAAACATCAATTATATTTAATAATAAATAAAGCATACTTTTTTACCAATGAATTACAATATCTAAATTAGCTTAGTTTAGTCATAATTTCATGCTTACCTAGAAAAAAGTATCTACCCTGGCCTGTCCCTTTACTATTCTGTAACAAACTCTTCAAAATTTAACACATTACTAATTCATTAAACATCTAAGCGTTATTTATTACATAAAGCAGTATAAATAACAATGATGAATATTTAAAAAGAACTCTCAAATTAATTTAATTTTCTATTGAAAAAAAAACATCAGTTTTTGTCCCTCATATATTAAGGGTCGGTTTCACCGCTTTCTGATAAATCCCCGGATAGCCTATTCGGAACTTATCTGCCAGATAAACTACAAATTTTGGTTTCACAGGTCTTGGATATAAATATCTGGCAGATAATGTTGCTGGTAGCTTAGCAGCCGATTTCAGTGGCTGTTAAGGCTTTATCTGGAAGATAATAAAAAAATGTTTTAAGTTTTCGAGCTTTTATTGGTAGCATTTTTACGTGAACAATCAAAGATTGCGGTTACAAAAGATTTCCAAATGGATTTATTCGTATTTTTAGAAGATAAATTTGATGAATATTATGAAAATATTACGCGACCTCGTAGAAGCCGAGTAATTCGTTATAGACCATTTTTTTTAAGCATTAGATGACGAAGATTTTAGATTTCGTTTCCGCCTTACCAAAAGAGCTGTTCAAAAAATTCTTGGATTGATTGAAAGTGATATAAAAACTACAACCGACTGGTAAGTAAAGTATCAAACATATGACATACCTATAATAATTATTTTCAATGACGGCCTTAATTTGTTTGTCAATCATTTTTATTTAACATTGGCTATTTGATTTTCAGTAACTTTGCAATTCCACCTATGCAACGATTGCTTATAACGCTGCGATATTTTTCAACTGGGACGTTTTTGATTGTATGTGGTGACTTCGGTGGAGTTAGCAAGGCGTCAGCTTGCAGAATCATTCGCAAGGTGTCTGAAGCAAAAGCCAAATTAAGACCCTTGTTTGTAAAATTTCCATCAAATATAGAAAATATAACACAAGGCTTTTAGGAAATTGCAAGATTTCCCAGGGTCGTTGGAGCCATAGATTGTACTCACATCAACATTAAATCACCAGGTATAAATCTTCACGAAAAATAGTAATTTATGAACTTTGTAAAAAAGTATGTACTGCAGCTTTACACAATATAGTTAAGAAATTTCTGTTTGTTGTATTAAATTTATTTCATATTTTTGCAATTTATATTAATATTAATTGCTGCTACTCGTTTATAGGAGGAGAAACTGCCGAATGGTATAAACACCGGAGAGGCAATTATTCTATGAAAGTCCAGACAGTTGTGGACTCTCAATTAAAAATCATGAACATAGTTGCCAGATGGCCTGGATCATGTCATATTCAAACTATTTTTAATAACTCCCATACCAAGCAAAGATTGACTGACACTGTAAAATTACAAGTGGCAGATATATTTATCTGCCAGTTAGTTTATCAGGGAGTTTGATGGTGAAACAGAAAAAACATATCAGCAGCCTTTATCTGTTAGATACTGTTATATGGCAGATAACTATCTGAAACTTTATCAGCAAGCGGTGAAACAGGCCCTAAGTCTCCTTCCCTGCCTATTTTCCGTCCGTTATAAATGCCGCCAAAATACGTTGACACTACACATTTCAATAGGCAGAGCTTTTGTTTTGAAATATAGTTAGCAATAAACGTCGCGAGTGCCATTCGCGTGCTCTCATTAGCGGATAATTCGACTACGCCACTCGGCTTACTCGGACGTGTCAGTGATTGCAGTATCTCCACTGGAAAGTTTTATTTACTAGTTATTTACATTTAAAGCTTTTTTGTAATATTTATTTACTTTAATTTAAGCTTAGTTTACCGTGTTAGTTTGGTTTTTCGTTACAACATATTTTATCCTGATTAATCTTAGTTTTTTCATGAAAACGTCTCTTCCCTGCCGTATTTCCCCTGCCTCATGAGATGCCAGGGTAGAGACTCCAGTCCAGGATAGATAAGGAAGTGAAATATTACTGCTTTCTTAGTATTCATATATTTTTCTTAGTATATGAATTTTGTTTTACGTGAGTTTTATACTATGTAGCAATTATTTAATTTTATTTTCGAAATGTTTGAATAAGCTTTTTCACTTTTTTAGAACATGCCTCCTCGAAAAAAACTAACTCGTGAAGAACGCCTTGAAAAAAAACGTCTGGCAGAACGATTGCGATACCAACCAACGCATAAAAAATGATCCCGAAAAGTATTCTCAACAGAAGGAAAAGGAAAAGAAGAAATATGAAAGAAAAAAAGAGAAGGGAACTATTAAGACTGTCACTTAATGACACCCAGAGAAAAACGAAAAGCTAGAATGGAGAGAAAAGGCAAAACAGCGGAGACGACGTTTAGCTCTTCAAAATATTAGAAATGCTCCTGCAATCCCACCTAGTTCGGACAACGAAGTTCCTCCTAATGAAAATATTAATCAACGAGCGCAAGTGCAACGAGCGCACCAATGAGTTTGAGAAAACGATTTTGCACCTTGTCGAGACAAGCCAATGCGGTTGGCTGGAGGAGGAACTTGCATCTCTTGAGAAATCCTAGGCATTGGGAGGCTTGTTTGGCGATTTGGAATATGTGATCATTCCATCGCAGATGCTGCGTTAAAGTTACCCCTAGGATGTTGAGAGTTGAGTCAGCCGTTAGATTCTCTTTATCCACTGAGATAGGAGGAAGATCGGTACAATTTTTATTGGAGATCAGACAGTACTTCGTTTTTGTGGCATTGAATTCGACGCGGTTCATTTCGCCCCAATGAAGAATCGATTAGATATCCCGGTTGATCGAAGTCGACATCAGTTGACAGTGGTAAAGACAAGGTCTGGCACGTGCTTGTCTTATATTGTAGAAGGAGTAAGAGAAATTCAGAGTACGGTCATCAGCGAAGCAGTGAAGTGGGTTGGAGGGGATTGAGAGCAGATCATTAATGAAGATTAGAAAAAGTGCGGGTGAGAGAATTGACTCCTGGGGAACTCCAGCCGAAATGGCGTGGGGGTTAGATTCGACGCCGTCCAATACTACCTTGATTGAACGGCCTGAAAGAAAGCTCTTAATCCAGTTCCTTAGAACTAAGTGTATACCAACAGCTTGGAGTTTATTCAACAGAGCTGGGTGCCATACTCTGTCAAAAGCCTTTGATATATCTAGAGCAACCAGACCAGACTCGCCAAAGCTGTGAATGCTTTGGTTGATACGCTCGGTTAAACACACGACCGTTTGGAATTACCATAAAGCCGGACATGGTAAGGGGTCTCCTGATGGTGTCGGTGCTGTTTGTAAGAGATCAGCAGACCGATTGGTGGCTAATGGCAGTGACATAGCATCTCTGCGCCAATTATCAGATGCTATCCAGAAAAACTGTCCTAGCATCAATGTTCTCCTTATTGACGACAAAAGTATCTTAGAGAAAGACGCTTTGCTTGTTAGTGCCAAAGAACACATAAAGACTTTCCCAGGTACTTTGCGTGTCCATCAGGTATCATGGAACATTGAGGATCCAAAAAAGTTGAAAATGAAGTCTTTAACCTGTTTTTACAATGAAAATATAAATTGTGATCACTTCCATCTTGGTGATAAGATATACTCATCTCATAAAACATCTCGTCTCCGAGTTAAGGATGTTTACGGATCGGATTCAGACTCTGAGAATAATAAAGAGAAATCCCCTGAAAGTGAACAAATCATTACACCAAAAGGTGGCAGGCATCAGGCAGAAGATGAACCACAGCCGTCGAGATCCAAAAAAACATTGAGGAACTGCGACTTCATTCTGGTTAAACTACAATCAAAAAAAAAGAGTGCCGTTACGTGGCTATGTGTAAGGGTTTGGAGGAAGATGAGAAGATTCAGGTAGTTTTCTGTAAAAAAGGGGACAAAACTGGGAAATTATTTAAAGTTGATGAGCAAGATATTTCATTTGTCTCAAAGGACCAGACTGTCGAAACACTCCCTACACCAAATCCCATTTTGAAAGGGCAGAGAATGTTCTACTCCTTCCGCTTAAGCATATTTATATATTTTTTTTTTTTTTTCATTTAGACAAGAGAAATGCCTTTTAATTTGTTGTTATTTTTTTTAGAACTTGTTAATTTAATGAAAGAATACTTTATTATTTAGTAAAGGTACTATATCATGTTAGCTTACTTATATTTTTTGTCACAGACACTAAAAAAGCTCTAGTTTTAGATTTAAAGAAAGGCTGTAATACCAAAATGATACTCGGTTTATAAGTTAAATACAATGTTTAATAAAAGTTTGGTTTATTCATTGTTTTATTACGTCAAAGTCTCTCCCCTGGTCAAAAAAGTATCTGCCCTGATATTCATGTCTCTACCCTGCCCGATGTATTTACCCTGGCCTTCTAAAAAGTAACTAAATATGTATAAAGTGACTGGCCCTTACGTGAATGTGTACATAAGGGTGCTAAAATCGTAATATATGTGATTAATCAAAAAACTCAAACTTTTCCCCTTGGCCGCATCTTCTATGAACTCAAAACCTCTTATCGTAGAATGACCCATATGGATTTGGACGCCGTGTGACGTCAGCACCAAAATGACATTTCTCTTTTACATTACCTTGTTTCTGTATACCGTGTCATAGGCGCATCTGTCGTTCAAATCCGCAGAAAATTTGTTGCTTTTACAGCGCGGAAAATGTCAAAGAAAAATTCGCGGTTGCGGATTTGAGAATCGCAGTGTCAAATCCGAACTCACTTGCGACCCGCTGGATCTGGGAATCGAGGCCAATGTACACAGGACTATCGAAAAACTTGCAGAAGCTCGCGCGGCCTCGCATGTCTGCACTTATGAAGGCCTTTTTCATAATTGCATGGTTGCTTGCCTGCTTTCATGCATGCTTGCAAAAGAGCAACTGTCAGGTAAATCAGTTGCGCAAACTAGAAACTTTTCATTTTTGAATGAAAGCAATCAGCTGTCAAAAATATATGTCAAATTTGATGTCGAGTTTTTTTCCTTCATTTTCTGAGTTTGTTTACCGCTGAAAAATAAAACGAAAAAATGGATCGAGAAAATGTGATTAATGTTATTGTCAGTTTGTAGATAGATAACTCGGCTTCATTAGATCCGGTCCGAAAATTTGAAACTTCACAGCGAAAAAGAAGGATAAATTATGTGTCTTGTTTAGCTCGTTAATCTCTCGTTTAAAAGAAGTTTTATCCTTGGGGTGCTCCAAACCTCTTCATTATTTTCGCTATAGAATACATAATAATTTAAATTAAAATAAAACACCCTAATAATATCGAAAAACTGAACATCTTGTGCTAAAATTTCACTTTTGGCACTTTTCTTCTCCTTTAATCAGATAAGCATGCGTACAAAAATAGTTGCAAGATTTGCGCAACCTGCTAGTTTTGAACAAATGATAGTTGCACATCTGCTTTTTTGAATACCATGCAAATGATCGATTTGCGCAACCATGCAATTATGAAAAGGGCCGAACTTTGTGCATGGTTGCTTTAATGAAACTAATGCAAAACCAAATGTGCGGCAAGCTGCAGTACTGAAAGTACCCAAGAGTAAATAAAATATAGAGCAGATTACTTCAAACATTTATTTTGCTTTTTTTTATTACATAAATGTACACAAATTCACATTTTTATTTTCGTTTGTTTATTTTTTGGCTTTTCTGTTTATTATTTCATTGCTACAATTTTTGTGTGCATTTTTATAGTAAATAAAAAGAATAAAACATTTTATAAACTAAAAACCATATGTATTTAATAAAAAAACTTTCAGATTCAATTCGGCCAATTTTCCTTGACGCATCTAGGCTGTAAATCAAACAGGTTATTTTGTTTTAGAGATGACATAGCTCTTCCCTTGATTCGCAGTAGCGCTTACATTAAGGCTTAAGCCAAACTCTTTTGTTAACTCTGCAATACATGATGCCTCTTCCGAAGAAAGCCCATCTGGTAATGTTAATTGACTAGATTCATCTTGCTTGCTGAAATCTTCAAGGAATTTCTTGATTTCCTCTTTAAAATCATTAAGTTCAACCACGTTTTTATCATCACTTTCTTTCACAATACCAAAAGCTTTCTTCCACACTGTTTCTTGGTTTTCTTTGTATTTTTGATATTTTTGCGCTAAGAGGCGCAATTCCTGTGAAATTTGTAAATTATTAGGTTCAAGATGTTGAGCTTGCTGGAGCCGTGTTTTCGACTTCACGAAATCTCCTATCATTAGAAGTGCTCTACCTTCCTGGAACAGTGCTTTACAATTTTTATTTATGTTGGAAATCCTTCTGATTTCGTTGCACATGCAACAAGTCTTTGTTGGGTTGTTGAGACGATTATAGCAAACAGCTAGATTCAAATATAATTTAACGAGGAACTTGCGTTGTTCTTCTTGCTCCTGGTCATTACTTAACCGACAAAATTCTAGTGCATTTATAGCTTTATGGAAAGATTTACAAGAACCGCTAATATTACCTTGTTTAAATAAATCCAGTCCTTTTAAATGAACATCCTTAACTTTTTCAAAAACTACTGAAAATTTATTACGGTCTTGTTCTGGTATCTCATCAATTGCATTGTCATTTCCGATATCTACAAAATTCACCAATTTTATGATAAACAAACCATCAGCTTTAGGCTTAACACGGGGTGGACACCCCATCTCTCGGAATAAAAGTCTATATGATATAAGAAACTGGGACTCCTCGCCCTTCAACATTGTACGAACAGCAGCCTCTAACCCTTCTAAGACTTGTCCTTGTCCACAATGAAAAGTAAGAGAGTCGCCTCTCATATAGGACGAGTCAAAGGGAGCACTTTCACTTTCCCAATAAGCATTGTAGCGAATTACTACACGGGCCCTATTTGAAATGGGCTCACCTTCCTGTCCTTCCTGCACGATCTTTTTATATATATCGTCATTGATTTTAACCATCTGTTGCCGCAACTCTGCAAATGATCTTTCCCATGGCGAAATGACGACTTCCTCGTCACCCTCATCACTCGAACCTATTTGGTCGTCAAACAACTCATTGGAAAAATTATCGTCGAAGTTTGCATTTATTTCAAATTGTGTGCCGTCTTTTATTAAATCTCTGTAATTGATAAACTGCTTTGTTACTAAATCAACGCCAAAACACAAAATCTCACGCAATAGAAAGTGGCGCACTCAAAATAGTTCCATTCTCATCATCCGTATTCATTTTTTAATGTTTATTAAAACTAAGGACAAATGGAATGTTTTGGAGTGTTTTTAAATAGCTTTTGCCGCTACTTTTCTGCTTTTTCCTTTGCGGTTAACTCAAAACAATAGTTTTGCTGACATTAGCATAGCACAGTCACCAGCTGGAAGAAGTACGTTTATACGATTTCTTGAGTTCTTGACTTGAATTTACTAGAGACTCAAGATGCGTTTTCAGTTAAAGGGTCAAACAGAACCAATATGTTCCGTACGCTCCGCACGTTTTTTCTTTGTTATTTTTGACGTTTCGTCCGTTTGATTGTGGCTACCTCTCAGTTCGGCTCATGGGAAAGTTTATGGAAATGTCAAATTTCCAACCTTTAAAAACGGACGGAACGGATTGGTTCTGTTTGAGCCTTAAGCCCAAAACAGAATGAATGCAGAAACTTCGACTTCAACTTTGCATTTTGGCAGCTTCATACATTTTGAATAGGACTCACGTTCAGTTAACATATTCAATGCAGTAAGCGTTGCAGTAAACTTTGCGCCGACTTGGACTTTGAAAATTTTTAAAGTTGCTGCAAAAGTTGCAGAGCTACCAACATAATATTTCAGTTTTGTCACTGTAACCAAATTAGAAAATTTAAATTGATTGAGTTTATTGTATGAAAAATATAATTTTCTCAGGTAATATACGTAAAGGCCACATACAACAAAAATAAATTGGTCCATTTATTCAAAATTTATAACTTCTGGTATGTTATTAAATGGTTATCGCAAATGTAAGTACAATCTGTCAAATTATCGACTTTGAAGTTACCGAAATGAATGTGTTAGCGCTGTGCGTCAAAGTCGACTTTACTGCAACGGTGAAGTCAAAGTCGAAGTTTCTGCATTCATTCTGTTTTAGGCTTTAACTTTTCGAGGGTCTGCATTGGGAATTTATACTGTTATACCAGATACTATCCAGAGTCTCCACTGGACATTTTGCTATTAAGACAATTGTTATGTCCGTATAGACCCCCCATTCTGTCTTAACATTTTAAGTGGCAGGACACATGGCTTGCAGATAGGTTTTGCCATTTCTGTCTAGATGTATATTTGATATGTTCCAATTTAAAATGGCAGATTTTAAATTACGAAAGGAGACATTTGTAAAATTTATAAATACTATTGAAAGCTATGAGTATTTGTGGAATTTGAAAGGGCCACTTTATATACCCCGTTTATGACTAGGTTCATCCCAGGTTCAAGCCGGGTTCAACCCAATCACAAGCGGAAGTCGAGTTGAAACTGGGTCCACTCAACCCAAGTCAGCGCTCCTATCTGGATCGAGTTGATATTTCGCCTCATACCCCGTTTATGACTAGGTTCAACCCGGGTCCCAGGTTCAACCCAGTCATAAACGGATGTCGAGTTGAAACTGGGTCCACTCAACCCAACTCAGCTCTCCTACTTGGATTGAGTTGAATTTTACCTCATATACGCAGGTTGAATTGAAATTGGGTTGAAGTGACATTTATCTTGTTTGTTTACTATTCGTGAAGTCCACAGTCGGCGTTAGTTTTGTGTTTGATGTTTTTTCTGGAACAGGAAAAATAAATTATTTCATTCTAAATTTTTACGTATCTACAAATGAGAATTTTCCACAAAAATTTGAGGTTATATTTTGAATCAATTCAACTCTATTTCAACCCAAAGTGAACTCATCTAAACTTCATATACGGTGGTCGAAATTTCAACTCAATCTCGACTCAACTTTTCGACCTAGTCATAAACGGGGTATCATATACGCGAGTTGAGTTGAAATTGCGGTGTAGTGACATTTGATTTGTTTGTTTACCATTTGTGAAGATCACTTTCGGCGTTAGATTTGTATTCGGTGTCTTTTCTGGCACAGGATCAATCAATTATTTCTTTCTGAATTTTTACAAATCTATAAATGAGAATTACATAAAAAAATTAGAGGTTATGTTTTGATATCAATTCAACTCTATTTCAACCCAACCCTATTTCAAATCGAAATCATAGGCCGCGTTCTCATGGGCTGCATGCCGCACGGCTAAAGCTTGATATCGGCTTATCTTCGGGTAGTATTCGAAAATTTTCGTGACTGGCTGCAAAAAGCTTGCCGCATAGAAGCATCCCCTCGTTCATATGAGTGCATCTGCTGGTTGTCAAAAATCAGTCTTTTGTGATTTTGAAAATGTGAATTGGATTACTTTAATAATAAAAAAATTATGTTAACGATTAATGTTGATGTCAAAATGTGAAATATTGTTGTTTAAATCACTTTAAACATCGCTCGAATCGAAACATCACTAGTTCCGTGATTTTGCAGCACGTTCACATGGGCTGCATGCCGCACCGCAAAAGTTCGAACTTGACAGTTCCGTGATTTTGCCGCATGAATAAGGAATTTTCCCTTGTTCGATTTTTGCAGCAAGGCTGTGCGAGAGAGAAAACATGTGTGCATACAGATATATTTTCCTGGCCAATCAGAAAACATTGAAAGCTTTTGTCGTGCGGCATGCAGCCCATGAGAACGCGGCCATATACGGTGGTCGAATTTTCAACTCAATTTCGACTCAACTTTTTAACCTAGCCATAAACGAAGAAATAAAAGAAATAATCTCAAATCATTAGTTTTCTTATTTTTATTAATTTTGAACTTACTGCTATATCCACTTGAGAAAATGAAATATAATGACATTTTTAGCCCACACTCAAAATCAATCTGGCAAGCAGACATAAATTTGACTGATGTTTTAACAGAAAATATGTCCACGTGTGTATAATATCAAAGGATAAAAGGCCCCATCCACGGTTAAACAAATGCTCAAATTTCTGGCCAACATCGGAAAAATTGCAAATTGCGCGTATAAAATACGAATTTTCGTAGTTGGCCGCTGTTTGACGGAAATATGCGTTTGGTTTAACATTTCCTTCAAACCAGCTTAATTGTGTGTGCGAATTTTGAATTCGCGGCATGTAAGTGGGATGATACACGTGTCAACGTGTCTCTGCAACACACTGTCAGTTTGTTGAGCGGAGGTGATACACGACTCAACACGCTACACGCAACACTCTGTGTAATAACATTGCGATTTCATATGTGTGGGTGTGCATTCCAAAATATTTTCACCCAGAATCGCTTGACAGTTACGCATACATAAACATTTTTCAAGCAACTGGAGGAAAAATAGAAATCGTTTCTAGTTTCAGTCAACACCGCACACTTCACCCTGACCCTTCCCTTAGCCAACGAACTGCGCAGAAAAAGATCGTGTTGCTCAGCATGTTGACCCGTGTATCATCCCCCTAAAGCATATGAAAGCTCGTTTTGTTTACACCAGATTATGTGAAATGCCGCTCGGGATGTAAGAAGAACATTTCAGTCGTTGCTGGCTAACAAATGTGAAAATATAAATATGTGCGCTGTTTATCGAAAATTTGATTGACGGTTTGTTTGACCGTGGATAGGGGCCTGAAAGGCGTTTTGTTCCCAGGTCTGCAGCAACTTATAATTACATCATTTGAAAGGTTATCACAATCACGGTATACAGAAGCAAGGTAATGTAAAAGACGGTATACCGTAAGACAGTATTTTAGTGCTGACGTCACGTGGGGCCCGATTTCCATATAAAATCGGAGCTGTTGTTTTTGTTTCTGCATTAGGGCCGACGTCACTTGGCGCCCGTCTTTTACGGTATTCGAAGCTGTTGTGGGTCTCTTTGGTGGTTTTTGTCCCAAAGGGTAATTCTATTTTCCCGGACTTGTTCGAGGATAAAAAATAAGACACGTGTTTAGTTTTAACGAGAGACGAGGTGGTTTGTCGGCAACAACTGAGCAAAGTCAACTGAACTTTTTCTTTACCCGGCAAATATCCCAGCCCGTGATAACGGCGCGGTTAATACTCGTTATCACGGGGGATCCATGGTTTCTTGATATCTTCATTGATCTGAAGATCAGTTGCTGTCGCCACACTGTCGTCTCTTTTACATTGCCTTCTGTTTCTGTATCACAATGGCTTTATTTTGGGTGTGTTCCGTAATATATTGGGAGCACTGTGATTTTAGACGTCATGCCAATGCACTGGGAAACACGGGAAAGCCGCTAGTATAGCTTTTTGTTACTGTATGTGTATGAGTATTTCATGCAGTCAACTATTCTTCTCCCCACAATTAGAAAAAAGTCTGGTTGTGCAGTTGCAATCCCTAAATTTATTATTTCTTCTTCTTCTTCTTTGATCCGTTAGCTGGCGGTCCGAGCGGGACGTCCCCGCAACGGATACGCTGCTGTCGGTGCCGCTGGGTCCCGAACTCTATTCACGATTCGCTTCCATTCTTCTCGGTTTTTGGCGGTGTCTCGAGCCTCGGTAACTGATAATCGTTGATTCTTTAAGTCACCCTCGATATTCTTCAACCAGGTTTTCTTCGGTGCCGATCGCTGTATTCTCCAGTCTGCAGGACGGTCTCGCCAGAGAAGTTTACGCGGCAAGCGGTTATCATCCATTCGGCAAACATGTCCAAACCACCGTAGTCGACGTTTTTGCATTTCTTCTTCGATCAGTGTTTGCTGATCGCATCTTTGTCTGACAACCTCGTTTCGAAGGCAATCACGGAGTGAGACACGGAGGATCTGCCTCAAACATCGCATTTGGAAGACCTCGAGCTTCTTAACGTCCGGTTTGAGCAGTGTCCACGTTTCAGATCCATAAAGAAGAATCGGAAGAATCAACGTTCGGTAAAGACGTAGTTTTGTTTTGCTGGAGATATTTGCTCGTTTCCATATGCACCACTTGGCACTTGAGCGAGGCGAATGTTGCTGTTGCCTGGCCGATACGGCTGTGAACGTCGGCCGCCGATGCTACTTTCGTTTCCTCAACGAATGATCCCAAATATTTGAACCTTGGAACCTGTTCGATTTAGGTTCCATCGAGGTGAACACTGGCTCTTGATCCATCCGTTGTGAGCACTTTGGTCTTTTCCGCATTGATTTTTAACCCGTATGATTGGGCGATGCGGGAAATATCGTATAAGATGTCCGTTGCTTCGGTATCCATGTCGGCGAAAACAGCGCTATCGTCGCGAACATTAAGTCTGTTACGAAGTTGTTGTCGTCGTATTGAACTCCGAGTCGTCCATCG
The DNA here is from genome assembly GCA_949987705.1 of Thereva unica. Taxonomy (NCBI): domain Eukaryota; kingdom Metazoa; phylum Arthropoda; class Insecta; order Diptera; family Therevidae; genus Thereva; species Thereva unica. The sequence continues at coordinate 96,059,915 of OX465281.1, forward strand.
AATGCTTCACGCATAATCGCGTCGATCACAACGTTGAAGAGAAGTGGCGAAGCGACGTCTCCCTGTCGGACACCCGTCTGAATCGGGAACTCCTCGGATAAGTCGTTTCGAATACGAACGCTGCTGGTTGAGCCATCGTACGATGCTTGGAGAAGTTGGATGATTCTCAATGGCACGTGTTCGGTTACCAAGACTCTCCACAAGCTGTTCCAATCGATGCAATCGAAAGCGGATTTGAAATCGATGAAAACGACAATTCGTTTGCCGCAACGAATTCTTTCTTCCATTAACTGACGGAGGGCGAATATTTGATCAATGCATCCTCGATGTGGTCTAAATCCCGCTTGTTCCTCCCGGCTCGTTTGCTCTCGATGTTTCTGTAGCCTCGATTGTATTATTTTCGTAAATACTTTACCGACGATCGAAAGAAGGCTAATACCGCGATAATTCTTGCATTCCCGACTGTCGCCTTTCTTCAAAATTGGGACAACGATCGCTTTCTTCCATACCGAAGGGACACGATTCGAATGCCATATGTGTGTTATGAGGACATGAAGTCGTTGTGATAAGACATCACCTCCAGCTTTGATCATCTCGGCGGTTACTTGGTCTATTCCCGGCGCTTTTCCATTTTTCAGCGATTTTATTGCTGTCTTCACCTCGATAATTGTTGGTTCGGTATCGAGAAACTGATTCATCGGCTGTTCGATAATCGGTGGTTCGGGTGCTGGACCTTGCGGCGGATCGTGGTTATACAGCTGGTGGAAGAATGTTCACCACCGCTCCAGGCGTTCATGGGCAGAAGTCACAAAAGTTCCATCCGATTTTTTGATGTTGTCGTTTGTTGATGTTGTTTTGCCGCCTAACCGGCGGATTGTCTGGTACAGCGTCCGGTACTCGTGCCTCGACGCCGCTTTTTCCATGTCGGTCGCAACGTTATTCCAGTACGCTTCTCGTTCCAATTTCATTTTCTGCCGAACTTCTTTGTTCAATCTTCGGTATTCCTCAAAGTCGACGTGTTTCATGCGCTTCCGCTGATCGACGAGGTCCAGACAGCTGTCCGAGATCCATGGCTGCGTCCGTTTACGGATAGTTGGACACAACTCCATTGCACACTTCACAATAGACTCCGACAATTGCCTTTCTTCTACATAGATATCGTCCGGTATTGCGAGCGCCGCGAATTTGTTGGATAATGCCATTTGAAACTCTCGCCCGATGGCCGGGTCCCGTAGGCACGCCCAATTTTTCTTGGCTGGTGGTGGCTGCGTTTTCTTCGCTCTTTGCAATCGCATCTGCAATTTCGCTCGAACAAGATAATGGTCCGATCCGCAATCGGGTCCACGCATTGCACGTACGTCTTTAAGCGTCGATCGGAATCTTGTGTTGATCAAAACGTAGTCTAACATCGCCGAGTCTTTGCCGGATGGATTTCGCCAGGTGAGTTGGTGTTTGAGTGGATGGCGGAAAATGGTGTTGCCAACGATCAAGTTGTTTGACGATGCGAATGAAAGCAGGCGTAAGCCGTTGTCATTAATTACTCCGTGTCCGAATTTGCCCATGGTTTCTTCCCAGCCGGTTCGATCTACTCCTGAATGTGCATTGAAATCCCCCGCGAGAATTATTAATTCGGTTTGAGGTATCATATCCAGCGTCTGTTGAAGCTGATCGTAAAATTCGTCCTTGTTCGTGTCCGTGATGGTCTCGGTTGGCGCATAAACGGATATGATATGGGTCTTGATCGTTCCACTGATGGTTATAACCGCCAAACGCTCGGATATCGGTTGGAATGCGATAACGCTGCTGGCAGCCCGTCGGTCGACCATAAAGCCGACGCCGGGCTCTCTTTTCTCACCACCGGAATAGTAAAGCATCATCGTTTCGTCGATTGTTGGCGGGACGATTGTCAATATCCCGGATCCGGTAAGCCGTAGTTCCGATAGCACAGCAATTGATATTTTGCATTTCAACAATTCCATTGCTATGATTTCCTTTTGACCAACGTGATGTCCTGTTCGTACATTCCACGCAGCGAATTTTAATTCCCTTTTCGGTGTGACTAATTTGGGTGTTCGGCCAGTAACCCACTTCTCACCAGCATCCCTGGTCCCCAGTGCTGGCGCATCGGCTGCCCCGGATGCAGTAGCATTATTTCGGCCAGTAACCCACTTCTCACCAGCATCCCTGGTCCCCAGCGCTGGCGCATCGGCTGCCCCGGATGCAGTAGCATTATTTCGTGAATGGTTAGTTCGTGTATCCATGCGGTTTCTTGCCTAGTTTTTACGATCAATTTATTATTTAATATGTATTATTATGTATTGTCAACAAAACCTCACTCGAGTCAGTCATTTTGGCAAAACGGCCAATGACATTTACACCCACATGTATAATTTGTTGAATATATTGTATTAAAATTAACCTTTGTACTGAATTACTTTTATATTGTTGTACTAGATTTGTGTTCTTGGCTTTATCTCATATGTCAAATATAACTTCCTCCCTTTTTCTCAATAAATCTCATAGACCTTAGACGTGTGTTTTTTATCTCTCCATCATAATATACGTAGCTGCTTTCTTGCTTGCAGTCGAGAGTGCGAGCAACAAAAAGCAGCTACATTAACAGCTTTTTTCAAATCTTGGACACAAAAATAGCAGCTTCGCTAGCAGCTTTTCTGCTGTTTTGGACATGAAAAGCATGACAATGGGGTGGCATACACGGATCATAACATCAAGACTAAAAAACCGGTTTCCAGGACAGAGGGGCAAAAGGAAGAGAGAAAGTTGTTGCAACTTTTGAACAGAAATTTTTGGCGTTTTGTTTCTTCTTATCTTCTTCTTCTTTGGGTCTGATATTGACGTATCTCTTTGAGCCAAATTACACGACCTATCACTTTCCCAGACTCACTTTCCAATGACTTCCAATAAACCGGTTTTTTAGACAAGGGGGCACAGGGAAGTGCATGTGTTGGTCTCACTTGTGAATCCAAGAAATATTTCGGTCTCACAGCAAATTACACTAACACAAGCATAACTTTCTTCACTGGGACTGCGATAATTACAAGAATTTTTGTTGTTTTGTGCACAACCACATAGACAATAGAATTGTTACTCAGAAAAGAGGCAGAAATTTGAATGCACCGTGTAATACTCAAATTATACACAGACAGGTTTGACGTGAATCCCAAGTGAATGGCCGTGTAATATCACTCATAGATATTCCGTGTAGGGATAATAAAGTTACTCTCGGTAAAATAAATACCCATGTACGCCGAGAGTAACAGAAGGATCTGGAGCTGCGAGGACCGCATGGTCGAGACGACTCTTGCAGCTCTGCTAAAAAGAAAAAATTTATAATTTATATATATATATATTGTGGTGATTATGCGCCATCTGTTTGACGAGTGGATACAGGTGCTTCAAGATCTGTCATGGTCGGTAGAAAGTGGCTGAAAAACGCGGACCAGTACATTCTGAAAAATGTAACAGGAGAACCAGTGAAATTACATGGGGAAACAATGATGGACGTGGTACTCGGCGACATTAAGTTTACACATTCGTTCCTGGTAGCTGACATAGTAGACGAGTGTATTCTTGGTTTGGACTTTATGACAACACACGGAATACTATTGGACCTTGGAGAATTGATGATGAAACACCGCAACAGGGGAATTCCAATGGATACTGCACTGTCTCGGCGACCATGCGAACCAGGTTTTAAGTATCGTTGGCGTATTGAGGAAAAATGTCAAAAGACGACTGCGGAGCCAAGCATAAAATATGAGGACCAAGGAATTCGAGATGCGCAACGCGACGACCCGGACATTTCTGCGATTTTGTCAAGGAAAGAACACAACGAGAAGCCTAAATGGAAAGACTCGCAGAGCGAAATGAAATCCTGAAGAGCTATTGGGCCCAATGGGATTCATTGCATATCGAAGGAGGAGTATTGAAGCGCAAATGGGAAACAGCTGATGGTACCTCTCATCGAATGCAGGTGTTAGTCCCTCGTGCTGGAATAACAGATATTCTTGAGGAGTGTCATAATAGCCCGTCAGGAGAACATTTGGGAGTCAACAAAACTCTGTCAAAAATAAAGGAGAGACTCTATTGGCTTCACATGCGGGAGGATGTTACGAATTGGTGTCGCAAATGCACAGCTTGTGCCGGCAGCAAGGGTCCTCGAGTAAGAGCGAAAGGAGAAATAAGACAACACCACGTTGGAGCCTCAGTTGACAAAATCTCAAGGGAGAATCCTAAGACGGCCAGTGACAGGATGAAACCAAGGTACAATCTCCGAGCAAACTGTAGCGGATTCCAGGAAGGTAACCTCGTTTGGCTGTTCAACCCTCGAAGACGGAAAGGCAAGTCTCCGAAACTTCAGCGTCAGTGGGAGGGGCCCTATAAAATCCTTACACGGATCAACGATGTGGTCTACAGGATTCAACAAGGACCCAAAGCAAAGAAGAAGATTGTGCACATAGACAGGCTGTGCCCATATCATCAGCCGGATCCAGGATGGACAACTGTTCGGGACGAACAGTCCTAAGAAGGGGGCAATGTGATGATTATGCGCCATCTGTTTGTCGAGAGGATGGATCAACGATTTTCGGTTGTTGTCTGAACTAAGAATTTATGTACTAAACTAACGAGCGATAAGCGAAGACAACTTCAAGCTGGTCGAAACTTAAGGAAATAAAAGAACATACCACAAGGAACCAGAAAACGAAGGTTCCAGAAAGTAGACAAAGGTGGAGCTGCCTATATAAAAGCGCCTGGCAGCCGCTATCGAGTCAGTTTTGATTTTAAAGGCGATAAAAGTGTTCTAAAGTGAAAACAGTGAAAAGTGGTGATTTGAAAGTGAACTATAAAGTGATAGATAGAATTTAATAGTGCGAGATAGTAAATTTGAAAGTGATTATAGTGAACTGTAAGAATTGTGTTTGTGTTTTTAAATTGTGTTTTGTTTCGTAATAAATAAATTTTGTGTGGATAATTAAAAAGTGTATTCCTTAATTAAACCTACGAATCCGTTAAGCCGTAAAAACGTAACAATATTTAATATTCTTTAATTAATTATATCAAGTGTATTACTTTTTTTGTTGTCTTTGAACAACTAAAGTGCCTAAGTTTCACTTTTTGATACGGTGATTTGGAGGGAAAGTTTCCTAATAAGAAAGTGAACGAAAACAAGATCCAAGCTTCCCCGGGTGCCCTAGGGGCACCCGAGGGCGCCATCGAAATTAACAGAAGAAATAAAATCTTCAAGGGGCATTCTTCTGTCTCAATGGATACAGGTCGGAAGCTAGACATGGACACCTCAGGCAGTGCAGGGGATAACAGCAAATTCTCATCGATAACGGTGACTCCTCATGTCCCGGTAGCAGACATCGCATGTAGTAGTGAAATCAGAGACTCAACCCTGAAAAGAACTATAGGTTCTTGCACATCAATAGATGACATCGATACAAGCAACGATCACATGGCGGAACAACAAGATGATAATGAACAAACATTGTTGTGTTTTCTCCGCTTAGTAAAAATCCATCTTTATGGTTTGACATCTCTTTATTAACTTCCTGTTACATTTACAACTTTATGTACTAGTCTGAATTAGAACACTGGCAGTTACATCATTGCCAGATGTTCTTTACATACTATATAACATCTCCCCCTTCATTAAAATTATAATTGTTTTACCTTTTAATTCTATTCATTTAAATTTATTAGCTTTATTCTGTTAATTTTAAAATTAAAGGTTTATATTCTAATCATTTGAAATTAAAGGTTTATATTCTATTCATTTGAAATTGAAGGGTTCTATTCTATTCATTTGAGATTATACATAATACTTTTAATTTTCAATGTATCTTTTTGGAGCCTTGATCATTCTACCCGAGCGAGTCTGGTAAGGAATGTGAGAAGTGCCTGAAGACGTTTCACCTGAATTTATTGGTGGCTCACTTGGATGGAATGTAGGTTCCCGTACCGATATCATGTCATTACTCTCTTTATTGATTTCAGGTTTGTGCAAGGACTTTCTTATGTGGATGCGATTTCTTCTCAATTCTTTATTGTTTTCATTTCTTACTATGAAAGAGCGAGGAGCTGAGTGTTTATTTATGATTGTACCTGGGTGCCAGGTGTCTTGACTATGATATTGGAAGACTACGTTATCTCCAGAATTCAAATCCTCAAGATTGTTTTTTGATGTTCTATCGTAGTAATATTTGCTCTTGTCCCTACTATTCTTTAAATATTTATCTACTCCAACAACTATCTCGGGTTTCAGAAGAGTTTCCTTGACGGGTAATTTTGTCCTTAGACGCCTGCTCATCAACATTTGTGGTGGCGAAAATGGCATATCTGCCAAAGGTGTACTATTATACTCTAATAGAGCTGCTTCCACATCCTTATCCCCTTGGTTGCATTTTTTTAAAATGGTCTTTGCGATTCCGACTGCTTTTTCGGCCAGTCCATTCGACTGTGGATATCTTGGACTAGAAGTTTTTATTTGAAAACCCCACGAGTTGCTAAATTGAATGCACTCAAACGAGTTAAATGGCATGTTGTCACTAATAATGACTCTCGGTATGCCATGTGTAGCGAATATTTTCTTAAGAGCTTTTATGATCTGTGATGAAGATGGTGTATCTATGAGGGACACTTCTAACCAGTTAGAATAATAGTCTTTCAGAACTAAATAATACCTACCGGCAAACTGCATTATGTCACAGCCAACCATTTGAAAAGGTAGGCTTGGAATTTCGTGAGATTGAAGAGGTTGTTTTGCGTTTGACGATCTATACTTTTCACATATTTTACATCCCATGATCATATTCTCTATATCCCTATCAATGTTATGCCAATACAGTAAAGTGCGGGCACGAGCTTTTGTTTTTGTCATTCCGAAATGTGGCTCATGAAGAAGTTCCAGCATTTCGTTTTGAAGAGCTGAGGGAACTATGATTCTATCTCTAAAAAATGCTATACCATCTGCAAAATGTATGTCGTGCCTAATGTGCCAGAATTCTTTTATTTCGTCATCAATTTTAGATCTTTCAGACGGCCAACCATTCATATATGTCTCATACAGAAGTTTTAACTTCAAATCATTTTCTGTAAATTCTTTAAATTTTATCTTTTTTGTTTCAGATACGTTTATCGTGCGAACATATGCATCAAGTGGATCATCCTCTTTATTTTCTGTGTGGTTATTTTGAAAGTTGCGGGATAAAGTATCCGCAATATATAGAAATTTTCCGGGTACATATTCTAGTTGGATGTCATATCTTAACAATTTTAAACGAATTCTTTGTAATCTCGGCGATATTATGTCATTAATGTTCTTTTTTATTAATGACACCAATGGCTTATGGTCGGTATGTACGATTATTTTCCTTCCATATACATACTCATCAAATTTTTTGCATGAATACAAAATCGCCAAAAACTCCTTTTCAATTTGAGCATATCTAGTTTCGCATTCTGTTAGGCTTCTTGACGCATATGAAATTGGCTTATTATCTTGTAACAAGCAACACCCAACTCCGCTTTTAGAAGCGTCAGTTTGTATGACCGTTTGTTTGTTAGGATCGAATGATGCCAGTGCGTCAGAACTAGATAAGCTACTTTTGATTTTTTCAAAGTCTTTTTTGTGTTTGGGCAGCCACAGAAACTTCACATTCTTTTTTAGTAATTCCCGTAAAGAACAGGATAATTCACTTAAATTCGGAATGAAGCTACGTAAGTAGTTAATCATACCCAGTATTTTTTGGAGTTCTTCTTTGGTCGTCGGATCGTGAAGATCTTTTATGGCTTGTATCCTAGATGGGTCCGGCAACATTCCATCTTTCGTAAAGATATGGCCCATATACCTTACTTGTTCCACTCTATATTGAAATTTATCTTTGTTAAACTTTATTCCGACGCCTTTGGCACGTTCCATGACAGCTTCTAAATTCTGATCATGTTCTTCCAAGGTTGAACCCCCTATTAAGACATCGTCTATGTAAATGGCAACTCCACGTAAGTCACCGAAAAATTTTTCATTGAACCGTTGGAATATCTCGGTTGCACAGTTTAACCCAAATGGCATTCTTAGAAATTGGTAGCATCCGTATGGCGTGCTGAATGCACAGTTTCTGCTGGACTTCTCATCCAATTCTATTTGCCAGAAGCTTTCTTTCAGGTCTAAGACCGAGAAATACTTCATTCCATACAATTTTGTTTTTAAATCCTCAATTGTGGGTATCAAGTAAGGTTCCTTTCGTATTATGTAAATTAAGATCTCTCGGATCTAAACATAATCGTAAACTTTTGTCATTTTTTTCAACTATTACTAAATTACTTACCCAGCCCTTTGGTTGTTCTATTTTTTTGATTATGCCTAATCTACACATATCCCCCAGTTTCTCTTTAACCTTTTTTTGCAAAGCAATCGCGATTCTTCTGGGTGATTTAACGTCAGGTGGCACATTCTCATTTATCGGAATATGCGCCTTAATTGGGAATGTACCCATACCGTTGAAGTTTTCTTTATGTTCTTCTACAAAATTTTCTTTCGTGTTAATTTCTATTGAATATATTCTTTTGATTAAACCCATATTCGTTGAAGATTTCAAGCCCAATATCGGAATATCATCTTCGTTGACCACAGTAAAATCTAAAATATATATTTTTTTTCTAAGTTCTACACCAAGTCTTAACTTTCCCATGACCTTCAAATCATTTTTACCATATCCTTTCACACTCATCCCCGCGCATCTAATTTTCTTTTCTAATGTTTTATCTATTTGTCTTAAATGTGAGAGTGGAATGACATCAACATTGGAACCAGTGTCAATTTTAAATTTTATTGTGGCGTTGTTTATTTTTAAACTTTGCAGCCAACTTTCATTATTCGATCCCAATGAGATATTATCTATATATGCCGTGTGATTTACGTTTTCGTCTTCAGTCAATTCTCTAATTTGCTTATGTTTACTTTTGCATGCATGAGTAAAATGATTTTTTCCCCCACATTTAAAGCATTTTTTCCCATATGCTGGGCTGGATTAAAATCAACAGGAAAAAATTTAAAAGCTCAGGTGACGCTAATCCTAATTCAAATAAACCTACTAATTTTAATCATAAAATTGTACAACCCAATAGATTTAATTCATTAAATGATAACGATACTGGGAACATTAACCCCACTCTAGGACATAAAATATTTAATAAGTCTGGTAATAAACAAGTGTCAACTGAAACGAATGGCGAATCTCCCTACAAACAAAACAGGTAGGTTTCAACCACCGATTTTAGTTAAAGGATTAGATGTAAAAAAATGTTCTGAATTTCTGAAGTCAAAAAGTTTTGAATTCTACTTTACTAAAAGTCGTTATAACTTTACCAAAATTTATATTAAGGGTGCAGAAGAGAAGAAATGCCTGATGGACGAACTTAGGAGGAGGAAGGTACAGGGCTACACCTACTCCGGTTCAGACGAAAAACCTACCAATTTAATTATTAAAAATATTTGCAGCTCATATAGCTTAGAAGAAGTTAGAGACGAACTTAAATTCTATTTCCCAGACATTAAAATTAATAAAATATGTAGCTAGATTTGAAACTAAGAATTCCAAAGAGAAAGAGATCGAACTCGATATGATTCTTCTTCAAATTGCTCCCAAGCAAGATTACAAGGGGTTATTGAAACTCAAGTCCTTAGCCAATCAAAGAATTCATATCGAAAGACTGTTTGGCAAGGGTCCACTTCAATGTTTCAGATGCCAAGCCTTCGGGCATAGGGCAACCAACTGCCTAAAAAATTTTAGATGCGTTAAATGCCGCAACAGCCACGACCCTGGAAAGTGTGAACTTAACGAGAACGATGACGCACCGAGCTGCGTCAACTGTGGTCTGGATCACCCAGCCAGCTACAGAGGTTGCAGTAACTCCAAGAAATACTTAGAAAACCAGAAAGTAAGAAGGCAAAATTTAAGACCAATAATCCCAAATAGGACTCATGAAATATTTAATAAAGGGGGACATTCCTTTGCTGACATGCTTAAAAAAGGAATTCACACATCGAATAATCCAATCCCGACTAATAGTATATCTTCTAATAAAATTACTGCGAATCCAGATCTTGGTACTATCTTAGAAAAATTAAATGTTATAATGAACGAGTTAAAAGAAATGGTTAATTGTATTATGACGTACGCTTCGCGCAATGGATAAGACACTGCGCATCTTAGAACTTAACGTCCGATCCATTAGATCGCAGAAAAGAAGATCGGAGTTAGCAGTCTTAATTTCTGAACTTAATTTTCCTGATATACTACTAATTTCGGAAACAAGAATTAAAAAATTTCATGTTAATTTAAGAAACTACAAATTTATTAATAATGAGGAAGGCGTTGGCGTAGCTATTCTAATTAAAGAGAGTATAACATTTAATTCAATCAACGTAGATATTGGGGTACCCTCTACCTTTGTTAAAATTCCCTATGTTTCAAATGGTCGCTCTAATTCCCTAATAATAGGTAGTATCTACATTCCTTCGAATACAAGGTCGTCGGACATGCACCAGATCATGTCTAAAACTGACAACCTTGCGCAATCTCACGGCGACATCCTAGTGGGTGGAGACTGGAATAGTAGGCACCCCAAATGGGGGGATAAAAAAACCAATAGTAATGGTAAGGCGATTTTTGACTGGTTCTCAGGTAACAGTGCTTCAGACTTATCGATTATACACCCGAGAGGATGCACATACCCCGAGGGGGATTCAGTTATAGATTTTTTCGTTACCTCCATCGCGAAAAACCACCGTATTTCTGTTAATAACTTTAAATGCAAAACTGTTGCCTCCTTCTCTGACCATTACGGTATCTTGCTTCAATTGAACATCGGTATTGATAAGTTTACTATTCGACAAACCAAAAAAAATTTCTCTTACGATAAAGTTAACTGGGGTAGTTGGAAGTTGGACTTTACTGCTCTACTCTATAATAATATGCCTCCGACAACAGATATCCTAATGAACCATGAAATTGACCATTGGATTAATAAATTCGAGGAAATTATCAAGATCCCAAACAATGAACACATAATCAAGAATCTAAAGCCTTTTGCTCCTAAAATCCCCCCCCCCCCCCGACATCAACCTTCTAAAAACCAAACACTCATGGAATAGAGATTTAAAACTAATATACCATAAATTTTTAAATAGAAACAAACCTGAATACAAAGCTCTTTCAGCTAGAATAAATTGTCTCAATAAGATTATACTAGATAAAATCAGAATATTCAATAATAATATACTCCAAGAGAAACCGAGGAAAATTAAACCGGGCCCTAAAGCCTTTAAAAATATTTACAATATTATTGGAAATAAAAAATTTAAAAAAGACTTTACAATCTGCTCAAATGGGGAAACTCTATGTGATGATAATTCAATTGTGGAAGCCTTCGGTGACCTGTATGCGGCACTATACAATGAAAAAAAAAAAACATGTAGCAGTCGCGGGATTGGCCGATAGAAGCGAAGCCTATATTTAAAATATAAAGAACTACCATTTTTATGATTTTAATATAACTTTAAAATTTTGCATACATAGTTAATTTTTCCAAAAAACATATTAACAAAAAAACCACTATTTTATTTGTACAGAATATTAAAATAAACATACATATTTACAAAAATACAGACATTTTATTTGTTCAAACATATTTACAAAAACAGACATTTTATTTTTACATGATATTAAAATGAACATATATTCACAAAATTACAAAATTTTTGTTTTGAGTCCGAATATTGAAAGAATCATATTTAAACAAAATTTTTTTTAATTAATATAAACTGCACTAAATATTTAATATTTCACATCACACAGATTTTAAAAAATTAAAAACAATTTCAAAAGTTCAAAATGTGCAGAGGGTTTTTAAGTGCAAAAGTGCACGTAAAAAACTAATTGTAATGAAACGTTACGGCACTCTTAGCACTTTTGTACGTAATTAACTATTTTCTATAAAACCTCGCGGCACTTTTTGTTTTGAACGTAAAAACTATTATTATTAATGAATTTGCACGACACTTCAACACTTGCTTCCCTTGTTTTTACTACGATTTTGACAGCTCGGAGAAAGCTTTGATATTATACAGAAGTATGTGTATACAGGCGTGGTATATGTGCATACATATTTCGTGACGATGGTGAGTCACTGTTTCATTTCACTCTAGGGAAACAAAATAGTATGTATATCTATATATAATTCAACGCGAGAAAAGAAGCTTCGCTTCAATACCTTCACACTGTCAAGAACTTCTAACGGAAGTAGACTCTGTGGTACAGGATTTCAAAAGTAGGAATAGTTCACGAGAAGGCCAATTCTACCAAATCTTCTTTTTCGACCAAGACAACCCAGCCTCGTATCCAGTGGACCAAGGAACATTTACAAACACAAACAAAGTTAAAGGCCTCATCAAAACTATTAACAGAAAAAAATCCTCAGGAATTGACGAAATCTCTAACTACCTAATTAAAAAATTCCCAAATGAAGCCATAACATTTCTAACCATTATCTTTAATAACTGTATAAGTATAAATAACGGATATTTTCCGTCTGCTTGGAAAGCTGCAAAGCTCATCCCTATCCCTAAAAAAGGCAATTCTAAAGACATTAAAGAATATAGGCCAATTCAAATGCTTTCTAACATAGGGAAACTATTTGAACGAATAATTTCGTGGCAACTGGATTATTTGATAGAGTCGAACAAACTAATTCCGGATTATCAATTTGGTTTTAGAAATCAACACGGCACAATTCATGCCTTAACGAAAATCCACAGCGACATATCAAAAAATTTGGGACACAAAAAAACAACGATCGCTTGTGCGCTTGATATCGAGAAAGCCTTTGATTCTGTTTGGACCAAGGGCCTGATTTACAAACTTTTAAGCTATGACATACCACATATTTGGATCAGAATATTTATAAGCTTCCTTGAAGATAGAAAATTAAAGGTCATATATAATGATGCAATATCCGAAGAGATTAACGTTATGTCAGGAGTACCTCAAGGCTCTCTTATAGGGCCCAAACTTTTTAACCTCTTTCTTGCGGACTTTCCACACACACATCAAACAATCTCTGACGAAATTAGTATTAAGGCTATGAACAGGCTGGACTCCCACCCCAACCATCTCCTCAATGAAGTCTTCATCAGAGATTCTTCGGTTACGATTGATAGTAGATACTACCCGTCCCCTGCGAGTATGTGTAACCCTGGATCTAAGCAACTCCTTGATCCGAATAGCGAAAGAATCCCTCTCCCTAAATATTACGAAGGCGCTATTTTAACGAGCCAAAATAGAAGATAAAAAGGCATCCATTTCATGACGATTTATTTATGGACCCTTGTATTACTGACTTCATTAATTCAGTGGCGGTTCGTAAGGTTCAGAATAAGGGAAGCAATGCCCAAAGCGAACGATAAAAGTAAAAGTATCGAAGGCTTTATTAACTAAAAAAACTGAAAAATAACATAGTGGATTCAGATACGAAAACATATGGAATTGTGTCCAGACTAAAAAAAATGTTTGGAACATCTATACGAAATGGACATTTTCTACCTCTAGCACGCCGCAATGTAAGTTATCTGCCATTTTGTGAAAATTCCATCATTTTGGTCGTTCTTTCTAAATATAGATGCATATACCTCGGAATGTGTAGATCAGTAAAATGCAAAAAAATAGAGGCTGTTCGTTATGATTTTGGCTATCAGCGGTTACAATATTAAATTTTTATCTGTACACCTAACGTCAAAAAAACTTAAAAAACTGCTAAATTTTAGCTTCTTCGCATTTTTTCAGTCAACTTATACAATAACTGGTTACAATTTCAGGTCAAAAAATCTTATTCAAGTACCAAAAATTGACTTCAAATTTGAAAACTAATTGCCCTTTAATTTTTGTGCATCGCATGAGGTTTTTCCTTTTTTTAATATGCAGTTTCTTTTATGATGGTAGACAAGAAAAATTATTTAAACTTAAAAAAAGTGAAAAAATCGAATTCAAACTCGTGAATTTTTGCATTTCGTCGAAATAGTTTCACTGCTAGCAGGCGTTTTGCGCCTTTTTTTGTAAATTCTGTTGAAAATTAAAGCGTCCAAAGAAAAGTTGTTAAACCATAATAAGCCAAAATCTAAAAAAGATAGTAAAAATAAATCCCTATTATAACCTTCGCCTACCATCATTGCATTCTTCTTGCAAAAAAGCACTTCAGGCAACTCAAAAATGCATTTCATAAAAATATTCTCAATCCTTTAAATCATCATTAATATAAAGAGAATCATAAAAATATAATGGAATCAGAAAGTTATCAGCTTATATCACTGACATATAGGAATGGACTGCTGATTGACAATGCTGAATGGCACCAGTTTTCTCCAGATATAGAAAACCTTTTTTACATAAACAAAAAAAATTTCTTCGAATTTAAGAGGAAATAAGTGATAAAATGTCTGTAATAATTACTAGAAATATATTTCCATCACTCATTTTTATTTGCCAGCAGTTTTTCCATTAAATAAATGTATTTATCTCAAAACTGTGACGGTTATTTCCCCTGTTTAACCAACTTTTCAAAATAGCGCAAGAGAGAGACAGAAGAACAAAAACTATACCTGTCTATTTTTCTCTAATTATGTTTACATCGCTGACATGCGCTGACGATTACAGTTCATTGGAATTTAACGTGGGAGTGAGGCAGCAATAGTTTTTGGTGCCACTTTTTTGTATGGGATTTTGTTCATTTAGTAGTCCATTACTATATGTCAGTGGCTTATATTCAATATACACCGCCTACCACCCCACTAGAATAAATAATAGATAAAGAGAAACTTCACCTATCCTCTTTTTTCTTGACTCAATCTACAAACGAAAACTCAAATTTAAGAAGAGTCAAAAACAAAAATACGAAGCAAAATTTTAAGAGAAAATTTAATATTGCTCGAAGCCAGAACAGATTACCAGAAAAAGAAACCAAGAAAACAAAGAGAATATGGTGGATACGGAAATTTCTCTATCTTCGACTTCTCAATTCTCGCTGTTCGGTTCCGAAGAAGCTGCGCTTAGCTCAGCTTCTGAGGATGCTGTATTAACGCAAACCTTTGCGTGAGTGTGGGTCCAATTACATTGAATGTGTTGGAGTTTTCACGTTGATTTTCTGTGGCAAAGAAGCTGGATATATTACAGCTTCCCCATGCTGTGTAAAGCCTCGACCACGATAAGAGCGGCGCCAGGAAAATTTAACGTCTCGAATTAGCTAAGAGAGGTACTTGAGTATTGTCACTCTGCCGCTCGCCGCTCATATCATGTTCGAGGCCTAACACAGCAATGGGAAATCTCCAGCTTTAGTGTTTCCAGAGGGGAAAATATGTTAAGATTTTTGTTGTGATTAATCTTGATATAAATTTAAATTTATTATTATTTATATAAATTTATTTTTATGAAGTTGCCTATTTGGTCAAGGGAAGCAGTGCTTCCTTTGCTTCCAAAGAGGAACCGCCACTGCATTAATTCGGAATGGAATAAATTTTCAGCCATGCTTGCTGTACGGAGATTTGCCACTCTATCAGCAAACTATATCCCTATTTTTTTCTCTTTTTTTATCCTTTCTTTCTTTCATTAACTACTTGATGTAACTAGCGCTCAATTAGATTTAAATAGAATAAGACAAAGTAGCACTCTTAAAATGAAACATAGCTATAAAATGTTAGAAACCATATTTGTGTTGAGATATTTGAATGTATTCCTATATAATTGTGACAATCAGGTTCAAATTATCCTTAACATTATGCTAAGGATTAAGCATTATTTCAATCGATACATCTACTACCCCAATATTATTATAATACTAAGATAACTTTAAGTAATATATGTACGAAGACCACTTGGACGAACTTCCAATCTACGAAACTCGTCCAACTTGCCTTCAGCTAATGTTAATAAATAATGTTAATAAATAAGAATAATTATAAATTTAAACATTATATATAAAAAAAAATCTAGATTAGTTACCAATTGTATATATCGTATACACACCTTTTTTATATTTAGTTTATAAGGTAGCATAGACCTTTGAGGACCAATATTGTATTAAGCACAACGGTCGCGATTGTGCAGAGCTCAACTCTTCGGTCCGGAGTGAAACACCGCTTATAAACTGGGAGTGAAACTCCAGAACTTGGATTTTCGCTCCCGAAGAAAAAGCTGGAGTGAAACTTCGATCTCGGTTTATGTTGTGCTTATAAACGCTGACTTGGAGTGAGATTTTTTTCCAAGGGGGGAAAACTTAGTAAAGAAGAAGCTGGGTGTTTTATTTTGCTACAATAGTTTTTTTCTTTATTTATTGATTTTTTAAATACATTAAATTAAACATTGGGTTTACAATTTGTCTTTGCTATGATTTTAAATTTGAGCTTGGAGCTGTCATTTCAAACCAGAAAGTATTTTGGATTTTCACTCCCATTGCTTATAAACGCATCGGGAGTATCACCCCGTGTCTGCACTTGCCATATGTTATTGAAAAGCAGCAGTTAGTTATTGCCAACGATTGAGGCAAATTACACGGCATAACATTTCCTCCATCAACACTTCCAATAATTCCAATAAACCGGTTTTATAGGCAAGGGATCGCGAGGAAGTTTGTTACTGGTGCATCCCAAAAAATTCTCGACTGCACAGAGCAACACACTAACACAATCATAATTTCATTCTCGGGGCTACGAAAATGGCTTAGCTTAGCTTGACAGTTTGTACACAGCTACATAGACAATAGAATTGTTACACGAAAAAATGCAGAACACTCAGCTTATCGTGTAATTCGTATAATACGCACAAACCGGTTTGTTACAGCAGAAAGTGTTATGCCGTGTAACCTGCCTCATTTATCGCTTATTTTGAATGGGGGTATACAGACGGTGCACATTCATGGCAAGTAAAACCGGTTTTATAGATGAGAGAGGGAAGGGAGCGGAAGAACTTAACGAAACATTTTTCACGCAAAAGCAAACGCGTGAAAACTTACACACATATGAAATGTTATTTCTATCTCTTGTTTTCTTTAGCTCTGTTTTTGTCTGACAAGTGAATTTTATTTACAATACATGTAAACGTTCTTGTGCAGCATTCAAATTTATTACGCACAATTTACGCCCCGTGTGTGTTCCGAAGGGTTGAATAAAACCGGTTTTTCTCAGCACACTTATGGCAGCGTCTGTATACCCCCAATAGTGGGCAAATTATGTCAGACATTTCAGTTGAAAAGATGGCTTTAAGGAGAAAGCAACAAAGAGCTGTACAAATTTTGCTTGCATAAAACAAATTAGAATTACTAGAGCAGATAGAATTCGAATAAATGCGTAATTTAACAAAGAAACCATCGTTTTGGGTGTACCCATTTTTAGCAAGAAGGCAAAAGTTCGATGTTAACTTTAATTCCACCGTTTTGCAACGCTAGATATCACATTTATTGCCAACTTTATTGAAACATATATGGAAAAACATATTTCTTTCCATATATTGCTGTCAATAAAATATGGCCAAGTTCACCCTGTCTGCACTAGACATTTGACAGCCATGCCATAAGCAATTCAATAAAATATGGCAAGTGCAGACGCTAGGTCATAAAAAACCGGTTTTTTGTTGATACTACGATCCGTGTATGCCAGCCCAATAGCTGCTAAAAGCTGCTATAGCAGAAATCTTGAACAGACCACGGTTTTGAAGGAAGCACTTCAGGAAAGGCCCTCGTGTGTAAAATCCCTGTATTCGAGTCAGGGAGATTATACAAGGAGATATAACTCTGTGTTGTCAATTTTCGTTTGATTAATAAGGGCGCCACAGTCACATGTACCCCAAAAACATGGCCGAGTATATTCATCCGGTTGATGGCAAAGTTCGTTAACTACTAAGATATTTTATGTTTACGCCTAACTTGAAAAATCAGTTTCTAAATCGGATTTAAGCCCAAAACAGAATGAGTGCAGAAACTTCGACTTCAACTTTGTATTTTGACAGCTTCATACATTTTCTATAGTACTCACGTTCAGCTAACATATTCAATGCAGTAAGCGTTGCAGTAAACTTTGCGCCGACTTCGCCTTTCAAAATTTTTAAAGTTGCTGAAAAAGTTGCAGAGCTACCAACATAATATTTCAATTTTGTCACTTGTTGTATGAAAAATATAATTTTCGCAGGTAATATACGTAAAGGCCACATACAATAGAAATAAATTGGTCCATTTATTCAAAATTTATAACTTCTGGTATGTTATTAAATGGTTATCGCAATTGTAAATACTACCTGTCAAATTATCGACTTTGAAGCACTGACATATAATAATGGATTGCTCATCTGAAATTATTCCATACAAATCGATGGCACCCAAAAGTATAGTTGACTCACTCATCCATAGACCCCCAAACTGACAGAAGCACTCAGACGTTGTTTATATCTTTTGCTTTATCTTTCAAGTGATGTTTATATCTTTTGCCTTTTCCCCATAGACCGCCGGACTTTGACATACAGAGTGTCAGCTGCTAAAACAGGCGTTAAGAACTTAAATCAGATACACATAAAATTTGGAAATTAATGAAAAAAAGGCATTTTAAAAGGTGAAAAAGTGAAAATAGTGTTTATCAATTTTTTAAACAAAATATTTGTGTTGTTTTAATGTTTTAAGTACGTACTTAAAAAAATGTAAATTGCAAAAGTGATTCCGGTGTTTACATGGAGTGAAAAAAGGTTTGTAGCCTATGGAACAAATTGGTGCCATGAAAATTCCTCATGACCGGTTCTACACATTCAACTTTGCATTCCACTTTTTGACGTTCAACTTTTTTTTCTCTTTCACTCCAATGCAAAGTTTGAAACAGACTAGAGTTGAAAGGAAAGTGGAAAGCAGCTCAGAATGGAATGGAAATTTGCGTTCAACTTTTGTGTTTTCGTTCAAAATGTTTATGAGTGTGCGAATATGCATGAATATGAGTGCACACGGATAGCAGTGATAGCCGAGCCTTTCGATTTTCTTCTTGAAAAGTTGAAAATGTGTAGACACGAGCGACAGAATTGAACGTCAAAAAGTGGAATGCAAAGTTGAATGTGTAGAACCGGTCCATGAGCAGTCCATTCTATATGTCAGTGCTTTGAAGTTACCGAAATGAATGAGCGAGTTTACACGGGTGCATCAAATAATTAAATTCAATTTGATGCAGCGGTGTCCCTGACAATTAAAATAATTCGCTGCATTAATTTAGTTCACAGAACTTATTTGATGCACTGCCGTGTAAACAGTTGAGGGCATTAAATTGACATTTCAAGAAGAGTATATATTTTCACTAAAAGTGTTTTTAAAATTAAAAATGGAATTACAAATGGAATCGCGGACGAGGCGCGGTTCTAATTGGACAAATCTAGAAACAAAATTATTTATAGATATCTGCAAAGAAATAAATATTTGCACAATCATGGACACAAAATCGGTGCATCCCCGCATTAAAAAAATTTGGTTCAATATTTAATCACCGAACTAAAAGTGACAGCTAATCACATACCGTGTAAACGACACGTCTTAATGCAGTGTGCATCAAATTAATTATTTGATGCACCCGTGTAAAATCGCTCAATGTGTTAGCGCTGTGCGTCAAAGTCGACTTTACTGCAACGGTGAAGTCAAAGTCGAAGTTTCTGCATTCATTCTGTTTTAGGCTTTATATCGATGCGATTATTCGAATTTAACCAATTTATGAATTTTCCAATGATTTTTTATTAATTTCCAATGGATTTTTTTTTAATTGTTCCATTTTCGGGTAAAATTCAGCTAACTTCATGTGGGGCACGTCAGCTTTAGGCGACTTCTGTGGCTACAAATGAACTAGAAGTTGAATTTCTGCTACCCACCCTTTTCCGGTTATTTTCCCCATAAAGCCTAGTATGGAGTTCCAACGGAATTCCGTTCCCCATATAAAATACATGTAAAAAGATGCACGGAATTCCGTTCACCCGATTTTAAGCCTAGTATGGAGTTCGAACGGAATTCCGTTCCCCATATAAAATACATGTAAAAAGATGCACGGAATTCCGTTCACCCGATTTTTCCGTGTACTTTTTGTTTTGTGAGTACGGACTTCGAACGGAATTTTGTTGGTAATATACCACTTGTGAAACTTTCTAACAGATGGCTCTGCAGGGGAATTGGAGACTTTTTTCCGTTCACGTTGGAACGGAATAAATAGCTAGACAATTATTCCGTGTTGCTGCTGTTGGTAATTTTGACAGAACGAAAAAAACAGCTGTTGCGGCCAAATGCGTGGTCTAATATGTGATTTTTATCAGTCAGCTGTTAACTTTTTATCACTTTTTGACTTTTTCTTCACAGTACTCTACACGGAATTTTTCCGTGTAGAAATATATGCCAAAAATGCTGAACGGAATTCCGTTTGAACTCCATACTAGGCTTTACCGTGTACTTTTTGTTTTGTGAGTACGGACTTCGAACGGAATTTTGTTGTAATATATCACTTGTGAAACTTTCTAACAGATGGCTCTGCAAGTGAATTGGAGACTTTTTTCCTTTCACGTTGGAACGGAATATATAGCTAGACAATTATTCCGTGCTGCTGCTGTTGGTAATTTTGACAGAACGAAAAAAACAGCTTTTGCGGCCAATTGCGTGGTGTAATATGTGGTTTTTATCAGTCAGCTGTTAACTTTTTCTCACCTTTTGACTTTTTCTTCACAGTACTCTACACGGAATTTTTCCGTGTAGAAATATATGCCAAAAATGCTGAACGGAGTTCCGTTTGAACACCATACTAGGCTTAATGAGTTATAAATACTTGTATAGTCTCCCTGATTCGAGTGTAAGGAAATCTGGGAGTCAGTCAACTTTCAAATTGTGTTAGTTTAGATGCTTCTGCTCCCGCGTTCGGAAGAAAACTTTATTAAAACGAATTTTTTTTATAAAGTTATCTGAAATTATATTCTCAAAGCTAAATTAAAAAAAGAAAGAAAGTATAAGGAACAGTTTAAAATGTAATTAAAGTTCTAACGAGTGAGGTTTTTGTGAAAGAAAGAATGTAGTGTGCAGTTTGTGAATGTAGGAAGAAATCGAAATTTACGCGAGAAAAAACGTTCCTAAACACACATATTAGATATTTACATTAATAAATATGTGAATCATTGCGATAAATAGTCCAAATAATATAAATTTTGTTTGCTTGAATTTCTTCTTTCTCCTTAACTGACCCAAGGCAAAATACAAGGAGATTAGCTGATTCGATTTTGGGGTGACGCCGTGTAAAAAGTTCATTTCTGGGGGCAAGATTTAATTTTAGATCTCATAATTTTAACTCGCTCTTGCTCCTCCTCTATCCTACTCGCTTTTTACGCTTGTAGTGCAGAAACAACTACCAAAATGTGGGCGCTCATGCAAAACGATTCGGCGAGGGCCCCTCGTGTAGTTTTATATTCTAAGATACCATATAAAATCGAAACTGTTGTTTCTCACGGTATACCGTGGTTGTTGGTATAATCCCTGTATGAGCGAGTTTACACGGGTGCATCAAATAATTAATTTGATGCACACTGAATTAAGCCGTGTCGTTTACACGGTATGTGATTAGCTGTCACTTTTAGTTCGGTGATTAAATATTGAACCAAATATTTTTAATGCGGAGATACACCGATTTTGTGTCCATGATTGTGCAAATATTTATTTCTTTGCAGATATCTATAAATAATTTTGTTTCTAGATTTGTTCAATTAGAACCGCGCCTCGTCCGCGATTCCATTTGTAATTCCATTTCCATTTTTAATTTTAAAATGAAAATATATACTCTTCTTGAAATGTCAATTTAATGCACTCAACTGTTTACACGGCAGTGCATCAAATAAGTTCTGTGAACTAAATTAATGCAGCGAATTATTTTAATTGTCAGGGACACTGCTGCATCAAATTTAATTTAATTATTTGATGCACCCGTGTAAACTCGCTCTATGCGAGCGTAGTGAAATCTGGGGGTTAGTCAACTGTCAAATTAGTGGCCCATACACTACAAGGTTTTATACGTACAAACAAGGCGTTCAAACAAAGATTGACAGTGTATGGTGAATTTGGTTTTTGGTTTTATGTTTGTCACAAGTTTGTCCCAAATATCAAAATGGTTTGATTTTTTCGTGGTTTTATCTGACAGTTCTGTGCATAACATAAAATTTCAAAGGCTATTGATTACAACTTATTCCTAGTTAAAGAACTCATTTCGATTTGAAATCTTTAAAGGAAAATGAAAACCATAATAGTGTATGGGTAAGCTCGGCGTTCAAACAAGTTTGTCAGAAAGATTGTGGGACATGTTTGTACGCATAAAACCTTGTAGTGTATGGGGACCTATTGGGTTAGTTAGCTGCTTGTGTTCCCGCGTTCGGTGGAATACTTTTTTAAGACGAGTTTTTTTGGTAAATGTTTAGAATAACTACTTCCGCTCCGATTTTGATGAAATTTTTACACAAAGTACAGTTATTTATGTACATTCCAACGGTGAAAAAAGAAAATGTCGCTCAAGTCCCGTTATCCTGCAATTCCAGTTTAAAGTACCATTTTTTCAATAATTGAACAGGTGATAACTCCTGTATTATTTCACCAATTTCAGTGAAATTTACACACAATGTATATTTTGATGTGGACAATTTTTTGGTAAAAAAAAAATTGGGGCTCATGTACCGTTACTTTTTTATTTAACTTAAAAGTACTAAGAACTTTAGAATAAAAAAAGGTACATAAAAAAATCATTTTTTCCTACTTACAGACGTTGCAGTGCTTTAAAAAAATATTTAAAAGTTTTTTTAAATATTTTTTTAAAGCACTGCAATGTCTTAGACATTGCAGTGCTTTAAAAAAAATATTTAAAAAAACTTTTACATATTTTTTAAAAATATTTAAAAAAACTTTTAAATATTTTTTTAAAGCACTGCAACGTCTGTAAGTAGGAAAAAATGATTTTTTGATGTACCTTTTTTTATTCTAAAGTTCTTAGTACTTTTAAGTTAAATAAAAAAGTAACGGTACATGAGCCCCAATTTTTTTTTACCAAAAAATTGTCCACATCAAAATATACATTGTGTGTAAATTTCACTGAAATTGGTGAAATAATACAGGAGTTATCACCTGTTCAATTATTGAAAAAACGGTACTTTAAACTGGAATTGCAGGATAACGGGACTTGAGCGACATTTTCTTTTTTCACCATTGGAATGTACATAAATAACTGTACTTTGTGTAAAAATTTCATCAAAATCGGAGCGGAAGTAGTTATTCTAAACATTTACCGTTTAAGCCCAGTATCCTGTTCGTGCGGAATTCCGCTCTGTAGAGAGTCCATATAATTAGTCTGAATTCCGCTTAGCTGGGAGACTTATGTAGACAATGTAGACCTGACAGTTGGACAATTTGAAAATGCTGTAGCGGCGTTATGACAAGTTGAGAAAATTGCTTGCCTATCGGGCAAATGGGACAAATACATACATTATTTGGAAAAAAGAAGATTTAAAGGGAATTTTAGCAAAGATGCATGTTGTATACATACATATATCCTCGCACTTATAAATTTGACTAGCTAAAACATTATGAATTAAGCTAGAGTAAAAAGAATTAAGAAAAGATTTTGCATTTAAAATGTAAAAAATATTACAATTACATAATTTTTATTTGACGCGAACATTTGTTAATGTTACATTTTTGAATCTCGTATGCCTCCGAAAAGTAAATGTCAAACTTTCCGCTCTTGAAAATAGTAAATACATTTCTTGAAGCTAAGTATCCTGCGGAAAATGAAATGAAAAGTCTCCACTCAGAAAAAAGCCATCTATTTTCTAGAGTACAAAGTTCATTTACGGGTCTGAATTCCGCAAGAACAGGATACTAAACTTTATGGACGGAATTCAGACCGTCCTCTAACCTGAATTCCGCACACTTTTTTTACATGCATTTTAAAGGGGAGTCTGAATTCCGCACGAACAGGATACTAGGCTTTAAAGTATAATTAAAGTTCTAGTGAGTGAGTTTTCTGTGAAAAAAGAACAATGAAGTGTGCAGTTTGTTAATGCAGGAATAAATGGAAATATGCACGAGAAAAATCGTTCTTCAGGTGAATGTGCTAAATAAAATAGTGCTTAAACACACATATTAGATATTTACATTAATAAATATGTGAATCACTGTGATAAATTGTCCAAATAATGTAAAAGTTATTTGGTTGAATTTCTTTGTTTACATTAAATGACCCAACGCAAATTCAAGGGGATCAGCTGTTTAGATTTCGGAGTGACGCCGTGTAAAAAGTTCTTTTGTGGGGGCAAGATTTTGTTTTAGATTACTCATAATTTTAACTCGCTCTTGCCCCTCCTCTATTTTACTCGGTTTTTACGCTTGTAGTGTATACACAACTGCCAAAGCGTGGGCACTCATCCAAAACGAATTTCACTACCTTTTAATTGGGCGAGGGCCCTTCCTGTAGTTTTGTTTCTAAGCGTGGTTGTTTCGGCATTAGTGCTGACGTCACTAGTTGCCCTTATTTACGGTATTCGAAGCTGTAATCTGTCAATCGTGAACTGAACGAAATGTCAAAAAAATTTTGGTGGATGGTAAAACAAGATGAGATTCTGTCTTGATTTATTAAAAAAGTATACATTGACTAATTTTGAGAACTGTTAGATATTTTTAATCAAGTTTATTTCAGTTTATTAAGAATTTTACTATATACAAAAAAACAATATGACGCTTGATACAAATAATACCTCTGAAAAATTGCTCACAACTATCCAACAAGAGTACAAAATACTTGCAGAATAGTAAGACTTTGTAACAAGCATTTATTTTATGAGATTACCAAATATATGTTTGCAGCAAAATGATTCAGTCAGAAGACATTGGCGGAGTCTACGTAATACCATCGCATGATAATTCCTTTTGTAAGACTGCGTTTTATGCGATAACTTTGTATCATTTAAACTTTCTATTTTTAGTGTGGTTCGGTGTAATTTTTGTGCGAGAAGGTTACTATAAGGAAGGAATATTTCGTTTCAATATATCATTACCAGATCATTTTCCGGAAGACAAAAATGCGCCGGTATATGATTCGATTTTTCTAAGTTTAAATTTGTTCATAGCAATTTTTCAGACTGTAATATTTCAAAACGAGGTTTTCCATCCTTTGATTTGCCAATATACAGGGACGCTAGACATATCAGAAGCATTTCCAGTTTGGGTAGAAGGAACAAATCATCTGTGGCAGTTATTGAAATATATACAATTTATTTTCAATCACCCCCAAGAATGTTCGTCACAAAGTAAATTCCCAAATCAATCTGCTTTGGACTTGCTATCACAAAACAAGGCTGAATTTATCGGGAAAGTAAAAGATTGTGTTAATTTAAGCATAGAGCATGTTTACGACGAAGCACCAACAGAAGATAAGCATTATATTGTGTTCGAGAAATTCGATGAAGACATTCATGGACCAGTTTTAGAAAATCTTAAGAAAAAGAAAGACATTTCAACAACTCCGCCAGCATCTGGATTATCTTGGGTAAAGGAAGGAGATTATAAGGCTTTAAGTAGGGAATAATTAATTAATTAAGCTAAACGTTGTCACAAAGTTGAAGGTTCTAAAAAGCAATAATTGTTTTTGAGATTATATTTTATAACAAAAAATAGTATTTTTACAAATAA
This sequence comes from Thereva unica, assembly GCA_949987705.1. Lineage (NCBI taxonomy): Eukaryota > Metazoa > Arthropoda > Insecta > Diptera > Therevidae > Thereva > Thereva unica. The sequence goes on from OX465281.1 coordinate 96,085,697, forward strand.
ATTTTAAAACATTTTATCACAATTTTTTTGCTAGAAACGTATCAGAAACCCAATGTTGATCCAAAGTATGTTTACTACCATTCCATGAAAAGTGGGTAGGAGGCTTATTCTCACCATTTTCAAAGTGAAAGTATTGACTAATTTCTATTGCTAATTTCGATCTAATTAATCCAATTTTCCCAACTTTTTCCCAGGCTGGATGATATACACGCCCAGTATCAGGCGACATATATACTTGATTTGGTTGAAAATCTACTACTAACAAGTCACCACCATGAGCATAAGACAATTTTTCGCTTCCTGAATTTAAACACATAATACAATTTTTTTAAATTATTTATAGTTACCATCTTTGGCTTTAAGTATGTGGGTAAAAACAATGGGTACATCATCGCAGCGAATATAATTACGTTCTCTTCCACATGGTGATATAAACGGAAAATCCTCACGATAGCGATCCGTATCGTTTAATTTAACTCGACTGAAGAAGAATTGTAAAAATTTCTTTTCTTTGAAACATGATGTGAAATTTTTCATTTTAGCATCATCAAGGAATACCTAAATTTATAAAACTGCATTTAAAATAAATTTATTACCAAAAGCATTGTACTTACCATTCCTTCATGATCAATATAATAGAAATACTCTCTTATTCGAGGTTGGGGTTCCTGTCCCTGGATATAAGTTACATACTTTGCCCTAGTACGAAATCCGAAAGCCCGTGTGATGCAACTAGTGAGCGCCCTCATTTCACCTATATTTCCAGCTCATTTCTTTTCAGAAGAGACAATCTAGAATATTATATAAATACTAAACTTATATGGATCAGGCACCGGCAAAACATAAAATAGAAGATTTTTCAAAATTAACTCGCGAATTGCTATTATAATAAGCCTGTTCGTTTACTCAAAATGGGATCTCTCGGGATCCCATTTGCGCCCATTTCGTGTTCGCTTACTTTTTCGGGCTCGAAAAAGAGGGGAAATTTTCGCTTCCCCTCTTGCCAATTTGTGCCAGAGGTTTTGAGTCCCGGCGATTGTGGATTGCTGTTTGTAGTGTATTTGAATTGTCAAATGGAACTGTCAATTATCATGTTAAACCAAAACGATTACGACTTGATGAAAATAAGTTCTTTATTTGGTGCCTAGTAACAAGATTTTAAATAATTTCATGCATAAATTATTAGTTTCAATAGCTTTATGTCATTAATTTGAAGACCCAAGTGATTTCTAGGTTAGATTTGCCAAAAACAGCCCAGAAGGTGTTCGCTTACTTTCATATTTTTATCCCCACTCTTCAATTTTATTGTCAAAAATCTCGGGATCCCGAGGGATCCCATTTTAAGTAAGCGAACAGGCTTAATGTGAAAGAAGAACCAACCTTAGAATATAGAACTGCAGAAAAGGCCCTCGCGTGTAAAATCCGTATATGAGATAGTATTGAAATCTAGGGTCCGACAACTGTCTAATTGGGTTAAGGTACCTTTACATTATATGACTTGTCATATGACTTTACTGTCAATGAAGTCAAACCTAACAATGACATTTGTTTTTGACATGACATACGACATTCTGTCAAATTTTGTTTTGAATATTCTCTGTTTTGACTTGATTTATCATATGATTTTTCTATCAAAATTACAAGTTGATAATCTATCTTGCTTCGTATTGTGTTCACAGTTAATTTTGACAAGTAATAACAGAAATATTCAAAGCAAATTTTGACAGATAGTCGTATGACATGTCAAAAACAAATGTCATTTGACATTTTATGTTAGCTTTGACTTTATTGACAGTAAAGTCATATGACAAGTCATATAATGTAAAGGTGCCTTTAGTTGCTGCTTTATTTCCCGCGTTCGGTAGAATATTTTCTTTGATTCCAGTTTTTATAAAGTTTACTATCAGTTTTTACCAAAACTAATTAAAAAAAGAAAGCAAGTTTACAGAATTGTTTTTAGTGTAATTGAAAGTTCTTACAAGTCTTCTGAAAAAAAGGAACAATCTACAGTAAAAAGCCAATAGTGCTTAAGTGCAAATTTGGCGATTTTGAGTATATTGCATTTTTGTTCTTCATCATTGTTATAATTATAAGAGCAAAAGATATAAACATCACTATACCCGTCTATTTTTTTCTAATTGATTTAACGCAAAAGATATAAACATCACTATACCCGTCTATTTTTTTCTAATTGATTTAACCCACTGACATATAGTAATGGACTGCTAAATGAGCAAAATGCCATACAAAAAATGGCACCAAAAACTATTCCTGCCTCGCTCCCACGTTAAATCCCAATGAGCTGTAATCGTCAGCGCATATCAGCGATATAAACATAATTAGAAAAAAAATAGACAGGTATAGTTTTCGTTCTTCTGTCTCACTCTTGAGCTATTTTGAAAAGTTCTTTAAACGGGAAATAACCGTCGCGGTTTTGGAATAAATAAATTTATTGAATGAAAAAACTGCTAATAAATAAAAATGAGTGATGGAAATTTATTTCCGTTAATTATAACAGACATTTTATCACTTATTTTCTCCTAAATTCAAAGAAATTTTTTTTGTTTACGTCAAAAGGTTTTCTATTTCTGGAGAAAATTGGTGCCATTCAGCATCGTCAATCAGCAGTCCATTACTATATGTCAGTGATTTAACCTGATTTTATTTCTGAGTGCTTCTGTCAGTTTGGGGGCTTATGAATGAGCGAGCGACTATAAGTTTTTGGTGCCATCGGTTTGTATGGGAATTATTGCTGATGAGCAGTCCATTATTATATGTCAGTGACTGTAGCAATGAAATGTGAAGTTTATGATGTAGCAATAATACGAAATTTCCGCAACAAAAATTTTTCTTTAGGTAAATGTGCTGATTAAAATACATCCTCAACACATATTACACATTTACATTAATATATATGTGAATCACTACGCTAAATACTCCAAATGATATAAATTTTGTTTTCTTTGATTTTGTTTTGATCCAACGCAAAATTCAAGGCATTAGCGTTGGGAGAAGCGGCGTGTAAAAAGTTCATTCCTGGGGGCAATATTGGATTTACATACTCATCATTTTAACTCTTTTGGCCTCTTTACAATCGCTTTTCTGTTTTTAGGGCACAGCAGAAGAAAGAACTTCACTACGCTTTAATTCGGCTAGGGCCCTTTCTGCAGTTTTATATTCTAAGTAAAAAAACATATTTTCACGCACTTTATCTCGTTTATATTAGCTTTGTTTATTGAGCTGCTCTAGGTTGAGCTGGCTTAGGATATCTCAAGAAAAGGTGCTTCATGAGCAATTTGGTTGCTCTTACTTCCTGAAGTTTCTCTGATTTGTGTTTCATGAGCTCGCTCTAAGTTGAGCTAGAGCAAGGTTTTCTGCTCTACAATTTTTGGTAGAACAACTTCAGGCAAGCATTCAGCTATTTGTCATCTATCACAATAACGACATCCGTTAATTGAATATCTGAATTAGAGGAATCATCTAGCGCTTCCATCAACTGAATTGATAAATACTTTTCCATTTTTTAATTTAGTAGCGTATTTATCAAGTTTAAATAAATTTCACTTTAAAAACTGCCAGGTTGAAGTTCTGAGAACGCACTTTGAGAACTATTGCCTGAAAAGTGTTTCATGAGATTTCTTGCTCTGAATTGTGCCTACTTGCTTTATTAAATTTTGACAATTTTTTTTGAATTTTGCTCTACTGTGAGCTGCCTTGAGTTGCTCTGCCTTTTTGTCGGTCTCAATAAACACAGCTATTACATGAAGAAATTATAAACCATGCACGATAAATCTTATGAGATATAAGCTTTGTTCCAGAACTCGAATGTGGGATCCCGCGAGACAAAAAGTTTCCCAATTTGTGTTTCTTTACTTTCTCATGACAAAAAAGCGGGGAAATTTTCACTTCCCCTCGTGCAGGAATTAGCCAGAGGTTTTGGGTCCTGAGATTTCTTGCAAACTGTCAATTGTATGTGTGTGGGTATCTTGAAAAGCGGCATACACATAGACAATCGACATTTATGTTATCTTCTTCTAGATTTGAAAGAAATTGCCCAAAAGTCGTTTCTTTACTTTTTGAATTTTTGACAAAATTATCCCCACCATTCACTAAGTTTTTGCCCAACAAATTTTTGTAGGAAAAGTACAGGAACAAAGCTATAGTAATCGGAACGATCTAAGACCGGTTCTACACATTCAACTTTGCATTCCACTTTTTAAAGTTCAATTCTGTCGTTCGTGTCTACGCATTTTCAACTTTTCAAGAAGAAAATCGAAAATCTCGTGTGTCACTGCTATCCGTAAAAACTCATATTCTTACACATTCACACACTCATAAAAATGTTGAACGAAAACACAAAAGTTGAACGCAAATTTCCATTCCATTCTGAGCTGCTTTCCATTTTCCTTTCAACTCTAGTCTGTTTCAAACTTCGCATTGGAGTGAAAGAGAAAAAAAAGTTGAACGTCAAAAAGTGGAATGCAAAGTTGAATGTGTAGACCGGTCTTACACATTCAACTTTGCATTCCACTTTTTGACGTTCAATTCTGTCGCTCGTGTCTACACATTTTCAACTTTTCAAGAAGAAAATCGAAAGGCTCGGCTATCACTGCTATCCGTGTGCACTCATATTCATACATAATCGCACATTCATAAAAATGTTGAACGAAAACACAAAAGTTGAACGCAAATTTCCATTCCATTCTGAGCTGCTTTCCATTTTCCTTTCAACTCTAGTCTGTTTCAAACTTTGCATTAAAGTGAAAGAGAAAAAAAGGTGAACGTCAAAAAGTGTTATGGAAAGTTGAATGTGTAGAACCGGTCTAATGAAACTTTGCAAATCCTAAAAAATCCACTTCACTTTTGTTTTTCCTTTTAACTTCTTACAAATTTGCGGTCGGCTGTGGCAGATTAATGAATGCGTACTTACCCGGGGGCTACACGATCAATTTTTCAATTGCATTATTGCATTGCATTACTAAAATTGATCGAGTAGTCCCTGCTGCAATATGCAATGCAATATTGTAAATGCAATGCTTGCATATGCAAGAAATTCTGAATTTCTTTAAAACAAAATGGCGGAAAGTGAAAAACCTAAGCGGTGGAGATTACTTGACGCTGGATTATTTAATTTTATGTGAATTAACATAAAATTTTTTAAAAGGCAAAAGTTGAGACTGGTAACTATTTTTTTATTATTACAAAATGAGTGAATCGTTGAAAATTAGGTCCAAACACAACAACTATCTCCTACGCATTTCTTGTAAGAATGAAATTGCAATGCAATAAAATTCCTGCTGATAAAAGTTTGGCATGCAATCACTGACATATACCTAGTTTATAGCAGAAAAATTAAATCGATTTAACTCAAAGTTACATCCAAATTTCGAATTAGCGTATAAACGGGTATTAAATACTTTCTTATAACTATGGCGTAAGCCGAAATATTTCGGTTTAAGCCATAATTCGAATTACCTCGTTTATAGGGTAAAAAATTTGGGATGATCCATAATTCGAATTATTTTTGGAGTAGCTATAAACTAGGTAATATAGTGCTAGTGCAGAAGCTGCTATTTTTGTGTTCAAGATTCGAGAAAAGCTGCTAATGTGGCTGCTTTTGGTTGCTCGCAGTTTCGACTGCAAGCAAGAAAGCAGCTACGTAATTCATACATGCGTATGTAAATGTCATTCGTCGTTTTGCCAAAATGACTGATTTGAGTGAGGTTTTGTTGACATTAATACATATTAAATAATAAAAACAAAGGAGGTGGGTCAAATTGGACCAGGGCCGGCGCAAAAGGAAAGTATCTCAGATTATCGGCTATAATGAGTATTGAATTTCTGTATAGTTGTTATATCCCGTAACTGTGGCTAAAGTGCTAATAATGCATTTCTTTTTATTTGGCAAAACAACTAATATAACCCTGTATTTTTATTGAATCTGGCAACTCTCAAATAGCAACTTAACAAAAAGAAACTTTGTTTATGTATGTATATACAGGAACTGTAAGAGCCACTTGGAGGCCCTGGTCAGGTAATATATGTGGCCCCCTATGGAAAAAAATTTACGTTTTTGATGGTATATAATTTATTAATTCAAAATAAAACACAAAACCTTATTCAAAATATTACAAAAAAACAATAAATGGGTATAAAAGACAGATTAAAAAGAGCTTTTCGAGCCTTCATAGCTGCAAAAGAATTTATTAGTTGGGAATAGTCCAAATTTCTGGCAATATCCCAATTAATAGAGTTAGCGTCGCTAAACTATTAACGCGATCCTGTTCCATCGTTGATCGTAAATAATTGTTTATACGTTTAAGTACGCTGTAACTTCTCTCTGCCTCTGCTACGGTTACTGGCATAGTTAAAAATATTTTAAGCGCAATAGCAACATTTGGATAAATGTTTAGAAACCCCTTTTCAATAATTTCTTTTAAAGGCTCGAATGGTTTCGTGCTGCCTTTAAAATTGGTTTTATACGCTCTTTTAAGAAATTTAATTTCTTCAACAATTTCCTCACCAATTTCATTTTCATATTTCTTTTATAAAATTGTTGCTGCTTCAACTAAGCTCTTCCCTTCCATCTCAACAAAATTCCACAGAACTTCGAATAAATTGCATATAGAAGGAACAGCTTCAAATCCTCTTATAAGTCCATATATTACTGAGGCAATGATCTCGTTAAAAATGTGGTTGTGAAAATATGCTTCTGTATCTGCATACTTGATCTTTTATTCGGCGATTTGTCGCAAATTCTGTAACAATTTCATTACCTGCTGCAATTTTCTTGTACTCCGAAAGAATCGAATCCCATTCATTTTTAATTTCTTTTAAAGAACTAATCACTGATAATCTATGTATAGTTTAAAGTAATAAATTACAATGTTTTTCCACTTTCTACCACAAAGATATAACGAAAGCAATACCGGATCTATTCCGCGCCATATAAATTCTAACCAAATGTCAGATTTTTTGGACCGACTTCAGCTATGGTTGCATTAGTTCAAGAGAGAACTTCATGGCCTGTAGTTGAGAGGGTCTTGGTATTTTAGAACTATTTTTATTGCCCTACCTGAAACTATGAAAGAAACCTTTAATAGTATTGTATAGTCATAGACAAATTATAATTTAGATTAGTAAAATACCATCAAAACCGATTCCATATTTGCGATACTAACTCCTGATCTGACCACACCAATCTTTCATGATTCGCGCAATTTGGCCGAAAATCTAGGACCTTTTCACGTTTTTATTACTTTTCCAAGAAAATTTGGCAGTCAGTCCCAGGCTCTTTTCACAATTTAATTGGGTTTCGAGCTAATTGACTCAATTGTTCAGGAAAAGATATTAAAATATTTTGAATTGTATTGAGATATTAAAAATGATTTGTTAAATCCTCCTCGCAATTGAAAATTTTCTCACTGACACATTCAATCGATCAATTATACTTAAATCGACTAATTCATTTCAAAGAACTCTTATTTGATTGTCATCAATAAGCTGTGGTCTTCCTACATACATATTATGGAGGCCCCCTAAATTCGGAGGCCCATGTCAAACGACCCTCTTGCCCCCGCCTCTTCCTGGGCCTGTGTATATATATATATATATATATATATATATATATATATATATATATATATTTTTTTTTTACGAGGGATGGTGAGAATCTTCAAAAGACACCGCTGAGGATCCGCACTCAGACAGTAGTGTCAGATTTCTACTGACTAAACTCACCACCCCTTTGTGTGACGCTTACCCCGCCCGGGACCGCCGCGAGGCATTACTTCGGGCGGGCGTCACCACCATGACCCTTTAGGTGTCCCTCTGGTCTTTACCCATGGGGGTTGCCACTGCTCTCGGCATTTCTTCGCCTTTCTCTGTTTCTTGTGGCTTCTTCTTGCCTTAACTTTCTGTGAATGGCCTTCAGGGTTTCTTCCACTTTCTTCCAGATTTCCTCGGATCTCATCATATGCTCTACGATGTTTTCCGGTTAGTGGCGCCTGGGCCGTTTCTTCTAATTTCGCCCTTTCCTCGGCGTATCTCGAGCAGGCAAAGAAGACGTGCTCTGCGTCTTCTTCCGTCGCTGGGCATACCGGACACCACGGTGAATCATCGTGGCCGAATCGGTGGAGGTATTTCCTATACCCCCAAGTCCGCTCAGGAACTGCGTGAGGTCGTAACTTACTTCCCCACGCTCCCTCGAAACCCATACTTCCACGTTAGGGACAAGTCTGTGGGTCCAACGACCCTTAACAGACTCGTCCCATTTCCCCTGCCATTCCCTTAAGGACTCACAGCGCGCAATCTGCCGCCGTACCCTTCTTGTCTGCCCTCTACCATATTCTGGGTCATAGAGACGCATGCCCTCCCTCGCCAGAATATCCACAGGAATCATCCCCGCTATCACGCACGCCGCATCGTCGGACGTGGTCCTGTACGCGCAGCAAGCGCGAAGTGCACTTAGCCTATATGCAGCCCTCCATTTTCTACTATTTGCAGCCCTGTTTAACGCTGCTGCCCACACTGGCGCTGCGTATAACAGGACTGAGCTGACCACCCTCCCCAAGAGGAGGCGGCGACTCAGTCTAGGGCCCCCAACATTGGGCAGCATTCTTGCGAGTGCTGCACCAATCGCAGAAGCTTTGTCTGCCGTGAGTAGGAAAGGCGTCAGTTTAGCGTGGGAACTGGGTCACGGCGGAACTAGGTCACGATCAAGTTCCGTAACTAGGTCAAGGCCGTTGACCTTGAGATTGTGTCATTTGGAACTGGGTCAGGGTCGGAAACAGCGTTTGTGATGCAGTGCAGCTATTGCATGGTGGTTGTTGTCGAAAAAAACAAGACAAAAAAGAGCTTAATCCGGCAATTGCCTCTGATTATAAAGTACGGCTAAAAAGCCCCTTACTTTTGCTCTGTAGAGTTTGAAATTTTCTGATTGCAGATATTGAGAGCCCCACGACAACAGATGCCATATCCCCACTCAACTGCTTCCATAAGCTACTTTTCATACATTTAAAATATGAATTTGCGATATTAGTTTGATACGAACTTGTAGAGATTGCGACAACTGAATTGTAAATTTTCACAGAACCAACATTGATATTTTACTGTATCTGAAATAAAAATCTGAAAAGAGGTAAAATGGCGTGGGAAAACATCAGAATAATACACATTTTTATATTTTAAATAATTTGCACATTTATTATTATTATTATAATTTTTAATACTTAATACTTTATTATTAATTAATATTATTAATATTTTTTATTTCTTTATTATCAAAATTCATTTTCCTGGTATTTTTTGAAAATAAGGTCAAAGGTGTTACCTTTTTCCCCCAAATTCACAACACTATATCTACCTTTTTTTAACAAATTAATTCCCCTATCGGAGAGATTAGTGTACCTTACTGGAAGGTATATGTTGCCATCCTCCAGTTCAACGACTACCTTTCTCCCGAATTGAGTATCTACCCTCCGAACGTCAAGTATACGATATACTTGGTGTTACATAAAATAAGACACTAAAAAAAAGTCTAATAAACAACTCGCCAGCACAAGTACCGAACGAAAACCCAATACCTTATCGGCAGAGGAATCGGGTTACGTTGGGAGAAACTTCTTAATGTTCAAAGACATTTAACGACATTTTAATGTTCAAAGAGATTTCCAAGAATTATGAGAAATGCAAGCAAGCGAAAATCCTCAACTTGGGAATTACTTCATAATATCCTTTGGGGGCTAATTTAAAAACGTCTAAAATATAACGAAACTTGATCCACCCGATCTAGCGCAACTTGCAATACGCTGCGTGAGAAACGCGCGGTAAGCAAGTTGCGCAGGTGGGAACAAATTCAAGGGCGAGTTTTTCCCAGCCGGTGGACAATTTTTCCATGCCACCACCGGCGGGTGAAAATTTTAAGTAATTGAGTGTTGATTTAACCGTGACCACCGGCGGGTGGAAATATTAATAATAAACTACGGGCGCGAGCGGGCGAAGTGATGTAAAAGAAAAATAAATAAAGGAAAAATAAATTTAGATAAAATTAAGTAAATCTCTCTATATGTAAGTGAAAAATTAACGAGCTGGTTCGGAAGATAAATTGTGAAACTTTTTGAGAACAGAAATTTTGTGTTCGTGAATTGTGTCATACAGAGTAAATAAAGAAAAAATTAATAAAGATAAAGAAAGGATATAAGAAGTAAAGATAAAGAAAGGATATAAGAAGTGATGTAGAAGAAAAATAAATAAAGGAAAAATAAATTTAGATAAAATTAAGTAAATCTCTCTATATGTAAGTGAAAAATTAACGAGCTGGTTCGGAAGATAAATTGTAAAACTTTTTAAGAACAGAAATTTTGTGTTCGTGAATTGTGTCATACAAAGTAAATAAAGGAAAAATTAATAAAGATAAAGAAAGGATATAAGAAGTAAAGATAAAGAAAGGATATAAGAAGTGATGTAGAAGAAAAATAAATAAAGGAAAAATAAATTTAGATAAAATTAAGTAAATCTCTATATATGTAAGTGAAAAATTAACGAGCTGGTTCGGAAGATAAATTGTGAAAATTTTTAAGAACAGAAATTTTGTGTTCGTGAATTGTGTCATACAGAGTAAATAAAGAAAAAATTAATAAAGATAAAGAAAGGATATAAGAAGTGATGTAGAAGAAAAATAAATAAAGGAAAAATAAATTTAGATAAAATTAAGTAAATCTCTCTATATGTAAGTGAAAAATTAACGAACTGGTTCGGAAGATAAATTGTGAAACTTTTTAAGAACAGAAATTTTGTGTTCGTGAATTGTGTCATACAGAGTAAATAAAGAAAGATAAATTTAAATAAAGTTAAGTAAATCTCTCTATATGTAAGCAAAAATTAACGAGCTGGTTCGGAAGATAAATTGTGAAAATTTTTAAGAACAGAAATTTTGTGTTCGTGAATTGTGTCATACAGAGTAAATAAGCAAAAAATTAATAAAGATAAAGAAAGAATATAATTAGTGATATAAAAAAAAGAAATATAAATAAATAATAAATAAAAGAAAAGTAAAAGTAAATAAAACTAAGGAAATATTTCGATATCTAAATAAAGAAGAAAATTTAAGCCAGTGATTAAAAAAACCCCAACAAAACAAAAAAGGTAACTAACTTCATCTTTAAGGATTAATATAAATTAAATAAATAAAAGAAGCAAACAAACTATATAACAAAAGGATATTATATAACAATAAAAAGTGTTATATAACGAACTATATAACAAACAGATATAATCCTAATATAACAATTGGCGCAGCCGGTAGGATCTGGGTGCGCAAATAGTAAAATCGTTAATACTGCTGGTCTAGGCTCCTTGACCTCCAACCCAAGGCTGAGCCTGACTTGGGGGCAGTGTTAGCGTCTGCCACTACAGCGCATAAAATATCTCAGATCCTCCACGAATCCTCGCTCGGGGGTGTACAACCACGGTGCCTCTGCTCCAGGCGAGCACGCGCTCACCCCCCATCGAATAGCATCGCGGGACTTTTAGTGGGCTTCATCCCTGCCCAGGATACGCCCTATGTCCGAGGGCCAACCAGGGGACAACAACAAATCCGAGACTTCCCCACCGAGGGACCACCAAACACCAGCCAGTCACCTAGTCACACCAGGCCCCTCAACATTACCAGGAACCGACGACACCCCAGCGTCCTGTAGGTGACCCAACGAGGGATCACCTCAACGCCACTATCTGCACTTCAATCAACAACAACCCCATCAGAAGCACCTCAAACATCCCCCCGACGCCTCCGAAGTGGGAAAGTCATAGGAGAAGGAGGAAAACAAGTAGGTTTAGCTTTAACATTAGATTATATACTCAAGCGGGCGCAGGAGACAGGAAAATTTAACATAGTTCATTTTGAGGCCGTGGATGAACAAATCCGAAGGGCCAGCCAAGAAAGAAAGGCGAAAATAGATGCATTCAAAGAGGAGGCCCTAAAATTTAAACAGGACCTCCTCAATTTCAAAAATAGTCACCCACGCCCCCTTGAGGTAGTAACAGTAACACCGAACCGCCCGAACCCGATTACGCCCCAATAGACCTCCTTGCGGACTGGATAGAATTATCCACCCGTTCCTTGTCCATCCTAGAGGAAGAGGAGGCAACCTTTCAAGACAGTCGTCTTGTTAAATCTTTACTACAACAAGAATCCCCTACAGCCATGGCCGACGAATATATAAAAGTCGCCAAATTAACGGCTCAACTAGTCCCTCTTTTCTCTGGCGGCCAAAACCCGACGATGGCAACTGAACTACAAATGTTCCTAGGCTGTTGTCGTCGGGTACTACAGTGCCTGACAGAACAAGAAAAGGCCGCCTTTATTCAAATTTACCCAACTAGGCTTCGGGGAGAGGCCTATCAACTGATTGCCTCCTCCCAACCCGCTACTTTTGAGGAGGCAGAAAACCTCCTAAACAGGACCTATCTTCCTAGGGAAACATATCAAGAACTGGTCAACAAATTAATTCAATTACGCCAGTTCCCCTTAGAGCCGCTCACGGCCTATACCACTAGGATCAAACAACAATTGTCTTTATGCGAAGAAGCGGCCACCACTAAATACGGTGCGATGGCAGCACCGGCCGTAAAGGCCCAACTACAAGACTTCGCAAAAAATGCCCTGCGGAGTGGGGTTACCAACCCCCACCTCTGCCAGTACGTACTAACTCTGGGAGAGGATACACTTGACAGTCCCTATCCCTAAGTCGGAAAACATTTACCAAATGACCCTAACAAATACGCCAAACCAACACACTCAGTACACCGCCCCGCCCGCACCAACCATGCCGCAAACAACACTCCAAAGCCCGATAAGCCCACAGGTAATGTACACAACATACGCCCCACCCTCAAACCCAACAAACACAATGCAAACAGTACCGCCGGCGCCACTACAAAGCGCCAACCAAGTAACAACTTTAAGCCCCGTTCCGAAAAACGAAAATAAACCCTTAAACATCACCTGTAGCTACTGCAGAAACAGAGGGCATACTTATGCAGACTGTTTGAAACGTAAAAACACGCCCTTCTGCATAATCTGCCGGTCCAACTCGCACGACGCGAGGGACTGCCCCCAACCAAATGAGCCCCTACGGTCCTCGTTTAATAACAATAATCGTTACCAAAACCAGGGGACTTCATACAATAATGGTAATAATCGCTACCAAAACCAAGGGGCTTCATATAATAACAATAACAATCGTTACCCCAACCAGCGGTCTCAGTACCAAGGTAACAACCGTTACCCAGACCCGCAGTCACAACCTATGGGTAATCAAGGCAAGCGGTAGTTTGCCGAGTTCGTAAGGGCAAACAGCTAATGCCTTATTTACGCCTAAACATAGAAAACAAGGTGTTTTTTTTTATAAAATTATGCGATTTATCACCTTTTTATACGCAATATAAGTAATTTTTCATTTGTAACCGATAACCAAAATATAAATAATTTATTATTCCATGAGTTTTTTTCCTATCATTCTTCGTTTTCTTTATTTTTACATTTTTTACATTTCGAATCGAACTTTTTTCTTCTCCTTCAGTCTAAAAAAGTGGGTACTCAAAATGATTCTGTCAGATGGCGCTCTAAGTTATTTCAATTGCTCAATAAATGAGATGGTGCTACTAGTTAGTCGAAAAGTGTTTACTCGAACTGTTGATGCTAGATGGCATTAGATGATTAACAAAATGTATTCATTTAAAGTGGTTAGTCGCAACTATGGTATCAGATTGCGTTAGGTACTATAAAAAACATGTAGTTCACAGTACAAATGTACAGTAAAATTTTGAAATACTGAATGCCGAGATCGTAATCGCAATTTATTTCTAAAAATATGACATATTCGTTACAAGTTAGTCAAATCCAGCACTGTTGATGTCAAATAGCATTTCCTATCATTTCGATGATAAACAAAAAGTGTACGCATGGTACGCGTCTCAAGAGGGCGGATTACCATTTTCTTCACAACCCCCTCGACATGGGTATCAAATGAAACGGTATGATAAGTAGAATACAATAAGCAATATAGTATACTCAATAAAAAGTTAGATCCACCGAGGCCACCTCAAGAGGACGCAGTACCATTTTCTTCACAACCCCCTCGACATGGGTATCAAACGAAAGGGTATGATAAGTAGAATACAATAAGCTATGTCTTTATATCCATGGCGGCGGTCTCAAGAGGGCGGACTACCATTTCTTCACCACCACCTCGACATAGGTATAAATTGAAAGGGTATCATATGTAGAATACCAGAAGCGATATAATATACTCAATATCTGGTTAGATCCATGGCGGTCATCTCAAGAGGGCGGGTTACCATTTTCTTCTCAACCCCCTCGACATGGGTATCAAATGAAAGGGTATGATAAGTAGAATACAATAAGCGATATAGTATACTCAATAAAAAGTTAGATCCACCGAGGCCACCTCAAGAGGACGCATTACCATTTTCTTCACAACCCCCTCGACATGGGTATCAAACGAAAGGGTATGATAAGTAGAATACAATAAGCTATGTCTTTATATCCATGGCGGCCGTCTCAAGAGGGCGGACTACCATTTCTTCACCACCACCTCGACATAGGTATCAATTGAAAGGGTATCATAAGTAGAATACCATAAGCGATATAATATACTCAATATCTGGTTAGATCCATGGCGGTCATCTCAAGAGGGCGGATTACCATTTTCTTCACAACCCCCTCGACATGGGTATCAAATGAAAGGGTATGATAAGTAGAAGACAATAAGCAATATAGTATACTCAATAAATAGTTAGATCCACCGAGGCCACCTCAAGAGGACGCATTACCATTTTCTTCACAACCCCCTCGACATGGGTATCAAATGAAAGGGTATGATAAGTAGAATACAATAAGCTATGTCTTTATATCCATGGCGGCTGTCTCAAGAGGGCGGACTACCATTTCTTCACCACCACCTCGACATAGGTATAAATTGAAAGGGTATCATAAGTAGATTACCATAAGCGATATAATATACTCAATATCTGGTTAGATCCATGGCGGTCATCTCAAGAGGGCGGATTACCATTTTCTTCACAACCCCTTCGACATGGGTATCAAATGAAAGGGTATGATAAGTAGAAGACAATAAGCAATATAGTATACTCAATAAAAAGTTAGATCCACCGAGGCCACCTCAAGAGGACGCATTACCATTTTCTTCACAACCCCCTCGACATGGGTATCAAACGAAAGGGTATGATAAGTAGAATACAATAAGCTATGTCTTTATATCCATGGCGGCTCTCTCAAGAGGGCGGACTACCATTTCTTCACCACCACCTCGACATAGGTATCAATTGAAAGGGTATCATAAGTAGAATACCATAAGCAATATAGTATACTCAATATCTGGTTAGATCCACGGCGGTCATCTGACGAGGGCGGATTACCATTTTCTTTACAACCCCTTCGACGTGGGTATCAAATGAATGGGTATGATAAGTAGAATACAATAAGCTATGTCTTTATATCCATGGCGGCCGTCTCAAGAGGGCGGACTACCATTTCTTCGCCACCACTTCGACATAGGTATCAATTGAAAGGGTATCATAAGTAGAATACCATAAGCGATATAATATACTCAATATCTGGCTAGATCCATGGCGGTCATCTCAAGAGGGCGGATTACCATTTTCTTCACAACCCCTTCGACATGGGTATCAAATGAAAGGGTATGATAAGTAGAATACAATAAGCAATATAGTATACTCAATAAATAGTTAGATCCACCGAGGCCTCCTCAAGAGGACGCATTACCATTATCTTCACAACCCTCTCGACATGGCAACTTATTGATCATGAATTTGGAAAGCGAGTAACCCTGAGTGGTCAATGTAAAAATTGTTCGTACTCTCAAAAGATTCGTAAATCGGAAATGATTTCGGCAGCACTTGTTCTCATAATACAACTGAAATTATTCGAACTGAAAAATAAAAAGTTTATTAAAATTGAGCAATGCGATATCAAAGCTGTCACTTCTGCAAAATTGCATATAGGAGGTTCAAATTATAAAGTGATTAGTGCTATATTCCATATAGGAACACTCGAACAAGGTCATTACATCAGCATGTTGAAACAAAAATCGAGCTGGTTATGGATCAATGATTCCATAGTGCAGAAAAAATCTTGGCCGAGAAACTCAAAAGGAGCTTATGTTTTTTTTTTACAAAGACAATAATATTAGTTTGAATTCCTGCATTTTGCTATTTTGTTATTACCTACTTATAAAATAAATAAAAAAATATAATGAACAATATACATAATATTTCTTTATACAGAAGATTATTTACTTTTATTTTAGAATGTATTAAAACAAAAAAGAGTGATATCCCACCAAAAAAAACATTAAAAATGTGAATTAGAAGTTCGTGGGCGCGGAAATTATTTATTGGGACAGTTTAAAACACACTTATAACAAAAAGAAGTGATATGGATTAGTCAAGATGTACCGTTAATAGCATGAAATAATTAAACACGTGCATTTACGAACGAATTCAAAGGAATTATACAACTGCCAATTTTTATTTAAAACTCAAAAAAGTAAGTATTATAATACTTTATTGAGTTTTAAATAAAAATTGGCAGTTGTATAATTCCTTTGAATTCGTTCGTAAATGCACGTGTTTAATTATTTCATGCTATTAACGATACATCTTGACTAATCCATATCACTTCTTTTTGTTATAAGTGTGTTTTAAACTGTCCCAATAAATAATTTCCGCGCCCACGAACTTCTAATTCACATTTTTAATGTTTTTTTTGGTGGGATTATCGTTACCCCGACCAACACCCCCCTAACCAGAATAATAATAATAGACAACCAACCAACCGACCCATGAATAATGGATCCAACCAATCCAATGGCCGTCAACAAGCAGCCAACAACACAAGGTCAGTTTAAATAATAACTCAGGGAGAGTGAAACAATAATAGAAAATAAAAGACCGGAATTAATTTCTTTTAAGTTTATTGATTAAACGCATCTGCACTTGTCGCCGGTTCATACAGAAGTGAATTCCATGTCTGATAGTGAAGCTGCAGCAGCGGTATTCGGGATAACGGGCCTTGCGATTTCGATGCATTTTTCTACATCCTCCGGGCGCGGCGATGGTGCAGCTTCAGATCCTTGTAGTTCCATCGGGTACAGCAGCTGTATAGGTCGCCTTAAGCGAGAACCGTCGCTAAATCTTACTAGGCACGATCTGACTCTTCCGTCGCGTCCAATGAAGGCTCTTTCCACAATGGCGAGTTTCCAAAGCAAACGTGGAGCTCTTTGATTGTGTACTATGACGACGTCTCCTTCCTGAAGTCCAGTGTTAAAGGGTCTCCCCTTAGAGTGATGAAATCCTCGCAATTGGTGGACGTATTCTGTGCGCCAACGGCGCCAAAAGGAATTTATAAGTTTAAAACGTTTTCTCCATAGGTCCCTAATGGTAGTACCGGATGTTCCATTGTTGAGCAATGATGATGAGGCTAATGGCAGTGAGGGCCGTAAAAAATGAGAAGGAGATAGAGGTGTCAGGTCCTTAGGGTCCTCACTTATATACGTTAATGGGCGATTGTTTATTACGGATTCAACTTCAGTCAAAATTGTTTCAACTTCTTCTGTCGTAAGAGTAGCTTTTCCTATGGTGATCTTTAGGGAGTTCTTCATACTTCGGATTAATCGTTCCCAAAATCCACCCCACCCAAGTGATCCTTTCGTTAACAATATATCCTTGAAATTCTTCGGAGAAAATCGCAGTACCTAGATGATGAATCTCTTTCGCTGCTCGCTTAAAAGTAAGAGCGTTATCAGAAATTATTTTCTTCGGAGCACCTCTACGGGCAATGAAACGTCTTAGCGCCAACAAACAGCTTTCCACCGTCAAGGAACAAGCTCTAAATGTATCGCACGGACTGTAGCGCACGTTAAAACCATTATGTATCCCTTGCTTGTTACGCTTGCTTCCAACGAAGATTTAAGATAAAGAGGGCCAGCAAAATCAATACCTACTATTTCAAATGGCCTTGTTGATACTAGACGACTCTTAGGCAGTGAAGCGAACGGCTGGTTTGCTGGTTTACCAAAAAGACGACGGCATACTCTACAGCTTCGTACGATATCCTTGATTAACTGACGTGGTCTCGTTACCCAAAATTTTTCTCTAAGTCGTCCTAGAACTGCGTTTACTCCTCCGTGTAAAGTTCTTTCGTGAGAGTCTTGAACAATTAATTTAGTTAGATGGCTACATCTCGATAAGATTGCGGGAAACTTAGACTCGTCACTACCGCCCATCTCCTGTAATCTGCTACCCACTCGTAAAATACCATCCTCATCTAATATAGGGTTTAAAGTTAAAATCGACGAATTAGCAGGAATCACCTTCCCCGTTTTCAAAGCCTTTATTTCGTCTCGGTAACAATCGTGCTGTGACTTTTTTACCCAGTATAACTCAGCATTCTTCAGTTCCGGTCCAGTAAGAAATCGTTTAAGTGGTCGCTCTCTTAGCTTTCTGGAGTGTGTTATAAAACGAAAAATATAAGCGGATATTCTGAGGAGTCTCATATAAGAGCTAAACTTGTTTATATCAATAAGCATATTTGCCTCATTTTCATTCACAGGCTCGTTAGCTGCGGTATTAAACATAGCAAATAGACAAGGAATATCAACGCTTCCGTCCGTAACTTCTTCGGGCCTTTCGTTACTACTGCATGATAACCAAGATGGACCAGAGAGCCAGTCCTTAGAGTTAGCAAGGTTTTTTCCAAAAATACCTCTCGTTACATAATCAGCCGAATTCATCTCGCCAGGGCAGTGCCTCCAAAAATTAACTGGGCAGAGTTGCTGAATCTCGCGGACTCTGTTTGCTACGTATACGTTCCAACGTGCGATATCGCCTCTTATCCAATACAGCGCAATTTTTGAGTCTGTCCATAAAAATATTCGCCTACTGTCCACAGTCAAGTTCTTTAAAATAAAATTCAAGAGGCGTGCAGCCACGAGAGCGGCTGTAAGTTCCAATTTGGGTAGCGTCAACTGTTTCTCTTCATTATTCTTTAAGGGTGACACTCGATTCTTTGCACAAATAAATCGCGTCTCAACTGTAGTACCAAGTTCCATTCGCAAGTACGCAACGGCTCCGTAGGCGGCGGGACTCGCGTCGGCGAAGACGTGGACCTGAAAGGTGTTCTCGCAATCGTCCTTTAAAATTCGTCGGGGAATAGTCAAACCTTCAAGAACCAAGAGTTCTTGGTGACACTTGTTCCAAGTATTTGTATAGCTACGAGGCAGTTCCTCGTCCCACATTAATTTTAAGCGCCAAAGCTCCTGAAATAATATTTTAATTTTGACAATAAATGGTGAAAGCAAACCTATAGGATCGAATATCCGTGCCATTATCTGCATCACTTTCCTTTTTGTAGGCTTGGAGCCGGAGCTAACCATAAAATCGAGGGCCGTCTGTAGATCAACCGCTATCTCAGCTTCAAGACAGTACCATATAATACCTAAAACCTTTTGCTTCGTCGGGACATTATCGCTAACTTTAAATGTAGAACGAAGATGAGCGTCGTTTGAGTTCCACTTCCTAATAACCATGGAAGCTCCTTTCAGTAGTTCGCAAGCGTCGATATAAACCCTTTTAGCAAAGTCGTGGTCGTTAACACTCATAACTAGGTCATCCATGTAAAACGATTTCTGCAACAGCGAACAGATCTCAGGATTAATTTCCTTGTCCTCGAATAAGAGTTTTCGTAGAGTCGCTTCTAACAGAAAAGGACTACATCTCACGCCAAAGGTAACTCTGGTCATACGAAATTATTGAGGAGTAGGCAAATTAGTTGGTGATGTTAAAGGATCATTAAACCAGAAGAATCGATGAACATCTCGATCTTTCGTTGCGAGCAATATTTGCAGAAATGCCTTTTCGATGTCTGCTACAAGGGCAACAGCACCCAATCTAAAATTTAATAATACCGTGAGGATGTCTGGTAATAAGTTTGGTCCTGCGCTTAAATGGTCATTTAGAGATGTGCTTCCTTTCGATTTAGCTGACGCGTCGAAGACGATACGTAACTTCGTTGTAGCCTTATCGTCTCTGTAGACTGGTCGGTGAGGCATAAAATAAACTGGGGCTTCATTTGAAACTGGCTTCTTTACGCATTCAGCAAATCCTGAAGATATTATTTCACGCATTGCGATATCATAATCCAGCAATTTACTCGGTTCTCTGGACAATTTCCTTATTAGGTTTTGAAACCTTTTCAATGCTCCTTCGCGGTTGTCATCTAATGAGTTGGCAGATACTGACCATAAAAGCGATCCTTCAAAGCGCGATTCGCGTCGTTTTACATATTGCTCAAAATCTCCATGTAAAGTTTCGGAAGATGGGGGTTTAATTCCCAAAGTGTCTAGGTCCCATAGCTTTTGAACATTCTCCACAAATTCGTCGTTCTCATCCAAAGCTAAACCAAACATAGTAGTCGATTCATAGGTAGAAACAATGTCCTCAGCTTCCGATTCGGGGCCATGAATTACCCAGCCAAGCTTAGTGTATACCGCCATTAAGCTTTCGCTAATTCTTTGAGTCTTCTCGGTAACTATTTTCCAGTAGAAGTCAGAGCCCACTAATACGGAAATTCCTTCAACTGTGTTTTCAGCCATACCAGTATCTGCAAGATAGTAACGCGCAAATTTAGGGTCTTTAGAGCTTGGCATTGGCAAAACATCAGCGCAGATATGGGGAACCACGACTGCCGTGATAACAATGAGCTCCTCAGAGGAAGCACTTCGAAGACAAACCTTTACTCGTTTACATGTTTGTACAGGGGACATTTTCGAAGAGCCGAATGGTAGAATCCTGATCTTTACACGATCAATCACAGGAAGCTTTAATTTTTTCGCTACATCCTCACGAATATATGTACGCTGGCTACCACTATCAAAAACAACTCTATCTAAAACAGATAATGCTTGATCGTTAGTTGGGCAAATATATACATACGCAGTCTGTAAATAGACATTGGATGAATCGGGTGAATACAGATTGATAGCCTCAGGCACAAAATCCTTCTTGTCACCTTTTGTACTGCGTAGCCTTTTTAAAAACTCGGGGTCACATAAAGATGATAGATGGCGACCTCCACACTTATCACATCGAACAGATTTCACGAGACATTGTTTGGAGTTATGTCCTTTTTTCGTGCACCGAAAGCACCTTCCTTCCTTCTTAAGTATTTCCTTTTTCTCGGCTAGACTAATCGTGCTTTCGCATTGGCCTGAAAAATGATTATTACTTTTGCAAAAAACACAAAACCTTTTTATTTCCGTGGGTGCTATTAATCCAGCTGCGGTCTTCGTTGAATTTACAGAGGAACGCGAAGTTGATGCTGAAGGTTTTTTGATAGAGTCACCTGCTCTTTCTAAGGACTCCATTTCCCGCTTCAGGAACTTCAATAATGTTTTAACGCCCTTATCGATGACAAAGGAGAATGTTCCACAAGATGTTCCAGAGATGGAAGAAGAATCATTATGTTCTTGGTTCTCACTCGAATCTACTTCAATGGCATCGTGCACGCGATAATATTCAATGCGCAACTCGTATGGTAAACAACGCAGCAATATTGTCTTTAACATGACATAATAATTATTAGATGATATTCCGAGACTTTCAAGTGAACGAGAGTTAGTGATAACGGTGTTATAAAGTCGCCGTAAACCGGCCGCATCGTGGCGAGATGTAACGGAATTAAGTGACATTAAGGAGTTCACGTGCTGGTCCACGAGCTTATCCACGTTTCCGTATTCCTCTCGTAAAAGAGCGATCGCCGCGTCATAACATGCGCCCGTGTTTGATAATCCAAATAAGGTGCTAGACGCTTTGCCAATTAAAGATGACCGTAAATAATTAAATTTATCCGTCGTATTTAACTCCGCGTTTTCGTGAACGAGCTCCTTAAATTGCTCCCAGAAAGGTAGCCACTCTTTGAGATCACCGGAAAAACGCTTCAGCTCTATCTTAGGTAGTTTAACGGCGGTGCGCGAAACACGTTCAACCGTTCTTTGCGGCGTCGCGTCAACTCCGTCGGATCTGAATTCTTTATCTCGAAGGAACAATAGGCGATTAAGTCTTGTTTGCACACGCAAATGAATATCTAAAAATTTGTCTTCATATTCACAAATAACTTCATTTTCTCGCTCTAGGCTTTCACCTTTCACTGTTTTAAGCACATTTTCGTTTGCCTTCTGTAAATTCTCGCGTATTGTTATTAACCGTGACGAAATCGACGTCAATTCCTCTATAGCATCATCAAAATTTTCGAAATTTTCGGTAAGAGGCTTACTGATACCCGACTTCAAAAATTCCAAAGCGGTATTTGTTAATTTCGTTAATTGACCACGTAATGAAGCACGAGATGCGATCTCCATATTTTCGTTAGTTTGCTTAAAAGAAAATTCCACTAGTTTTCACACACGATAAATTCGATAATAAAGTCTCACAACTTCCCGGGTTTCGGCACCAGATTTAAATAATAACTCAGGGAGAGTGAAACAATAATAGAAAATAAAAGACCGGAATTAATTTCTTTTAAGTTTATTGATTAAACGCATCTGCACTTGTCGCCGGTTCATACAGAAGTGAATTCCATGTCTGATAGTGAAGCTGCAGCAGCGGTATTCGGTAACGGGCCTTGCGATTTCGATGCATTTTTCTACAGTCAGTGTTTAATATTAGATATAGATGTGATTTCTGCCACAGACGTGGTCGCCAAGTAGACGACTGTCATCAAAGACAGCGCTAGGAATCACAACAAGCGGGAAACTCCCCGCAGTCGGACCAAGAAACCCCGGCCCGACAATAAGTCCTCAAAATATTTCTAAAGGGGGGCCTCATGCACCCGAACCAAGTGTTCCACTCGTCACTCTTCCTCTAGACATAAGCCTTAACGGCAAAGCCGACCTGGCAGTGGACACCGGCGCTGAGGTCAGTATATTAAAACATACCAAACTAAAGATCCCAACTTACCAGATCCCACTAAAAAATGCACACTACAAACGCCATACGGCCAAGGAAAAACCTTAGGGAGCTGTCAGGGGAACATCATTCTAAACACCCCCCTCCCATGCACCTTCCAAATTGTGCAAAATACACAAGAAATCCCTAACGATGGTCTGTTAGGAAACGACTTTCTTTCCAAAAACTGTAACGTCGAAGGTCCAAACCAAACACTGCGATTTCCTCGCACGGAAATCAACCCAGTAGAAATTGCAATTCCATCACGCAATGGGTCCGCTAAGTCGAACCCTAGGGAGCAGCAGGAGCAAACCCAAACTAGGGAATCTCAACTCGTAGGAGCCGAGATAAACCCCGGTGGTGTCTCCCAGGTAGCCTCAGAGAGGAATACCAGCTGCCTATCTCTAGATGGTTCAAGGTTGGAAAACAACTCCAACGACTATGAGACCAATTCAGGCGAATATAACGTTGCATTGGAGAAATCCATTCGCCTACCAAGCCGGTCTCAAATGGTGGTCCCCATTCCCCTAAGGTTAGAGGAGGAAATGCTCTGTGAATCTTACGAGCCGAGCGAAGGAGTATTCCTCGCCAATTATTCCCTCTTGCCAACTGGAACAAAAACAGTGTATGTTGGTCTCATCAACGTTAACACCCAACCAGTAGTCCTGACGAGCCTATCCCTTACGCTCGTCCCAATCAAAGACTACACGACTATTCACCTAGCCTCTAACAACAACCCTAAGTCTCCAACGAATGCTAATGACGCATCTTACAGGCTCTGAACCAGACGGTCTCAGGAACGCCAGTACTCCATCGCCATCTAACGCAAGACTCCAAAGTATACCCAACAATGGTGCAATCCCGCAAGGTATACCCCAGGGAAAAAGGGCAAAAGTGAAGTTGGGAAAGAATGAAAAGGAAACCGATTCCATCCGTCATCTACGATACATATTCCCGGACCAAGAGGACCCGGACCTTGAGCGTGAAACGCGCTTCAAACAGCTAGACGAGGAACTCAGCCTCGACCACCCTCTAACGGCCGACGAGAAGCGGTCCATACGGGATCTTTGTTACGAATATGCCGATATATTCCACTTAAAAGGGGACAAGCTAACCTACACGGAAGCTCTAAGACACGAAATCCCCATGGTCTACGACCAATACATTAATCAAAAAATGTATAGACTACCGGAAACTCAGAGACAAGTCATCAATGACCAATTAGAAGAAATGTTGGACAACGATATTGTCCAACCCAGTAAAAGTCCGTGGAGCTCACCCCTCCTAGTGGTACCGAAAAAACCGGGCCCCGACGGTGAGAAAAAATGGCACGTAGTAGTGGATTTCCGCAAAATTAATGAAAAGACAATAGGTGATGCGTATCCCTTACCAAGGATCGAGGACATCCTGGACCAGCTCGGTCACTCGAGATACTTCTCTACCCTCGACTTGGCCAGTGGTTACCACCAGGTACTAGTGGAACCACAGGATCGCCCCAAGACGGCCTTTAGCACGAACTACGGCCACTATGAGTTCAAACGTATGCCGTTCGGGTTAAAAGGTGCCCCGGCTACGTTTCAGCGACTAATGAATTATGTCCTTACGGGTCTACAAGGTCTCGAATGCTTCGTCTACCTAGATGACATAGTCATCTATGGTAAGAACCTTGAGGATCATAATTCCAAGCTACGACGCATATTCGACCGGTTGAGGGAAAACAACCTCAAATTACAACCGGAGAAATGCCAATTTTTGAAAAAGGAAGTAGTCTACCTGGGTCATGTATGCTCTGAAAAGGGAGCCCTACCAGACCCCAGAAAAACGGAGTGTGTCCACAACTTCCCGGCGCCACGAACCGTCAGGCAAGTCCAGTCCTTCTTGGGCCTTGCCAACTACTATAGAAAATTCATCCCAGAATTTTCTAAGATCGTACGCCCCCTAACCAATTTGCTAAGAAAGGGCGTGAAATTTTCATGGACGCCAAAATGCGAGGAAGCATTTCAAACGGTGAAGCGTTCTTTAGTCTCCCCACCACTGCTGATATACCCTGATTTCGAAAAACCGTTCAATCTAACAACGGACGCCAGCAGTGAGGCACTCGGAGCAGTGCTCTCTCAAGGAATCGTACGCCAAGACCAGCCCATAGCTTATGCAAGTCGCACTCTAAACAAGGCGGAGTGCAATTACTCCACCGTCGAAAAGGAGCTGCTAGCCATAGTATGGGCTGTTAAAAACTTCAGGTGTTATTTGATGGGTCGAAAGTTTACGGTCTATACAGATCATAAACCTCTCAAGGGAGTCTTCAACGTCAAAGACCCTACAACTCGACTCGTTAGGTTTCACCATAAATTGTCCGAATACGATTACCAAATTGAGTATAAACCGGGTAAATACAATACGAATGCTGATGCTCTCAGCCGGATTCCACAAAGAGCAGAAGAGCCCAATACCTTCACGGTGGAAGCTCTAATTCACCAACCCGGTGAACCCCTAATTATATCTCCCGAGAGAAACGGAAATACATTGCCTCCTAGTGAACGACCGAAACAATGCAACGCGGTCACAAGAGCACAGGCACAAAAAATGCAGGATGAGGAAGAAGACGAACTCGTTCCAACTGCAGAAGCCCCCAATATCGACGAAGGGCCTAAAGAAATAGACTTGGGAACGGAAATTCCCCAACCCGTCGAAGCCTCCAAAAATAGCTCCAGCGAGCTACGAAGGAAAGTTGAAGTGATTACAAGTCCCGAAGAAATCACTACAATACTGAAAGACTACCACGACTCCCCTTTCGGCGGACACCAGGGAGTCGTTAAGACATATAATCGCGTACGTCGTAAATATTGGTGGAGACACATGTTCCGCGATATCACTCGCTACATAAGAAGGTGCAAGAAATGTCAAACCATGAAGGCCTCTAGACAATTCCGAATGCCCATGGTTATTACAGACATAGCAGAAAAGCCCTTCGAAAAAGTCTATTTAGACGTAGTAGGTCCCCTGGAAGAAACCCATTCCGGAAATAAATACATCCTAACCTTCCAGGATAACCTGACAAAATTCGTCGACTGGTATGCCATTCCCAATGGGGAAGCCCAAACGATAGCACAAATCTTCTTCGACGAAATCGTCACGCGCTACCGCATACCTAAACAGATAGTCACCGACCAGGGATCAAATTTCCTGAGTGACCTCTTCAAGGGCGTGTGTAGGCTCTTAAAAGTTAAGAAACTTCAGACCTCAGCCTACCACCCCCAGTCTAATGGTGCACTAGAACGGGCTCATAGGCCCCTGATCGAGTACCTACGCACCATTGTAGATGAGAGCCCAAACAATTGGGACCAGTTTTTGCGCACGGCAGCGTTCGTGTACAACAATAGCGTACACGAGGGGACCAAACTTACCCCCATGGACTGCCTATATGGTTTCATTGCCGACGTCCCGTCCAATCTTAAACGCAACCCGGAGCCACTTTACAACCACGAGAGTTATTACCATCAACTCCGGTATAAGTTGCAAAAATCCTATGCCCTAGCCCGCAAGAACCTCCTTGCCAGCAAAAACCGCTCCAAGGCATATTATGACGGGAACGTACGCCCACTTACACTTCACGTAGGGGACAAAGTCCTTCTACGTAACGAGGCCCGAAAACATAAATTATCCCAAATCTGGGTCGGGCCCTATACTGTAGTTTCAGTCCCAAGCGCTGTAAACACTACCATCAAAATAAATAGGAGATTAGTCACCGTTCATAATAACCGCTTGAAACCGTTTTATGAAAATAAAACGTAACTCTAAGCCACCAAGTAAGTCCTGCCTACGTACGCCTAATGGTGTTTTACGGAGTAAAACACTCAATTTAGACGGATGGCAAACGGACAATGCACATACAATAATAAATTAGTTCAAGCCGGAATTACCGGCTACAGATAAATTCAAACAAAACGGTCGACCAAAACTAATCTCCTATTTATAATTTCATTGCAGCGCACCATGCGGACGCTAATTGTATTACTACTCATACAAATGGTTGCGAGCGAGCCCGGACCAATGCCGTACACCTTCACCCCGATCAAAGCTACGGGAGCCCTTATCGAATACGTAGGAGAAGTCTGGTTATATCACCAGACATGGAATGTAATAACCGAACTCGACTTACACGAATTGGAGGTGCACACTGAATTAACGGAACAGGCCGAGAAGCTGGTCCACCAATTATGTTCCAACGACTCCAGCGTACTCTGCGCGGCCCAACAGAAACATATTCACTCTATTATCACCCATAGTAAGGACCGTACCAAAACGATACGGGAATTGGTACCCAGAAGCCGACCTAAAAGGTCACTATTCGACGGCATTGGACATGCACTGCATTACCTGTTCGGGACCATGGACGCGAACGACGACCGGGAGATTTATAGTAGGCTAAGTGAGTTAGAGGGTAACGAGAAAGCGTTAGCAGAACTCGAAAAACGACAGATCACAGTGGTAAACAATACCTTGCGGGATATTCAAAAACCATTAGTCGCGTTTGTGGACCGGCAAAATCAAATAACTCAGCAAATGGGAAAACTACAGAACGTAACCGAGGGCCTATATAATACCCTACTAAGGCAAGGGATAGTCACGGACCTACTAATGCAGGTGTCTGAAATAGAAACCAGACAGCAAGCGCTCCTGGACATAATCCTCGCAACCGCAGACAACAGAATTCACCCCCTTTTAATCTCGCCCGGTACACTGTCCAAAATTTATTCCAAAACGAACCCGGAATGCGAAGACTGCACCCCACTCTTGCCTCAGGTCACACAGCTACGAGCACTCCTCATTCAGGACAAACTGGTAATAAAAATAATCCTACCAATTTTAAACTTACCCAAAATGCAATTCCACAAAGTTACCGTTTTTCCAATAAATACTGCGACAGGACACTCGTTGATCCCTGAAATCCCATACTCACATGTAGCTTCCGAATTCAAGGCCCAACGGTTCGTACTATTTCACCAGCAAGAGGCCAAAACCCTACAAAGGGTCACCGGGGACCTAAGGACCGATACCTTCATAGGGCCTTTAACGGTTCCTATAGTACTCTCCGCAAACACTAAGGAATGTACCCTTAGACTCCTCTATAACCCCCTAGGAGACAAAGTGGAGGGCCCAATAAGAATCAGGGAAAACCCACAAAATATAATAACTAGCCTAGCCCAAACAAACACATGGTTGTATTCATTGAGTAAACCCAAGATGTTCCACATCTCGTGCGACCAAATAAATCATACAATAAAAGTTTCCAAGCACGGAATACTCAGGGTCAACCGACCGTGCCAAGTACAGGTGGAGGACAAAATCCTTGTCTACAATGGGCGCTCAACGCGAACCACATAAATAATACAGCCACAATACTTCCCTGCAGCCGAACCTATAAATATACCGGTATCGGCTAAAGGACCATTAACAACGAACCTACCTGCTGATGAAGGGATAAAATTATTAACAGGAGATGAAACTAACAAGATCATCCAGGAAGGCACAAAGCCCCTGCAGGAGATCTACGCCAAACTGAACCACCTAACCTGGGAACGTGTCCACACGCATTCAACAGTCGCCATCTCATTCAGTGGCATGTTAGTACTGGCCGCCATAGGGTACATTTTCTACAAATGCACACCAGGTTTAGTGGCCATAACCCGCTCTGCATGTGCCAGAAGGTCCGGAAATGCAAGTCCTCCGGATGAGACAACCACCTCCGAGGACCAAATGGCTCCAGTAGGGGTCCCAATGCAACCGGAACCAACACACAACGCAGCCACGGCAGAAACCTCAGAACACAGGCCGCTCAGGCGCTCACACACATTACCCAGGGTCACCAGTATACAACTAGTACAACCCGGGATGGGAGCCCCAACAAGCCTAGAGTAAATGAAACATCGGAATGGGTAACAACAACGTTATCCACCCCTTAACTACCGCACGCCCCAGCGGCGGTACCACAATACCTACCTAAACAAAAACCTTCCCCAAGCGTTGCGAAGCCCTGGAAACAAAAGACCTGAAAGCAAAAACGAGAAGAGAGAACAACCCTAAATCAAAAGAAAAACACAAAAAAAACCAAACACAAAAAAAAGGAGAGAGTTTTCAAAAAAGAAAAGGGCACTTTATTACAAGTTTATACATATAGTTGTAATATGCCATACCCCCGGAGTCAATCCAAGTCGAGATTGTCCGGGGTGGAGGAATTACCAGACTCCTCGGTCCGAGGAGTGTTCACTTCGGACTCCCCCATCCGGGGAGTGGGCGCACCTTCAGTCTCATCCGACTCAGACTCCTCGGTCCGAGGAGTGTTCACTTCGGACTCCCCCGTCCGGGAAGTGGGCGCACCTTCAGTCTCATCCGACTCAGACTCCTCGGTCCCAGGAGTGTTCACTTCGGACTCCCCCGTCCGGGGAGTGGGCACATCTTCAGTCTCATCCGACTCAGATTCCTCGGTCCGAGGAGTGTTTACTTCGGCCTCCCCAGTCCGGGGAGGATCCTCCTCCTAACTCGCGCCAACTCCCTTTGGAAGTGCGCCTCCTCATGTAAAGCCTTAGTTTTACGGTAACTGCAAAAAGAAAAAAAAGGAGGGGGGAAGTGAAAAAGAAAAATATATGAATATATAAAAATATATAAAAATATTAACCCAACCACTTACCTCATCTCGTCAATCCTAGAACTCAACTTAAACTAAACGTCCACACGAACGGGACAAATCTCGAGCCCCTTATCACACCAGAAAATGCAACGTAAACTAAACCAAAGAATTTCAAACGAACAAGACGCCTTTGTTTCACGACGACGCCTTGTTCTTTTCGGTACCCCCAAGGAGTGTTACATAAAATAAGACACTAAAAAAAGTCTAATAAACAACTCGCCAGCACAAGTACCGAACGAAAACCCAATACCTTATCAGCAGAGGTATCGGGTTACGTTGGGAGAAACTTCTTAATGTTCAAAGACATTTAACGACATTTTAATGTTCAAAGAGATTTCCAAGAATTATGAGAAATGCAAGCAAGCGAAAATCCTCAACTTGGGAATTACTTCATAATATCCTTTGGGGGCTAATTTAAAAACGTCTAAAATATAACGAAACTTGACCCACCCGATCTAGCGCAACTTGCAATACGCTGCGTGAGAAACGCGCGGTAAGCAAGTTGCGCAGGTGGGAACAAATTCAAGGGCGAGTTTTTCCCAGCCGGTGGACAATTTTTCCATGCCACCACCGGCGGGTGAAAATTTTAAGTAATTGAGTGTTGATTTAACCGTGACCACCGGCGGGTGGAAATATTAATAATAAACTACGGGCGCGAGCGGGCGAAGTGATGTAAAAGAAAAATAAATAAAGGAAAAATAAATTTAGATAAAATTAAGTAAATCTCTCTATATGTAAGTGAAAAATTAACGAGCTGGTTCGGAAGATAAATTGTGAAACTTTTTAAGAACAGAAATTTTGTGTTCGTGAATTGTGTCATACAGAGTAAATAAAGAAAAAATTAATAAAGATAAAGAAAGGATATAAGAAGTAAAGATAAAGAAAGGATATAAGAAGTGATGTAGAAGAAAAATAAATAAAGGAAAAATAAATTTAGATAAAATTAAGTAAATCTCTCTATATGTAAGTGAAAAATTAACGAGCTGGTTCGGAAGATAAATTGTGAATCTTTTTAAGAACAGAAATTTTGTGTTCGTGAATTGTGTCATACAAAGTAAATAAAGGAAAAATTAATAAAGATAAAGAAAGGATATAAGAAGTAAAGATAAAGAAAGGATATAAGAAGTGATGTAGAAGAAAAATAAATAAAGGAAAAATAAATTTAGATAAAATTAAGTAAATCTCTCTATATGTAAGTGAAAAATTAACGAGCTGGTTCGGAAGATAAATTGTGAAAATTTTTAAGAACAGAAATTTTGTGTTCGTGAATTGTGTCATACAGAGTAAATAAAGAAAAAATTAATAAAGATAAAGAAAGGATATAAGAAGTGATGTAGAAGAAAAATAAATAAAGGAAAAATAAATTTAGATAAAATTAAGTAAATCTCTCTATATGTAAGTGAAAAATTAACGAGCTGGTTCGGAAGATAAATTGTGAAACTTTTTAAGAACAGAAATTTTGTGTTCGTGAATTGTGTCATACAGAGTAAATAAAGAAAAAATTAATAAAGATAAAGAAAGGATATAAGAAGTAAAGATAAAGAAAGGATATAAGAAGTGATGTAGAAGAAAAATAAATAAAGGAAAAATAAATTTAGATAAAATTAAGTAAATCTCTCTATATGTAAGTGAAAAATTAACGAGCTGGTTCGGAAGATAAATTGTGAAACTTTTTAAGAACAGAAATTTTGTGTTCGTGAATTGTGTCATACAAAGTAAATAAAGGAAAAATTAATAAAGATAAAGAAAGGATATAAGAAGTAAAGATAAAGAAAGGATATAAGAAGTGATGTAGAAGAAAAATAAATAAAGGAAAAATAAATTTAGATAAAATTAAGTAAATCTCTCTATATGTAAGTGAAAAATTAACGAGCTGGTTCGGAAGATAAATTGTGAAAATTTTTAAGAACAGAAATTTTGTGTTCGTGAATTGTGTCATACAGAGTAAATAAAGAAAAAATTAATAAAGATAAAGAAAGGATATAAGAAGTGATGTAGAAGAAAAATAAATAAAGGAAAAATAAATTTAGATAAAATTAAGTAAATCTCTCTATATGTAAGTGAAAAATTAACGAGCTGGTTCGGAAGATAAATTGTGAAACTTTTTAAGAACAGAAATTGTGTCATACAGAGTAAATAAAGAAAAAATTAATAAAGATAAAGAAAGGATATAAGAAGTAAAGATAAAGAAAGGATATAAGAAGTGATGTAGAAGAAAAATAAATAAAGGAAAAGTAAATTTAGATAAAATTAAGTAAATCTCTCTATATGTAAGTGAAAAATTAACGAGCTGGTTCGGAAGATAAATTGTGAAACTTTTTAAGAACAGAAATTTTGTGTTCGTGAATTGTGTCATACAAAGTAAATAAAGAAAAAATTAATAAAGATAAAGAAAGGATATAAGAAGTGATGTAGAAGAAAAATAAATAAAGGAAAGATAAATTTAAATCCCACCAAAAAAAACATTAAAAATGTGAATTAGAAGTTCGTGGGCGCGGAAATTATTTATTGGGACAGTTTAAAACACACTTATAACAAAAAGAAGTGATATGGATTAGTCAAGATGTATCGTTAATAGCATGAAATAATTAAACACGTGCATTTACGAACGAATTCAAAGGAATTATACAACTGCCAATTTTTATTTAAAACTCAATAAAGTATTATAATACTTACTTTTTTGAGTTTTAAATAAAAATTGGCAGTTGTATAATTCCTTTGAATTCGTTCGTAAATGCACGTGTTTAATTATTTCATGCTATTAACGGTACATCTTGACTAATCCATATCACTTCTTTTTGTTATAAGTGTGTTTTAAACTGTCCCAATAAATAATTTCCGCGCCCACGAACTTCTAATTCACATTTTTAATGTTTTTTTTGGTGGGATATCACTCTTTTTTGTTTTAATACATTCTAAAATAAAAGTAAATAATCTTCTGTATAAAGAAATATTATGTATTTAATTGTTCATTATATTTTTTTATTTATTTTATAAGTAGGTAATAACAAAATAGCAAAATGCAGGAATTCAAACTAATATTATTGTCTTTGTAAAAAAAAAACATAAGCTCCTTTTGAGTTTCTCGGCCAAGATTTTTTCTGCACTATGGAATCATTGATCCATAACCAGCTCGATTTTTGTTTCAACATGCTGATGTAATGACCTTGTTCGAGTGTTCCTATATGGAATATAGCACTAATCACTTTATAATTTGAACCTCCTATATGCAATTTTGCAGAAGTGACAGCTTTGATATCGCATTGCTCAATTTTAATAAACTTTTTATTTTTCAGTTCGAATAATTTCAGTTGTATTATGAGAACAAGTGCTGCCGAAATCATTTCCGATTTACGAATCTTTTGAGAGTACGAACAATTTTTACATTGACCACTCAGGGTTACTCGCTTTCCAAATTCATGATCAATAAGTTGCCATGTCGAGAGGGTTGTGAAGATAATGGTAATGCGTCCTCTTGAGGAGGCCTCGGTGGATCTAACTATTTATTGAGTATACTATATTGCTTATTGTATTCTACTTATCATACCCTTTCATTTGATACCCATGTCGAAGGGGTTGTGAAGAAAATGGTAATCCGCCCTCTTGAGATGACCGCCATGGATCTAGCCAGATATTGAGTATATTATATCGCTTATGGTATTCTACTTATGATACCCTTTCAATTGATACCTATGTCGAAGTGGTGGCGAAGAAATGGTAGTCCGCCCTCTTGAGACGGCCGCCATGGATATAAAGACATAGCTTATTGTATTCTACTTATCATACCCATTCATCTGATACCCACGTCGAAGGGGTTGTAAAGAAAATGGTAATCCGCCCTCGTCAGATGACCGCCGTGGATCTAACCAGATATTGAGTATACTATATTGCTTATGGTATTCTACTTATGATACCCTTTCAATTGATACCTATGTCGAGGTGGTGGTGAAGAAATGGTAGTCCGCCCTCTTGAGAGAGCCGCCATGGATATAAAGACATAGCTTATTGTATTCTACTTATCATACCCTTTCGTTTGATACCCATGTCGAGGGGGTTGTGAAGAAAATGGTAATGCGTCCTCTTGAGGTGGCCTCGGTGGATCTAACTTTTTATTGAGTATACTATATTGCTTATTGTCTTCTACTTATCATACCCTTTCATTTGATACCCATGTCGAAGGGGTTGTGAAGAAAATGGTAATCCGCCCTCTTGAGATGACCGCCATGGATCTAACCAGATATTGAGTATATTATATCGCTTATGGTAATCTACTTATGATACCCTTTCAATTTATACCTATGTCGAGGTGGTGGTGAAGAAATGGTAGTCCGCCCTCTTGAGACAGCCGCCATGGATATAAAGACATAGCTTATTGTATTCTACTTATCATACCCTTTCATTTGATACCCATGTCGAGGGGGTTGTGAAGAAAATGGTAATGCGTCCTCTTGAGGTGGCCTCGGTGGATCTAACTATTTATTGAGTATACTATATTGCTTATTGTCTTCTACTTATCATACCCTTTCATTTGATACCCATGTCGAGGGGGTTGTGAAGAAAATGGTAATCCGCCCTCTTGAGATGACCGCCATGGATCTAACCAGATATTGAGTATATTATATCGCTTATGGTATTCTACTTATGATACCCTTTCAATTGATACCTATGTCGAGGTGGTGGTGAAGAAATGGTAGTCCGCCCTCTTGAGACGGCCGCCATGGATATAAAGACATAGCTTATTGTATTCTACTTATCATACCCTTTCGTTTGATACCCATGTCGAGGGGGTTGTGAAGAAAATGGTAATGCGTCCTCTTGAGGTGGCCTCGGTGGATCTAACTTTTTATTGAGTATACTATATCGCTTATTGTATTCTACTTATCATACCCTTTCATTTGATACCCATGTCGAGGGGGTTGAGAAGAAAATGGTAACCCGCCCTCTTGAGATGACCGCCATGGATCTAACCAGATATTGAGTATATTATATCGCTTCTGGTATTCTACATATGATACCCTTTCAATTTATACCTATGTCGAGGTGGTGGTGAAGAAATGGTAGTCCGCCCTCTTGAGACCGCCGCCATGGATATAAAGACATAGCTTATTGTATTCTACTTATCATACCCTTTCGTTTGATACCCATGTCGAGGGGGTTGTGAAGAAAATGGTACTGCGTCCTCTTGAGGTGGCCTCGGTGGATCTAACTTTTTATTGAGTATACTATATTGCTTATTGTATTCTACTTATCATACCGTTTCATTTGATACCCATGTCGAGGGGGTTGTGAAGAAAATGGTAATCCGCCCTCTTGAGACGCGTACCATGCGTACACTTTTTGTTTATCATCGAAATGATAGGAAATGCTATTTGACATCAACAGTGCTGGATTTGACTAACTTGTAACGAATATGTCATATTTTTAGAAATAAATTGCGATTACGATCTCGGCATTCAGTATTTCAAAATTTTACTGTACATTTGTACTGTGAACTACATGTTTTTTATAGTACCTAACGCAATCTGATACCATAGTTGCGACTAACCACTTTAAATGAATACATTTTGTTAATCATCTAATGCCATCTAGCATCAACAGTTCGAGTAAACACTTTTCGACTAACTAGTAGCACCATCTCATTTATTGAGCAATTGAAATAACTTAGAGCGCCATCTGACAGAATCATTTTGAGTACCCACTTTTTTAGACTGAAGGAGAAGAAAAAAGTTCGATTCGAAATGTAAAAAATGTAAAAATAAAGAAAACGAAGAATGATAGGAAAAAAACTCATGGAATAATAAATTATTTATATTTTGGTTATCGGTTACAAATGAAAAATTACTTATATTGCGTATAAAAAGGTGATAAATCGCATAATTTTATAAAAAAAAACACCTTGTTTTCTATGTTTAGGCGTAAATAAGGCATTAGCTGTTTGCCCTTACGAACTCGGCAAACTACCGCTTGCCTTGATATTATGTATTTAATTGTTCATTATATTTTTTCATTTATTTTATAAGTAGGTAATAACAAAATAGCAAAATGCAGGAATTCAAACTAATATTATTGTCTTTGTAAAAAAAAACATAAGCTCCTTTTGAGTTTCTCGGCCAAGATTTTTTCTGCACTATGGAATCATTGATCCATAACCAGCTCGATTTTTGTTTCAACATGCTGATGTAATGACCTTGTTCGAGTGTTCCTGTATGGAATATAGCACTAATCTCTTTATAATTTGGACCTCCTATATGCAATGTTGCAGAAGTGACAGCTTTGATATCGCATTGCTCAATTTTAATAAACTTTTTATTTTTCAGTTCGAATAATTTCAGTTGTATTATGAGAACAAGTGCTGCCGAAATCATTTCCGATTTACGAATCTTTTGAGTGTACGAACAATTTTTACATTGACCACTCAGGGTTAATCGTTTTCCAAATTCATGATCAATAAGTTGCCATGTCGAGGGGGTTGTGAACATAATGGTAATGCGTCCTCTTGAGGTGGCCTCGGTGGATCTAACTATTTATTGAGTATACTATATTGCTTATTGTATTCTACTTATCATACCCTTTCATTTGATACCCATGTCGAGGGGGTTGTGAAGAAAATGGTAATCCGCCCTCTTGAGATGATCGCCATGGATCTAACCAGATATTGAGTATATTATATCGCTTATGGTATTCTACTTATGATACCCTTTCAATTGATACCTATGTCGAGGTGGTGGCGAAGAAATGGTAGTCCGCCCTCTTGAGACGGCCGCCATGGATATAAAGACATAGCTTATTGTATTCTACTTATCATACCCATTCATTTGATACCCATGTCGAAGGGGTTGTAAAGAAAATGGTAATCCGCCCTCTTGAGATGACCGCCGTGGATCTAACCAGATATTGAATATACTATATTGCTTATTGTCTTCTACTTAAGATACCCTTTCATTTGATACCCATGTCGTGGGGGTTGTGTAGAAAATGGTACTGCGTCCTCTTGAGGTGGCCTCGGTGGATCTAGGTATTTATTGAGTATACTATATTGCTTATTGTATTCTACTTATCATACCCTTTCATTTGATACCCATGTCGAGGAGGTTGAGAAGAAAATGGTAATCCGCCCTCTTGAGATGACAGCCATGGATCTAACCATATATTGAGTATATTATATCGCTTATGGTATTCTACTTATGATACCCTTTCAATTGATACCTATGTCGAGGTGGTGGTGAAGAAATGGTAGTCCGCCCTCTTGAGACGGCCGCCATGGATATAAAGACATAGCTTATTGTATTCTACTTATCATACCCTTTCATTTGATACCCATGTCGAGGGGGTTGTGAAGAAAATGGTAATGCGTCCTCTTGAGGTGGCCTCGGTGGATCTAACTTTTTATTGAGTATACTATATCGCTTATTGTATTCTACTTATCATACCCTTTCATTTGATACCCATGTCGAGGGGGTTGAGAAGAAAATGGTAACCCGCCCTCTTGAGATGACCGCCATGGATCTAACCAGATATTGAGTATATTATATCGCTTATGGTATTCTACATATGATACCCTTTCAATTTATACCTATGTCGAGGTGGTGGTGAAGAAATGGTAGTCCGCCCTCTTGAGACCGCCGCCATGGATATAAAGACATAGCTTATTGTATTCTACTTATCATACCCTTTCGTTTGATACCCATGTCGAGGGGGTTGTGAAGAAAATGGTACTGCGTCCTCTTGAGGTGGCCTCGGTGGATCTAACTTTTTATTGAGTATACTATATTGCTTATTGTATTCTACTTATCATACCGTTTCATTTGATACCCATGTCGAGGGGGTTGTGAAGAAAATGGTAATCCGCCCTCTTGAGACGCGTACCATGCGTACACTTTTTGTTTATCATCGAAATGATAGGAAATGCTATTTGACATCAACAGTGCTGGATTTGACTAACTTGTAACGAATATGTCATATTTTTAGAAATAAATTGCGATTAAGATCTCGGCATTCAGTATTTCAAAATTTTACTGTACATTTGTACTGTGAACTACATGTTTTTTATAGTACCTAACGCAATCTGATACCATAGTTGCGACTAACCACTTTAAATGAATACATTTTGTTAATCATCTAATGCCATCTAGCATCAACAGTTCGAGTAAACACTTTTCGACTAACTAGTAGCACCATCTCATTTATTGAGCAATTGAAATAACTTAGAGCGCCATCTGACAGAATCATTTTGAGTACCCACTTTTTTAGACTGAAGGAGAAGAAAAAAGTTCGATTCGAAATGTAAAAAATGTAAAAATAAAGAAAACGAAGAATGATAGGAAAAAAACTCATGGAATAATAAATTATTTATATTTTGGTTATCGGTTACAAATGAAAAATTACTTATATTGCGTATAAAAAGGTGATAAATCGCATAATTTTATAAAAAAAAACACCTTGTTTTCTATGTTTAGGCGTAAATAAGGCATTAGCTGTTTGCCCTTACGAACTCGGCAAACTACCGCTTGCCTTGATATTATGTATTTAATTGTTCATTATATTTTTTCATTTATTTTATAAGTAGGTAATAACAAAATAGCAAAATGCAGGAATTCAAACTAATATTATTGTCTTTGTAAAAAAAAACATAAGCTCCTTTTGAGTTTCTCGGCCAAGATTTTTTCTGCACTATGGAATCATTGATCCATAACCAGCTCGATTTTTGTTTCAACATGCTGATGTAATGACCTTGTTCGAGTGTTCCTGTATGGAATATAGCACTAATCTCTTTATAATTTGGACCTCCTATATGCAATGTTGCAGAAGTGACAGCTTTGATATCGCATTGCTCAATTTTAATAAACTTTTTATTTTTCAGTTCGAATAATTTCAGTTGTATTATGAGAACAAGTGCTGCCGAAATCATTTCCGATTTACGAATCTTTTGAGTGTACGAACAATTTTTACATTGACCACTCAGGGTTACTCGTTTTCCAAATTCATGATCAATAAGTTGCCATGTCGAGGGGGTTGTGAACATAATGGTAATGCGTCCTCTTGAGGTGGCCTCGGTGGATCTAACTATTTATTGAGTATACTATATTGCTTATTGTATTCTACTTATCATACCCTTTCATTTGATACCCATGTCGAGGGGGTTGTGAAGAAAATGGTAATCCGCCCTCTTGAGATGATCGCCATGGATCTAACCAGATATTGAGTATATTATATCGCTTATGGTATTCTACTTATGATACCCTTTCAATTGATACCTATGTCGAGGTGGTGGCGAAGAAATGGTAGTCCGCCCTCTTGAGACGGCCGCCATGGATATAAAGACATAGCTTATTGTATTCTACTTATCATACCCATTCATTTGATACCCATGTCGAAGGGGTTGTAAAGAAAATGGTAATCCGCCCTCTTGAGATGACCGCCGTGGATCTAACCAGATATTGAATATACTATATTGCTTATTGTCTTCTACTTAAGATACCCTTTCATTTGATACCCATGTCGTGGGGGTTGTGTAGAAAATGGTACTGCGTCCTCTTGAGGTGGCCTCGGTGGATCTAGGTATTTATTGAGTATACTATATTGCTTATTGTATTCTACTTATCATACCCTTTCATTTGATACCCATGTCGAGGAGGTTGAGAAGAAAATGGTAATCCGCCCTCTTGAGATGACAGCCATGGATCTAACCATATATTGAGTATATTATATCGCTTATGGTATTCTACTTATGATACCCTTTCAATTGATACCTATGTCGAGGTGGTGGTGAAGAAATGGTAGTCCGCCCTCTTGAGACAGCCGCCATGGATATAAAGACATAGCTTATTGTATTCTACTTATCATACCCTTTCATTTGATACCCATGTCGAGGGGGTTGTGAAGAAAATGGTAATGCGTCCTCTTGAGGTGGCCTCGGTGGATCTAACTATTTATTGAGTATACTATATTGCTTATTGTCTTCTACTTATCATACCCTTTCATTTGATACCCATGTCGAGGGGGTTGTGAAGAAAATGGTAATCCGCCCTCTTGAGATGACCGCCATGGATCTAACCAGATATTGAGTATATTATATCGCTTATGGTATTCTACTTATGATACCCTTTCAATTGATACCTATGTCGAGGTGGTGGTGAAGAAATGGTAGTCCGCCCTCTTGAGACAGCCGCCCTGGATATAAAGACATAGCTTATCGTATTCTACTTATCATACCCTTTCATTTGATACCCATGTCGAGGGGGTTGTGAAGAAAATGGTAATGCGTCCTCTTGAGGTGACCTCGGTGGATCTAACTATTTATTGAGTATACTATATTGCTTATTGTCTTCTACTTATCATACCCTTTCATTTGATACCCATGTCGAGGGGGTTGTGAAGAAAATGGTAATCCGCCCTCTTGAGATGACCGCCATGGATCTAACCAGATATTGAGTATATTATATCGTTTATGGTATTCTACTTATGATACCCTTTCAATTGATACCTATGTCGAGGTGGTGGTGAAGAAATGGTAGTCCGCCCTCTTGAGACGGCCGCCATGGATATAAAGACATAGCTTATTGTATTCTACTTATCATACCCTTTCGTTTGATACCCATGTCGAGGGTGTTGTGAAGAAAATGGTAATGCGTCCTCTTGAGGTGGCCTCGGTGGATCTAACTTTTTATTGAGTATACTATATCGCTTCTTGTATTCTACTTATCATACCCTTTCATTTGATACCCATGTCGAGGGGGTCGAGAAGAAAATGGTAACCCGCCCTCTTGAGATGACCGCCATGGATCTAACCAGATATTGAGTATATTATATCGCTTATGGTATTCTACTTATGATACCCTTTCAATTTATACCTATGTCGAGGTGGTGGTGAAGAAATGGTAGTCCGCCCTCTTGCGACGGCCGCCATGGATATAAAGACATAGCTTTTTGTATTCTACTTATCATACCCTTTCGTTTTATACCCATGTCGAGGGGGTTGTGAAGAAAATGGTACTGCGTCCTCTTGAGGTGGCCTCGGTGGATCTAACTTTTTATTGAGTATACTATATTGCTTATTGTATTCTACTTATCATACCGTTTCATTTGATACCCATGTCGAGGGGGTTTGAAGAAAATGGTAATCCGCCCTCTTGAGACGCGTACCATGCGTATACTTTTTGTTTATCATCGAAATGATAGGAAATGCTATTTGACATCAACAGTGCTAGATTTGACTAACTTGTAACGAATATGTCATATTTTTAGAAATAAATTGCGATTAAGATCTCGGCATTCAGTATTTCAAAATTTTACTGTACATTTGTACTGTGAACTACATGTTTTTTATAGTACCTAACGCAATCTGATACCAAAGTTGCGACTAACCACTTTAAATGAATACATTTTGTTAATCATCTGATGCCATCTAGCATCAACAGTTCGAGTAAACACTTTTCGACTAACTAGTAGCACCATCTCATTTATTGAGCAATTGAAATAACTTAGAGCGCCATCTGACAGAATAATTTTGAGTACCCACTTTTTTAGACTGAAGGAGAAGAAAAAAGTTCGATTCGAAATGTAAAAAATGTAAAAATAAAGAAAACGAAGAATGATAGGAAAAAAAACTCATGGAATAATAAATTATTTATATTTTGGTTATCGGTTGCAAATGAAAAATTACTTATATTGCTTATAAAAAGGTGATAAATCGCATAATATTATAAAAAAAACACCTTGTTTTCTATGTTTAGGCGTAAATAAGGCATTAGCTGTTTGCCCTTACGAACTCGGCAAACTACCGCTTGCCTTGATAAAGTTAAGTAAATCTCTCTATATGTAAGCAAAAATTAACGAGCTGGTTCGGAAGATAAATTGTGAAAATTTTTAAGAACAGAAATTTTGTGTTCGTGAATTGTGTCATACAGAGTAAATAAGCAAAAAATTAATAAAGATAAAGAAAGAATATAATTAGTGATGTAAAAAAAAAAGAAATATAAATAAATAATAAATAAAAGAAAAGTAAAAGTAAATAAAACTAAGGAAATATTTCGATATCTAAATAAAGAAGAAAATTTAAGCCAGTGATAAAAAAAAACCCCCAACAAAACAAAAAAGGTAACTAACTTCATCTTTAAGGATTAATATAAATTAAATAAATAAAAGAAGCAAACAAACTATATAACAAAAGGATATTATATAACAATAAAAAGTGTTATATAACGAACTATATAACAAACAGATATAATCCTAATATAACATTGCTCAATAATCATGTCTTTTAAAGACATGCTCTTCTTATATCTGAAGCTGTTGATTTCCTCCAGAATTTCTTCTTCATTTAAACTCTGGAACTCACTGGTGTCATCGGCCACTTGAAAAGGTAGTATGCTGCTGCTGCTTGTCCTTTTGCTACTGCTACAATGGTTTATGAAGTCTTCGTCGAAAAGACGCCTCTTCATCCCTTTATTGGTTGATTTCCTCTTCAAATCGAATTCATCAATCTCCAATTTGTTCATCTATGAAAAGAAAGAAAAAATGATATGAAAAAAACAATCCCACCAAAAAAACATTAAAAATGTGAATTAGAAGTTCGTGGGCGCGGAAATTATTTATTGGGACAGTTTAAAACACACTTATAACAAAAAGAAGTGATATGGATTAGTCAAGATGTATCGTTAATAGCATGAAATAATTAAACACGTGCATTTACGAACGAATTCAAAGGAATTATACAACTGCCAATTTTTATTTAAAACTCAATAAAGTATTATAATACTTACTTTTTTGAGTTTTAAATAAAAATTGGCAGTTGTATAATTCCTTTGAATTCGTTCGTAAATGCACGTGTTTAATTATTTCATGCTATTAACGATACATCTTGACTAATCCATATCACTTCTTTTTGTTATAAGTGTGTTTTAAACTGTCCCAATAAATAATTTCCGCGCCCACGAACTTCAATTCACATTTTTAATGTTTTTTTGGTGGGATATCACTCTTTTTTGTTTTAATACATTCTAAAATAAAAGTAAATAATCTTCTGTATAAAGAAATATTATGTATTTAATTGTTCATTATATTTTTTTATTTATTTTATAAGTAGGTAATAACAAAATAGCAAAATGCAGGAATTCAAACTAATATTATTGTCTTTGTTAAAAAAACATAAGCTCCTTTTGAGTTTCTCGGCCAAGATTTTTTCTGCACTATGGAATCATTGATCCATAACCAGCTCGATTTTTGTTTCAACATGCTGATGTAATGACCTTGTTCGAGTGTTCCTGTATGGAATATAGCACTAATCACTTTATAACTTGAACCTCCTATATGCAATTTTGCAGAAGTGACAGCTTTGATATCGCATTGCTCAATTTTAATAAACTTTTTATTTTTCAGTTCGAATAATTTCAGTTGTATTATGAGAACAGGTGCTGCCGAAATCATTTCCGACTTACGAATCTTTTGAGTGTACGAACAATTTTTACATTGACCACTCAGGGTTACTCGTTTTCCAAATTCATGATCAATAAGTTGCCATGTCGAGGGGGTTGTGAAGATAATGGTAATGCGTCCTCTTGAGGTGGCCTCGGTGGATCTAACTATTTATTGAGTATACTATATTGCTTATTGTATTCTACTTATCATACCCTTTCATTTGATACCCATGTCGAGGGGGTTGTGAAGAAAATGGTAATCCGCCCTCTTGAGATGACCGCCATGGATCTAACCAGATATTGAGTATATTATATCGCTTATGGTATTCAACTTATGATACCTTTTCAATTGATACCTATGTCGAGGTGGTGGCGAAGAAATGGTAGTCCGCCCTCTTGAGACGGCCGCCATGGATATAAAGACAAAGCTTATTGTATTCTACTTATCATACCCATTCATTTGATACCCATGTCGAAGGGGTTGTAAAGAAAATGGTAATCCGCCCTCTTGAGATGACCGCCGTGGATCTAACCAGATATTGAGTATACTATATTGCTTATTGTCTTCTACTTAAGATACCCTTTCATTTGATACCCATGTCGTGGGGGTTGTGTAGAAAATGGTACTGCGTCCTCTTGAGGTGGCCTCGGTGGATCTAACTATTTATTGAGTATACTATATTGCTTATTGTCTTCTACTTATCATACCCTTTCATTTGATACCCATGTCGAGGGGGTTGTGAAGAAAATAGTAATCCGCCCTCTTGAGATGACCGCCATGGATCTAACCAGATATTAAGTATATTATATCGCTTATGGTATTCTACTTATGATACCCTTTCAATTGATACCTATGTCGAGGTGGTGGTGAAGAAATGGTAGTCCGCCCTCTTGAGACAGCCGCCATGGATATAAAGACATAGCTTATTGTATTCTACTTATCATACCCTTTCATTTGATACCCATGTCGAGGGGGTTGTGAAGAAAATGGTAATCCGCCATCTTGAGATGACCGCCATGGATCTAACCAGATATTGAGTATATTATATCGCTTATGGTATTCTACTTATGATACCCTTTCAATTTATACCTATGTCGAGGTGGTGGTGAAGAAATGGTAGTCCGCCCTCTTGAGACA
Organism: Thereva unica; assembly: GCA_949987705.1. Classification (NCBI taxonomy): domain Eukaryota; kingdom Metazoa; phylum Arthropoda; class Insecta; order Diptera; family Therevidae; genus Thereva; species Thereva unica. The sequence continues at coordinate 96,130,005 of OX465281.1, forward strand.
GCCGCCATGGATATAAAGACATAGCTTATTGTATTCTACTTATCATACCCTTTCATTTGATACCCATGTCGAGGGGGTTGTGAAGAAAATGGTAATGCGTCCTCTTGAGGTGGCCTCGGTGGATCTAACTATTTATTGAGTATACTATATTGCTTATTGTCTTCTACTTATCATACGCTTTCATTTGATACCCATGTCGAGGGGGTTGTGAAGAAAATGGTAATCCGCCCTCTTGAGATGACCGCCATGGATCTAACCAGATATTGAGTATATTATATCGCTTATGGTATTCTACTTATGATACCCTTTCAATTGATACCTATGTCGAGGTGGTGGTGAAGAAATGGTAGTCCGCCCTCTTGAGACGGCCGCCATGGATATAAAGACATAGCTTATTGTATTCTACTTATCATACCCTTTCGTTTGATACCCATGTCGAGGGGGTTGTGAAGAAAATGGTAATGCGTCCTCTTGAGGTGGCCTCGGTGGATCTAACTTTTTATTGAGTATACTATATCGCTTATTGTATTCTACTTATCATACCCTTTCATTTGATACCCATGTCGAGGGGGTTGAGAATAAAATGGTAACCCGCCCTCTTGAGATGACCGCCATGGATCTAACCAGATATTGAGTATATTATATCGCTTATGGTATTCTACTTATGATACCCTTTCAATTGATACCTACGTCGAGGTGGTGGTGAAGAAATGGTAGTCCGCCCTCTTGAGACGGCCGCCATGGATATAAAGACTAAGCTTATTGTATTCTACTTATCATACCCTTTCGTTTGATACCCATGTCGAGGGGGTTGTGAAGAAAATGGTACTGCGTCCTCTTGAGGTGGCCTCGGTGGATCTAACTTTTTATTGAGTATACTATATTGCTTATTGTATTCTACTTATCATACCGTTTCATTTGATACCCATGTCGAGGGGGTTGTGAAGAAAATGGTAATCCGCCCTCTTGAGACGCGTACCATGCGTACACTTTTTGTTTATCATCGAAATGATAGGAAATGCTATTTGACATCAACAGTGCTGGATTTGACTAACTTGTAACGAATATGTCATATTTTTAGAAATAAATTGCGATTACGATCTCGGCATTCAGTATTTCAAAATTTTACTGTACTGTGAACTACATGTTTTTTATAGTACCTAACGTAATCTGATACCATAGTTGCGACTAACCACTTTAAATTAATACATTTTGTTAATCATCTAATGCCATCTAGCATCAACAGTTCGAGTAAACACTTTTCGACTAACTAGTAGCACCATCTCATTTATTGAGCAATTGAAATAACTTAGAGCGCCATCTGACAGAATAATTTTGAGTACCCACTTTTTTAGACTGAAGGAGAAGAAAAAAGTTCGATTCGAAATGTAAAAAATGTAAAAATAAAGAAAACGAAGAATGATAGGAAAAAAAACTCATGGAATAATAAATTATTTATATTTTGGTTATCGGTTACAAATGAAAAATTACTTATATTGCTTATAAAAAGGTGATAAATCGCATAATTTTATAAAAAAAACACCTTGTTTTCTATGTTTAGGCGTAAATAAGGCATTAGCTGTTTGCCCTTACGAACTCGGCAAACTACCGCTTGCCTTGATTTTACAAATAACTTTAAAAACATTCTTACCTCTGCAACCTTTTTAATTAACTAATTAATTAACTGCTGCTGTTCTCTCCGTTACTGCTACTGCTCCTGCTGCAAGCAAACAAACAAACAAACAAAGCAGGTGAACTCGATAAGGAACTTAATCCGGCAAATGCCTCTGATTTTAAGTACGGCTAATGCTACTTACTTCAGTTCTTCTTAACAAGAGCTCGAGTTTGTTTGATTTCCAATTTCGAGAACATGAGTTTATATACAGAAATCCCCTCCATTTCTACTAAAAAGTTCACCAGTTGGCATACATAGAATATACCTGCATTTTATTTTTCTAATGCAATTTAGCAGGAAATAACTGCACTCGATTTGAATTTTTACTAAAGGTACGGTTTTGAATAATAATGATGAACATAAATAATACAAATTTCTTAAAAGATCACCTGCACACCTACTTTATTGCATTTGATTAATACAATTTTACTAGGAAATAACTGCACTCGCTTGAATTATTATTAAATGTACAGGTTTGAATGATAGTGACCATAAATTATAATAATGCAATTTCTTAAAAGATCACTTGCACACAGAGTACATGAAAAGCAAGCAAAAAAAGCATTTGTTGTAAATCTACAGATTACTGTTACCTAAGAGATGCCTGAACATGTTACGTGAGGTACACAACCAGGCACCGTGGATGTAGATAAAGTGTATCTCTAAAAAAAAGGAAACACAAGCGCGTATGCTCTTGCCCATAGTCAGATGAAAGTAAAAGTGGCTCTTGGATAGTAAACACAGAGCAAGGCAAGGCAAGACCGATGATTTATGATGACCACGATTTTACAAACAAACAATATTATGCAAGTACTAAGACTTGCTGTTGAGGGGACGGTTCTGATCTGATCGAGGAGCAGAATCTCTGCAAAAAAAAAACTCAAGCGGAACAGTTGAAGCGCAGAATGTATGCTATGGTGAGGATGCTGATGATCGTTATCGCGATCTTGTTATGGCTGCGAGGTGTGAATTTCACCAGGAAATAACTGCGCTTGCTTAGACTTGAAAAATGATGATGACCATAAATAATAATAATGCATTGCAATTTTCTTAACTGAACGTTTGCGCACAGAGTACATGCCTACCTGCCTACATTTGATTTTCTAATGCAATTTTATCAGGAAATAACTGCACTCGCTTGAATTATTATTACCGGCACGGGTTTGAATGATAACCATAAATAATGCAATTTTGTTAAAGATTGCTTGTGCACAGAGTATGCTATTTCTAATGTAATGTTAGACCTGGAACCAAAAAAAAGACGCCGGAGCGCGCAGTCTACCAGAAAAATAGCAAGCAAAGGAAAAAGGATTTGCAAGGAGAGTTATTGTACGTATTAGAAATGGGGGGAATTTGTGTATATAAGCTGATGCTCTTGAGATTGGGAATCAGAAAATTCTACAGTTCTACAGAGCAAAAGTAAGAGGCATTTTTAGCCGTACTTTATAATCAGAGGCAATTGCCGGATTATGTTCTGGAGTGACTGACTAGTTTTTTTTAGTGCTTTCCTCAAGAAAGGACAACAACAACAAACAAATTGAATACAGCAGACCCTGCCAGCAGCAACAGCAGCAGCCGTGGTATAGCACAGAGGGGAGTAGAAGAAGGAGACATCGGGTGCAGCAACAACAACCATACTGGGTCTCTCATCCTAAAAAAATAAAAGTTTCGGTAGAGGAATACCTGAGACGACAGCAGCAACAGAAACCAATACAAGGTCCAGCTCCTCTGCTCATAGCAGATTTAAAAAAGCAGAACCGGCAACAACATCCAGAACAATTAGACGGTGGAGTAAAACGTGGAGGAGTGAAAGTACACTTCAGGCATGAGATATCAGAGTTAAAGCGAATTGAAAAGATAGCTTTAACTTTAGAAGAAAAAACATTCTTCAGAAAAGAAATTAAAAAGAAAAATAAAGAATTGAAAAAATTAACAAAAATAATAAAAAAATAAAATTTTACCTTACCTTAGAATTGTTTTTAAATTTAAATTGAAAATGAGTAAATTCACCATTACTAGCGATATGACAACGCACGTCAGGCGCTTCAACCTGAGTGGACGCAAAATAAATTTTAAAATTAACAGCCCACCTACGAATGTGGAGCCCACAGATTAGATAAAAGGTGCAGTTGATGATATTGTTGAACATGCACTGCTAGAAGTTCAACTAGACGATTTCATTGGTATTACCTTTTGTGGAGCCACCTTCATGGAAAGAGGTCCAGGGTGGTTAAGCTACAGATTGGCCTCTACACTGAAATCAAGCGATGTTTGGGATATGATAGGAAAAATTTTCCAAAGCAATTCCTGTGGATTAAGTACAGACACGTTTTGCTTGAATGTTACATCAGTTAGACTGCCACAAGGGAGAGGTAGTGATAGGGCAAGGAAATATAATACATTTGATGAGGAATGTGCAAAAAGAAAAGGTATTGTGGTTATAAAAAATGAGGATAACTTGTGCTTACCACGTGCTCTGGTTGTTGCCATGTCTAAAGTAAATAAAGAGATAGAGTATGCCATTTTTTTGTGTTTATTATTGCGAGGAATGCCATACAGCGTACGATCACAAAAACAAACACAGATGCGATGGAACATGTCCATGTTGTCAACAAGCTCCTGCATGTAAAAAAGACTTAGCTGAGAAATTATGTAAAGATTGTAATCGGTATTTTAGAGGAGAATGTTGCTTCAACAATCATAAAGCTTCAGGGTCTCTAAATAAGAGAAGCGTCTGTGAAGAATTAAAAAAATGCAGGGATTGTTTAAAGACTTATAAGGTTGACAAAAGCAAAACCCATATATGCGGTGAATATTTTTGTAAGATCTGCTACAAACACGTGGAACAAGGGCACTTCTGCTTTATTCAAACAGATGTTAGAACACCACCAACAAAAGATACTCTATTCGTCTTTTATGACTTAGAAACAAGACAGGAGAAAGTTGTAGGAGAAAAATATATATAGAAGGAGATTCAGTTGGAGAGATAAAGTTGCACGAACCCAATTTATGTGTCGTTGCGAAACGTTGCGATCTTTGTATTGAAACAGAAAAGTTGTGTTTTTGCCAAAAATGTAGATTTAGGTTGCAGATTTATGAAACCAGTGTGATATGCAAGTTTTTGAAAGATTTGTTGGAGTTGCGAAAGAAATTTAAAAAGGTAGTAGTCATAGCTCATAATTGTCAGGCGTTTGACCATCAATTCTTATTGAATTACATTCTGAAAAAGACAGACCTGAAACCCGAATTAATAATGCGAGGAACGAAAATTATAATGATGCAGCTGGACAACATGAAATTTATCGACTCGCTAAATTACTTTCCAATGAGCTTATCGCAACTACCAAAGGCCTTTGATCTACCAGCCGTATTCAAGAAAGGGTATTTCCCTCATATGTTTAATACAATCGAAAATAGAAAATATATTGGATTACTACCACCTGTTGAATATTACAGCCCTGACTCTATGAAAACCGAAGATCGTGATAGCTTCCTCAAATGGTACGAACAACAAAAAAATGATGAATTTAATATGCAGCGTGACATTGTCGACTATTGCATTAGCGATGTGCACATTTTGACCGAGGCATGTTTAAAATTCAGAAAATTGATGTTAACCGAGTGCAAGGTTGATCCGTTTGTTGAGGCGACAACTATTGCCTCCGCATGCAATCTAGTTTTTCGGCGCAATTTTCTTAGGCCGATTACAATTGGTATTATCCCAAGAAAGGGATATCGAAATGCCGATAATCAGTCAGCAATAGCAATTCAATGGCTAATATCGGAAGAAAAGAGCAGAGGAATTAATATTACACATGCTGCGAAACAAAGAGAAGTTGTATTGAGCGGAGTAAAAGTAGATGGCTATTGTGCAGAGAGCAATCAAATTTTTGAATTCCATGGCTGCTATTACCATGGACATCCAACATGTTTGAAACATAATCGTGATCAGCCTCTTCACGATGACCAAAGCGATACTCTAAATCACCGATATGAAGTAACAATCGCAAAGACCGAACGATTACGTTCTAATGGATACGAGGTCATTGAGATGTGGGAGTGTGATTTTCGTAAACTGATGAATACGAACAAAGACATTCAAGTTTTAAGAGACCATCCTTTACTGGTACATTCGCCTTTAAACCCTAGAGATGTTTTTTATGGAGGTCGAACAGGAAATGCTTATACACATTACCAATGCAAGCCAGGTGAAAAAATAAAATACATAGATGTATGTTCATTGTATCCGTGGGTTTGCAAGTATGGAAAATTCCCAACTGGTCACCCTGAATTATATGTCGGAATAGATGCATGCTCTAAAGTTGATTTAAATAAAATAGAGGGACTGATTAAATGTAAGATTTTACCACCTGAAGGATTGTATCATCCTGTTTTACCAATTAAACAGAATAATAAATTAATGTTCCCATTGTGCTCTAGATGTAGTGAAGAGAAAAACCAGCACCCAGAATGCGCACATACAGATGAGGAACGAGCTCTCATGGGAGCCTGGGTAATTGACGAGGTAAAAATGGCTCTAAGTAGAGGATACAAAATGCTGCATATGTACGAAATATGGAGCTATAAAACTGAGGCATACGACAAATCAACCCTCTCAGGTGGCCTATTCACTTCCATGATGAACAAGTTTATTAAAATGAAACAGCAAGCATCAGGATGGCCCAACAAATGCAGTTCGAATGAAGAAGAAAAGAGGAAATACTTGGAGGAATTTCTGCAAAATGAAGGTGTACAACTAGAGTATCCAGAAGTTGATAAGAACCCTGGACTAAGATCGCTAGCTAAACTAATTTTGAACTCCTTTTGGGGAAAGTTTGGACATCGAGAAAACCAACCGAAGACCAGTATAATTAACAGTTCAGGAGAGTTGTATCAGTTGCTAATCAATCCAACAGTAGAGGTACAACATCTTCTACCAATCAATGAAGAAACGCTTATTGTGAACTGGAGTTACAGAGAAGAAGCCGCAGAATCTCTAGGGACCGTTAACGTATCTATAGCATCTTATACCACTACCCAGGCACGACTTAAGCTGTTTACCTATTTGGAGCAACTTGGAGAAAGAGTTTTATATTATGACACTGATTCTGTCATATATATTAGCAGAGAGGGAGAATACGATCCGCCAACAGGAGAATTCGTTGGAGATATGACCGATGAATTAGAAAGCTACGGACCTGGTAGTTATATCACGATTTTTGCAAGTGGAGGCCCTAAAAATTATGCATACGCTGTTTATAGCACAAGAGATGGATCCATCAAACTGCAGAGTAAAGTAAAGGGAATCTGTCTGAATTACGAAGCTTCGCAACATGTAAATTTAGATTCAATTAAAAATATGGTGTTAAATAACAGCAGGGAAGACCATATCCCTATTCTATCAAAAAATATTTGCCGCACAAAAGATCACGAAGTAGTAACAGTTCCAGAAATAAAAAAATATAAAGTGACTTCAAATAAACGAAGATTTCTGGAAGATCGCAGCTCACTACCATATGGGTTTAAAAGGCAGAAAAGATAAGAAAATGTGTTTGTGAGGCAATAGCAACAACAGAGAGAGATATATGAATAAGTTTCGTGGACTAGGCCTATGGGGGATATCACATTAATAAAAAACGCACCAAAAACTCTACCTCATGGGTGGTGCGGAAACGAGTTCCATATTTGTTAAATACCAAGGAATCATATATAAGAGTTCAAAATATGTATTTAACAATCATTCCGAGTTTTCTTTTGAATACTAAAAGTCATGAATTCGAAAGCAGCATACTGGCAAATTATTCAAATTTAACTATTTATGTGAAAGGACCTGAAAAGAGGAAATTTATCCAAAAATACCTTCCAGAATCTAAAGTAATTCTACTTGAAATTCCAAAGCTACGCAACTTGGAAACTTTTGAGACGTTCTGCATGATTCACAGAAAATTACCTACTTTGCGCTGTGCTGCACAAAACTGTGTTAATATATATTTGTATATGTTAGTGAATAAAAGGTTTTAAAATAAAAAATAATTTTTAGTTTTATTTATTTATTAGAAATTTATCGTATCAAAAACAAGATTTACAGTACAATACAAAGGTTTCTCATAAAACAACCGTGAATAATTCAAATGAATGTAAGAGGTACGAGATGGAATAAAAAAATATTCACATGGTAATGTTAATATATTTTTTTCCTTACATTTTTCAACATACTTCTTATAAAACTCCTTCACGCTATCTGAAGCATTGTTGTTGTGGTACATAACAATGTTTAAAAATTTTAGCATTTCAAATAATTTACAAAGCTCCGTTTGCCTTAGAGTGATGCTGCCACTGCCAATGGGGATTTTGTGTTCCTGCTTTAACGCCTCCTGGTTTGGTGGTAGTAGTTCGATTTGACCTTGCAAGTTACACAGATAAGAAAAAACGGTTGTCCATCCAGGGTATGTTGTTGAAACAGGAAAACGGCCATGTTGATGAAACACTATTTTGGCCTCGAATGATGATGTATCAAACCCCAGTATAACTCTTCTGTTATGGCAATCGTCTAGATGGTATGTGTAATTTAACAAAAGATTTTCGCCGGGTACTTCTGCTACACATCTGGACAGCTTCTTTTTCTTGTTGTTAGATGTTGTTGTTGCTGCTGCTCCTGGAACGGATTCACATTTAGGCAGCTTATTCTTTCCGGTCCTTTGTCTCTTCCGTGATGGCTCCATGTTACTCCAACTAAACTAAACTTGCACACTGAATATTCAAACTTTGTGTGTTCAGCTTTTTATAGTACTGATCTCAGCTTTGCATGATTGGTTACAAAAATCCCCACCACTTTGTGTAAAATCCTTCATGTATAAATTAATTACTTTATTATCATTCGAATTGAAATCTCTCGAGGAGAATTGTTTTAAAAAAGTCTTCAAACTCTTTCCTCTGCATCGAGAATATAAAAACACGCAGCAATAATGTCCACAGGTTGATGAAAATTGTCCTTGCAATCGTTTTTTATTATATTTAAAAAAGTCTTTGAATTATTTAAAAGAAAACTTTGAAAGTATTTATTGGATGGATACCTTCCAAAGGAGTCAAAGTACTCTGCCAGGCCTTGTTTAGGAAAATAAAATGCCACCCAATGAGTTCCACCTCTGTGTGCTGATCTGTATTAGCTATGACGCATGCTGGCTTTTTTATATTTTGAGGTAAATGGTTACATGGGAAGACTCCTCTAAAAATTTTGTTTGTTACACGATTACTTGTCAATGCAGTTGCAAGCTCGATCGTGTTCATTCTTGTTCACAGGTAAATGCTGCTTCTAGGTCAATGACCTTGGTGAGAGATGTAACGTAGTTATTTATAAACTCCTTAGTTGATGTGCCACGAACAAAGATTGTCTTAAATTTCGCTAGAGTTTTTATGAGGTCTTCATCCATGCGTTTTAGTTCAAGATTACCAAACTTACTTGATTGTTGCTCACTGCATTCCATACTAGATGTTGGATATTTAAAAATTATTTCCTTTGTAAACGTTTTATTTTGTACAGTGAATCCAGCTAAAGAGACTTTTTTAAAGAAGGTAAATTCACCTCCGCAAAAGTATTCCGCATTAATTAAACAGCTCATTGTTACTATAGTAAAGCAATTTGTCAACTAACAGCTTGTTGCAAGTAGCTGCCTTATATAGATTTAAAAGTTGGTGTAAACATTTCGATCCTTGTCAATTTCAATGCTTTCATCGTACTCAGCATATACAATGCACGTCACACTATTTTTTAACGCATCTCTAAACTTTCCTTCAACTCGTACTGTCCCTTGATATAGTAAATTGCCGCAAGTCGCGTTATATGAATTGTCTGTTGTTAAGTCGAAAGCGAGAAGAAAACATCCCTTGTCAAATAGTGCCTTAGATATTTGATGACCTTTATCGAAATAATGAATACCTGTTCCTCTGAATAACGTATTGTATCCGCGTGTACTAATCGGATTATCTTTTGAGTAGTCAAATTCGAGAGGCTGATTTGGTATCTGCACGCCATTCACTGATAAATTGAATCTGGTAATGTTATGTTTAAAGTTGAAGGGGTTCTTTGTTCTTCTGCCAGTGTAAGCATCATTTACTACGTTTCCATGACAGCTTGAGTACTCGAAGGCTTGAAAATCTCAAGAACTCGAGCGCGTATATGCTCTGCCTACTTGAAGCGGCATATTAGCTTAAGGTACCTTTACATTATATGACTTGTCATATGACTTTACTGTCAATGAAGTCAAACCTAACAATGACATTTGTTTTTGACATGACATACGACATTCTGTCAAATTTTGTTTTGAATATTCTTTGTTTTGACTTGATTTATCATATGATTTTTCTATCAAAATTACAAGTTGATAATCTATCTTGCTTCGTATTGTGTTCACAGTTAATTTTGACAAGTCATAACAGAAATATTCAAAGCAAATTTTGACAGATAGTCGTATGACATGTCAAAAACAAATGTCATTTGACATTTTATGTTAGCTTTGACTTTATTGACAGTAAAGTCATATGACAAGTCATATAATGTAAAGGTGCCTTTAAACTGAGCTTGAGTTCTTTAGCTGTCATTTGAAGTTACTATTATATTTCTTTTATTTCTTCCTTTTATCGTGCTTTTATTTCTTCATTAATATTTTTGTCTACTCATATTCCCACACATTACCTTTTAGACATATTTACAGGCCTAACTTTCGCAATTTCGAGCACTCAAGCTTTCAAGCTCGGTTTACATGACAAGCACTCGAGCCGATCACAAAAATCTTTTTGATCGACTCCAGTCGAGCTGCTTGCGTTTACATTTGTACTTGAAGTACGTTTCAAGTAAGCTTCTAGATGTCATGGAAACGCACTAAATGTCCACAATTCCAAAAATTATTAAGTTCGGTAACTGTCCAATGACGATATTATCCAGTGAAAGTGTGAATGTGTTTGCGGGAATAGTGTAGCTTTTAACTTCAACTCGCTGGTATGGGTATATGGCATTTGATCGCTGTAAAACTGTCTCATGTGCTAACAAAATATTCGGATTAACTGTTACGTGATTCATGTACATGGTTGCATCTAAGATTTTTAATTGTGGTGAGTCGGTCCCATCCTTGGATAAAATATAAAATTCTGGTTTTTCAAGCGATAAAACTACACGTAAATCGACACCGTTTAATAGCAATTTATCCTGATTAAGCAAATCAGTATGGATTTTCCCCATCAATTCTACTACATTACCTGAAAAGCTTCTGTCGATCTAAATAGCCTTGATGTAATTCAGCGACGGGTTTATCGATATCTGCAATTTCCGCATCATCTTTGTCAAGATACCAACCTACCGACTCCAAATGGGTGGATGCAGCATCTTTACCATAATTCAATAAATTTTCAATATAAGCGCGATAATTGTAATTGTGGTCGGTTTGAGCAATTGGTTTTCCATAAATATACAGTGCACTGGCGAAATATGGAGTGTAAAATGTTGTTTATCAAACCTGGAGCATCACCATCATCTGGATAAAGTTCTTCTTTTCCATCTTTTATTTTAATTAATTGCAATTTTAAACGAAGATAGATGCTAGATAAATCACGGTATGTATCTCCATGACCCAAAGTTACAAACTCGAGAACGGAGGAGTTGTCGAGTGAGGCTATTGGCTTATATGCTACTTCCTCTGTTTTCAAAATATTGCTCTGAACTGGTGGTGTTGAAAAGAGATCCAATTCCGATTTCATGCATTCCTTGTACGACATTATTTATCAAATATATCCAGTATACGTTTACGTATCTTTCGTTTTGTTTTCAAAACTCTTGCTTTTATTCCTTTTCTTTGATTTTTAGTTTTACAATTTCTCGACCGTTTAGGTGTTTTTCCACGTCTCTTGCGTTTAACAGCTGGTTTTAAATGTAGAGTTGTAAACGGATTGGGTCTTTTTATACCTGCACCGCTCATACCGTCAAACAGTTTATTTATACCTTTCTGTGCTAAATCTTGAACAGCAACTCGACCTTGTTCTTTTAAAATATCTTTAACTGATTTGTTGATGTTTTTATCTTGTATTATAGCTTGTCCTGTTTTTACAGCCTGTTGTGCCAATGATTTTAATCCAGATGTAGCTAGAGGTTTTAAGTGTCGAAATAATGCACTGAAAAAGCTACCGATACCTCTTCCACGTTGATAAATAAGTGGACCACGATATAATTCTCCAATATCTGACAGACCGCCGCCGCTTTGTATTAAATAATAACGTGTATAATAGGAATCCATTTCGTAATTCTATTTATACTATTCAAGAACAGCCTGTTGTGCAAATATTTATAGTTTGTATTGTCTCTTAAAATGTAGCATTTAGGAATATAACTTGTTTTAAAGCCTACTAACTCACCTTGATGATCAGTTATTTTTATAGAAATACTTTCAATAAAAGTTTTTTCAATAGGACAGTATTCTACATGTTCAAATCTTAATATAGTACCACACTCTTGAATCGGTATTATTCGTAGATATCTTACTAGTTTGTCGCCTATAGCTCTAGGTTGAATAATATCAGAGTATATATGTATTATATTTTTCTCAGAGCAATCTTTTATAGTTTCTTGCGTACTTCTTGGTAATCGCAACATCAATTCTTGAATTGTTGTATCGAGAGAATTAATTTTTTCCATTATTGACATGTGCTCTTGGCGTAAGCCCGCAGTGTCAAATGACTCTTTTATTTCTGTCAACAATGCATCAGGATTACGTTTGTTTTCAGGTTTTTGGAGAAACACATCTGTGATGAAGTTTGACAGATTATCTATGTTTGTATTAATTGGTGCTGGTGTAGATTAATATTCGCCCGAGCTTTGTTTTTCATATGGGACCGGCAAAATTTCACTGTTTTTAGTTATTTTCCGTTGCTCGGGTGCCTTTGCCTTGAGTGAATCTTTCTTCAGTCTATTCAATATTTCAAAAATTGTATTTTTAATCTTATATATTAATAGGCAAACAAAAAGTTTGTACACGCTAAGGCTTTTTTGTTCGTGGACCGATTTCGTTTAAACTTTCAGAAAATGTTCTTTTTATGGCATAGTTTTGTAATAAGGAATTTCAACGAAATCGATTCACGAATAAAAAAGTTATAGCGATTTTAATTTTTCGAATTTAAAAAGCCGTTGGAAAATTTGAATTTTTTGGGAGCATCAACGTAGAACTGAGTAGCCTACGATTGACACAAATGCCGTTTCAGTGAAGCGAATGAGAAACAGAGAAAAACAAGCGTTTGTGTGGATTTTTGGCGGCATAACTGACATAAAAAAACTCGGTCACTTTGTGCGTGCATTTTTTTATACTCTTTTGTGTATAGTATTATTGAGGTGTATTGTGTAAGGGGCTGCCGTTCGTTTTTTGGCGAATGCCTTTAGAAATTTTAATTCATTCATTGCACCTTTAGAAATTTTGACTGATTCTTTTAAATGTGCTTTGAATGTTATTCCGGTTAATTTTGATTAGTTTTCGTGTGGTTCTTTTAATATGAGTTGTCATTTTTGTCGTGCCAGACATTTTCTGACTGAAGTAACTTTACGTAATACTGAGGCATTTTCTTTGTGTTGTCATAAAGGCAAAGTTAATCTACCTCCACTTTCTCAAAATTACTTTTTCAATAATTTTTTTGAAGGATTAACTTCGAATGAAAGTGGTATTAAAAATCGTTCTAAATTTTGTTTTGCAAATATTCGTTCATATAATGCTGCGTTTGCAATGACTAGCTCTGAGTGTAATTTGCCAAATGACACTGCAAATGGCGTTTACCATTTTAAAATCCATAACATTTTCTATCACCGAACTGGTGCCTTAATTCCTGGCTATGGCCGACCTCCATGCTATGCACAGTTGTATTTCTATGATGTAGATACTGCTGCTAATCATAGAATAAATAGAAATGCGAATATTGAATGTAATATTGATATTATGCGTGAAGTAGGTTTGGAGTTAGATCGGATTAATCCTGTTGTTCACTCATTCAGGTCCATGTATGAATATTGTCAAAGACCCGAGAATATTGCAGCTGAAGTTTCTATGATCATAAAAGTTAATAACCAAGTTGATATTCGTCGTTTCAATGATGCTGTACAAACTGATGTTGCTGCTATTTTCAAAAACAACAAATGAAATTCGTTCTTTTTCTGTTCTTGATCCTTCTTTGGAGCCTTTGGCTTATCCATTATTATTTCCACATGGTGATAGGGGTTGGCATGTCAATATAGCACACAGTTTACATTCTACTTCACGTGCTAACTTACCATGTACAAAAGTAACAATGTTACAATATGCTTGAGTTTAGTCTTAAGACGTCATGGATGCGATTAAAAAAATCCTGGGAAATTTTAGATGCTCTGGAGCGACAATGGAAATGTTTCATAGTAATTAAAAATTCGCTATTGCGAATAATTTTTTTTTGAAATAAAAATATTTAAATCGAATCGTGAATTTTATATATTTATTGTTTTTGTGACCGAATTTCGGTAACGGGCATCCCAACTAGTTTCAATAATTCTTCAATCTTGAATTGATTCATAGTTCTTATATTTCAACACAACGTTTTCTGAAGTCTTTTTTCCTTGATATATGTGCAATATGTATTCGCCTGGCTCTGACTTATAGTTTATTTCAGGGATAACTTCATTAAAGTGGTCATCTTCTAAGCGCTTCCACATTTTCGATTTAACATCATTCAAGTACATGGTGTACCATGAAGGTGTAACTGCATTAAAAAATGTTAATAAAAATGCCGAAAGGTTTATTTGTCCAGGTCTGTAACTAACTTGTTCAAGATTTTCTGGTGTCCATTCAAGTTTTACATTTTCATTTATTTTGATGCTAAGTATTTTAAAATCCTTTTGATGCTGTTTTCTAGTTTCCTTTAACTGGTCGCCTTCACGCCTCACTCGTTTACGCACATTTCCCCCATTGTTGGAGATTGCACGTTTTGTTATTTCTTTGGTAATGCAATTTCAGTTATTCCAACACGCCAGTTTCCATTAAACTTGCATGGTTTAGCAAGTGCATTTGTAAAAGCCGATAACGTATTTTCCGGGTAAAATTGCATAGAGTTATTACTTAAAAGACATATGTAAAAATCGTTTTCTTTTATTTCCACTGGCATTGTTTTAAAGTCTTTCCCAAGGAATGTCCGAAGTACTTGTAGTTCTATCCTTCTTAGTCTTCAAACGCTCACTCTGTCTAGTACCGAGCTTACGTAAAGGAAATGAAAGCATATATTGACCAGATTCTAGTTGAGAGGGTATTAATATAGACTTTTTCTGGTCTGCTTTTTGTTTTTCACTTTGTTCTAATTCTTCTATATGCTCGCTAGCTTCATCGGGAGTCATAGCCGTAGGTACAGTATACTGCGTTACACCATACTCAGCAGTGATTATTTTATAATCCTTTTCACGTGCATTCGGTGCAGATGTTGTTCTTAGTAATTTTGGTGGTGGCCTTAGGGTTTTTGCCATTCCGCTAGCTGACAATCGTCTTTTGGCGGCTGGTGATAAAGATCTTCTTGGCGGGGTTATATTATGTGCTTCTTCAAAGACTTCTTCTTCGGTTAGGAAATCCTTTGCTGGTGGTGGCGAGGTCTGTGTTAACACATCATCTTTAAAAATAATTTTGGTTTGTGTGGTACTATCTCTTAAACTTTTTTGTTTGACACTATGTGCCCGTGATAAGTATAAATTTGTTTCTTTATCAAGCGTTCGTTTGGATTTCCGATTGTGATTTAAAAATGAAATTAGTTGATTTCGATAGCTATACCATTTTTCGGAATCATTCATGTCTTTATTCTGTAGTATTTTATTCATTGCTCTATCAAAAATGGACTGATTTGCGGTCATTTCAATTTCGTCTTTAAGCCTGTTGTAAACCTCTGGCGACAGAAGTAGCATCTTGTTCTCTCTAAATCTGAACCAGTGAATAACCTTTAATTGAATCAGTGAAATGTCAACCACTGTAAATTAGTGGATATCATATAATTGAATCAGTGACTTTGGCCGTCACTGAAACAACCAGTGATTCTTAAGTCACTGACTGAACCTGTGATTTTTGTTTTACTGATGTAACCAGTGATTTCGGTTTTACTGATGTAACCAGTGATTTTGATTTATAACTGATCAATCCAGTGATTTGTTTTCTACAATACTGTCACGTGACTTTTAGCGGGAAATTTGATATTTTTATGAAAAAATATGGCAGGTCGAGAAATAAAAAGAAATGCATTATTTAAGTGACAAATTAATTACAGAACAAATGTTTTATTGAACTCAAAACATATACTTAAATTTCAAAATATGTCATTTAAAATGTAAATGAAATTTATCCATCGAAAGAACTTAAATTATCTTAATACAAGTTACAGTTTATAATACTTGTATGCAACAATGAAACTGCACTTTTTACATTCAAATCAATCTTAAAAATGTATTTTTGAATAAATTCGAAAAAATTGAGCAGTTCGGGCGGATACCCAACATTTAATACATAATACAGTTTAAATAGAATGTCAAAGGTCGCAACTGAGTTGTTGCCATAGGGGGTAATGACCCATCCATCTCCTTGAATGAAATGGGTTTTCCGGTCTTGCCCTTCGCAACAAATCATATATGGTTGCACCGGTTTTTTCGAATTTTGACGGACATCTTCAATAAAAGCCTGAACATTTGTTCCTTCCTGTAAAAAACAATAGAATTATATTTCGAATTTTAAAAAGAGTTATTCACTTTGAAAATATTAATTTAAACAAAAACTCACCGGGACAACATGAACCAAATGTTTTGATAGATCGGAGACAGGAACTTCGGAGGGCGAATCGACGTTCTCGTTACATCGCTATAATAATGTCATAATTTTGAACAAAGTTTTAAAACAGAATAATTTAATTGCACTTCGAAAATCTTTCTTACCTTCCTTTTCCCTCTTGTTGGATGGTTTTTGGGCAAAATTTTCATCAACAGCAACATGGCTTTCAAATTTTCTGCAAATAATCAATGCATTTTAATCGTGCTAACTACAAAATCATATTTATTTTTTGTTGTTACATACATAACAACAAAATTACTGTTATGTTATATACATAACAGTAATACGTACCATCTTTAATGTGATGAAACGTTGCGTAGATTTTTGGGGTAGTGATTTCAGCATACTTCAGAATTTTTAAGCTGTACACAGAAGTGAACGTTTCCAAAAATTGTTCACTCTTATCATTCCAAATCAATTTGAACTCGTTGTCAATCTGTAGAATAGAGTATTTAAATTATAAATATGCAATTACTTAAAATGTATTTACTTTAGTTCTGCATGTTTTCTGAAGTGTTTTTTTTTCTTTTTCAACATAAAGTAAGACTAAAATAGTAAGAATGCGAGAACACTATTGGTGTACCAAATAATATTCGTTGAAATAATCTCGTGACCCAGTACACCTGCATACCAAGCAATTTTATTGGTTGTGCTCACACCCATGCTGATTTAAGTTGTTGCAGAACTAAAGTGTTTAAGAGGTCAACTTTTTTAACTGAAAATATTACCATTTCTCCGTCGTAATCAAGTAACCGTGGATATTTCTCAAAAATGTCAGTGATCGGTGGATTTGTTTGCACAATCCAGTTTCTGCGGTGAGCAAATGTATCCTCCAAAGCTTTTCTGATATCTATTTTAATTTCGGGTGTTGGATTTTTGTTTCGCATCCAGCTATCTATTAACAAATAAAACGAATATAAAAAGTGTCATTTAAAATAATTAATTTTTAAGTAAAATTCTAATTAATTCACCTTATTTATTATTTTCTCTTCGTTGAGGACGTCTAACGAATTTGATTTTTGCGCTGCTTGTTTAGTTCTTTTAGTTTTGTACTTATGTTTCGATGGACTCGATGAAGACGCTCTAACGGTGTACAAACGATACTCAATGAAACCACGTCGGTACTTTTATCATAATACGCCTCCTATTAAGAAAATATATGAAATAATCTTCCAAAGAGTTAGTGGACTTTCTATTAATTTTATCAATCCTATCAATCGAAAACGTACATATCCATCTTCAGTGGTGCTGTCTTTGAGCATAGGAAACTCGGTTACTATTGCAGACGCTAGACTTATCTTAGCTTTCGTAGGCGGGTGGTAACCGTGAACTTTTGTCAGTTCTGCGACTGTCAACCTTATCAATTTTTGTCTTACTGTTTCATCGAGAAAACTGTATTCTTGTGCTTTAGTTAGAACTTCTCGCCCTTGTGATGATTTTTCCAAAGTGGCTTTTATAGTACCAAAGCGCTAGAAAATGAATCACTTTTGATCATAACAAAGCCTCAACATTTTACAACTTGGTAAAAATGAAACCGCTTACCGAAAATGCAACAGGACCTCCATATGCATGCATATGCATATTTTTCAATTAATGAACCGATAACTCCTGATAGTACACTTCCTAATAAAACTGGTAAAAAACCTCCTCGTTGCACTAGTATTTTACGCTGTTTAGCAACAGATCTCTTTGCGCAAATCAATTTACGCATGTCCTTTTTATACCTACACAGTGAGTTGTAGATATTTCCATGCGGCATGTGGTTACCTTTTAAAGTGTTGAGTGTAATTTCACAAAGAGTTTTTATAACCTCAGGGTCAGCATTTTGTATGATGGACTTTCTCAGATTTGGTTTAGCCTTTTTAAGCACATATAGCATATGCTTGTTGTCCCTTAATCGTTTCATTCGTGACACCATTCTTACCATTTAAAGAGTTTTGCGGACAAAAACAGGTTACAAAGTGTTTATTAAATATATCAGTACGAAATCTTAAGATGTCGTTAATATCCTGAGTTAAATCAATTAGCAAATACCCGTAAGGCATTTGAGTTATCTCTTTATATATTCTCACAAGTTCTAAACTATTTTCAGGATAAATTTGTCGGGCCAGATGTGTAAATTGACTTTTATCCCGAGGGTTTTTAAATACAGCAAGATATTTACAATTGAGCGATATATCACGACTGAATTTTCCTTGATGAAACACGTTTTGTGTCACAAGAATTACTGAGAAATTACGATGATGAGACCCCTTAGTGAAAGTTACCAAACTTCTTTACTATATGCATTTAACATCATGTCATCTATAACAATCAACGTTGGCTCGTTTACGTGATTTACAAACTCCTCCGGTATAGCATTTAAATATTCAATATTTTGTAGTTTAATATCCGTTGGCAGTGCACCGTGTTCTGCATTACACCATATAATTTTTCTAATTTGGGGATGTATAAATACCTTATTAGCATTAAGAAGATTTTTTATAAATGTTGTTTTCCCACATCCCGAAGGCCCCGCAACCATCATTGTAAACGGATGATTAAACTTGATCATTCTTGTTTGTATATAAACTGGTTATTCAACTACAGGTATTTATATACATTCCGTACAATGAGCAGAAGACAGATAATCAACGAACTGCATAAACCAGCGCGAAAAAATTTTAAACGCCGGCATGTCACTACCAAAGGTATAGACGATTTGTGGCAGGCAGACTTGGTGGAAATGGGTTCTTACTCATCAGAAAACCAAGGTTTTCGTTTTCTTCTTACTGTGATTGACACCTTTTCAAAGTATGCTTGGACACTGCCTTTAAAATCTAAAAAGGCATCAGAAGTTGTAAAAGCAGTGAAGTCGATTTTTAACCCTCAAGAGGAGCGGCTTCTCGATTAAGGAGCACATGGGTGTGCCATACCCGTATGCCTTTGATAATTAATATCTTTTGATCGAATTATCCGATTTAATAATTTTTTTTAAATTAAACCTCAGACTGTATAGAAAAAGACTACATTTAGAGAATGTTCTAAAAAATATTAGTATACTTAATATTTTTGAAAAAAGCAACAACAATTTAAAAAAAAAGTCCAAATGAGGTGTTTTATGTTGGGTATCCCATACCCAGTGCTTCTCTTGAGGGTTAATACAGGACGCATTCCAAGAAAATATGAAAACATTCGATAATCTAGCCATAGACTTAGATACAGCAGACCAGTTAGCGAAAAGTGGATTTTTTACACAAACATCAAAGACCGTGTTCAATGTTACTTTTGTTCTCTGCAGATAAATGCTATGAGTTGCGCATCGGATGTAGATTTCGATCATAGACATCGTTCACCACACTGTATCTATGCTAATAGGATAGACGAATGCGGAAGATTCAAAGATCAGCTAACACCACTTACAGAACAACTTAAATCAAAAACCATACTTTGTACATTCAACATTTTGAAATTTTTAGCTGGTATTTTATTCGTTTTAGCAATTCATTATTATTTCCACGAGCAGATATGAGGAAGAAAATAAGTTTCAATGAAGACCCACAAGTTAAATATATGGTAGTATGGAGTTTCGCATACAGACAAAGTAGGAAAGGACCATGGGAGCAGTATGCAGTGGATACATTTAGGTTTAAAAACAGAATTTCACAACTGAGTGTAATAATAAATCCGGTTTTAGAAAGTAAAATAAAAATGTTCAGCAAGTATATACATATTGTTTTATTTATTATAACCACACATAATTTTCAGGTTTCCTTTCGGACTCCTATAGAAGCTAAACTACTTCCCACTTTCACTTTTCGGTTCAGCAAGTAAGATATTGTTTTTATTATAAGTTGTTTTTCAGGTTTCGTTTTGAGCTCCTATAGGAACCAATGCTTGTATGCTTGCAAAGTGCAAGTTCCACCACAACAGCGCGCGGAGGTAAATGACAACGCGTCACCTCTGCAGTCATGCACACTTTCCACTCTCGCTTTTTCTTCCACTCCACACCTGTTGAGTCCCCTGCCAAGCCAAGCCAAGACCCCGCCGCACCTGCAAACCAAACTAGAGGCCACCTGTCAATCAAAGCCACCCGCGAGTGAACACCTGCTCACCAAACTATAGTTCTGATACACTTTTCCACTTTCGCTTTTTCGTACCGCTCCACTACTTTCCATTTTTCTTCCAAGCGTAAACAAGTCCTCGCTGTAAGTGCACGATATGAGACGTCACAATAGTCATGCCCAGTCCGCCGCCGAGGACCCCGCCGAGTCCCCAGCCGAGCCCCGCGAGACCCCAAGCCACCACCGAGTCTCAAACCAGATCCCCGCACCGAGCACTCCACCAAGACCACAAGCCCTGCCATCACCAACTCCCACTCACACACACACACTCCATCACTTTCGCTTTCCGACCCTGACCCAGTTCCAAATGACACAATCTCAAGGTCAACGGCCTTGGCCTAGTTACGGAACTTGATCGTGACCTAGTTCCGCCGTGACCTAGTTCCCACGCTAAACCGACGCCTTTCCTACTGCCGTGCCCTCCAAGTGCGCCTTGAAATTTAGCCTCCGATCGATCATCACCCCCAGGTACCTTAGAGCGGGCTGTGAGTGGATGATCTGTTCTCCCACCTGGATCCTCACGGATACTGGCTTTCGCCGTTTGCTGATCACCACTGCTTCAGTTTTGTGCTCAGCAAGCTTCAACCCAGCGCGTTCTAACCACGCTTTTATTTCCCAGATCGCTTCGTTCGCATACAGTTCGATGTCATCTGGGTGTTTTCCTTTGACAACTACCCCGATATCATCTGCGAACCCGATCGCCACTGCTTCTTTTGGAAGACGAAGCCCCAACACATCATTGTACATTGCGATCCATAGGAGAGGGCCCAGGACGGATGCTTGCGGGACACCGCATGTTGTCCCGAACACTTTAGGACCATCATCCGAATCACAATGAAGCGACCTACCCTGCAGGTAGTCGGCCACTACACGCACTAGGTACTTAGGTGTGCCTAGCTTGATTAACGCCTCAACTATTTTGCTCCACCTCGCCGAGTTGAAAGCATTTTCTACGTCGAGGGTTATCAGTGCGCAGCAGTGGTTTTTCTCTATGGCGGCTTTTGCTATGCCCACTACCATATTGATTGCATCAGTAGTCGTCCTTGCCTTTCTGAAGCCGAATTGCTTGTCCGACAGGCCGCCTGCCCTTTCGACGCTAGGGAGAATCCTGTTACAGATCACCCGCTCCAAAAGTTTGCCTATGCAACTAAGGAGGCATATCGGTCTGTAGGACGATGGGTCCCCTAAAGGCTTGTTCGGCTTCGGTAGGAGCACGAGTTTCTGCTGTTTCCATCACTCCGGGAAGATCCCCTCTCTCAGGCACGCTGTGAAGACTTCAGCGAACCTGTCTGGCGCTATTGAAGCTGCTAGCTTCGCCGCTTTATTTGGTATGCCATCCATGCCAGGGGCCTTATTGATGGCTACCTTTTTTTCAGCCTCCAGAATCTCATCTGCGGTCACCGCAGGTACCTCTTCTGGGTCCACCTGAAGGGTGGGTAGTTCGGCGGCGCGTACGTTCTGTGGAAACAGGACATACACAATGCTCTGGAGCAGCGCGGGGCAGGGGATCGGCAGAGAGCGTTTGCCCTTGACCGCTGACATAACCATTTTATAGGCTCCACCCCAGGGGTCCGAGTCTGCTTCTCTGCACAATCTTTTGAAGTGCTCGGATTTACTTCTAGCGATGGCCTTGTTCAGCATTTTTCTCGTTTCCTTATATCTCTGAAGGAGTTCATCGAAATCAGGACGGTTCCGATTTCTTTGAGTTCTCCTTCTCGCTTTCAGGCAGGCCCTTCGGCATTCGTTGATCTCGGCGTTCCACCAGAAGTTTGGTGGGTGTTGCCGATTGCCGGCGCGCCGAGGCATGGATGCATCACATGCCTGTTTTACTGAATCTTCGATTCGCTCTGCCCCTTCCCTGGCACCTCCTGCCGACCTCGCATCATGCAGGAATTCTTCCTCGAACACCTCTGTGTCGAGTTTATTTACGGCCCATCCTCTAGCCGTTCCGTACGTAGGATTCCCCTTTTCTATACCCTAGCCTACCTCGAAGATGATGGCTTGGTGGTCGCTGTGCGTGTACAAATCGCTCACCCGCCATTGTAGGTCCTTGGCCACTGAATCGCTCACGTAAGTGATGTCGATTACAGACGATCTCCCACCCCTTCGGAAGGTGTTTTCGCCTCCGGTGTTGACCAACACCACGTTAAGTCGCGAGAATACTTCTAGAGGAATGCGCCCTCTTGCATTCGTTTGTCGACTGCCCCATTCGACAGCCCAAGCATTGAAATCACCCGCTAATATTACCGGGTGATGGCGACTCGCGTCGGCGGCTAACCTTTCCAGCATCGACTCGTAATCGTCTAGTGTCAGGCTTGGCGCCGCATAGCAGCTGTAGGCGTGTATTCCGCCTACTTTTGCCCGCGTGAAGCCATACTCTGGGCTTCTCATGGTATCTTCCATGGCTCGGCTCCCACACGTCCATATCGCTGACGTGCCGCTGCTATCGTTTATCCAGACGCCGCTGTGCAGGTTTTTATACTGTTCGCAGACGATTGCGACGTCGATTTTTTCCTCGTAGACTGTCTGTGCCAGCAGATCTTGTGCTGCTTGACAGTGGTTCAGGTTTATCTGTATAAACCTTATCTTCGTCTGTTTTTCAGCGCCTCCTTGAACGCCGGACATCTGTTACCTCCGGTCACGTGCCCACTATCTCTGCCCTCAATCCTCCACACACAGTCACACTCCTTTACCTTGTGACCCTCTTTCCCGCAGCCTCTGCACAGCCTTCCTCTATCCTGGCTGCTGCTGCAGTTTACGCTATGTGACCGAACTTCATGCATTTGAAGCACGGTTTTAGCGATACCCGCTCCCGCATTCGGCATACAACCCAGCCGACTCGAATCTTACCTGCTGCGATAGCCTTCTTCGCAGCTTCAACAGGCAGGCTTATAAACGCCGTCTGTGTGCCCCCCCCCACGACTCTCTTAGCCTGAGGACATCCTTTTCTTCGACCGTCAGACCTAGCTGGGTCCTCAGTGCTTCGCAGACCTCTTCCTTGGTTGTGATCTCATCTAAGTCTCTACACTCGATCACCACCGTATTTGTGCTGGCTCTCACCTCAGCCACCCCGCTTATCGATGCTTTTACCTTCTGCTCTAAGTCTCCGGTCTTAGCATCTCCCCTCTTTAGCTCAAGCAGGAGGTCGCCCTTTTGAGTTCTCCTGACCCTTTTTACGCTACTTCCGACCTCTGCGAGGGAGGAATCTGTCCTCACCTTGCGAAGGATCTCCGCGTAAGTCGCTTCCCCTTTGGTCGTGATGATAATGGCATCCGACCTGGTCTTTTGTTTCAGCTTACTTCCCTCTTTCAACCTTATTTTCTTCAATTTTCTCTTTTTGCGCTCCACCGTCGTCCAGGCAGAATCTTCCGGGTTCCTGCTCTCGTTTTTGACGGGGCGTGCCGCCTGCAGCGGGGCTGGCTCGGCCACTGCTTCGGGAGTTTTTCCCTTTTTCCTCTTGGGGGTGTGCTGCTGCAGCTGCACCTCCTCATTGAGCTCTCTACGGCGCTTGCGCGGCCGCGGCTCTTTGCTCTTTTCTTGTGGCCGTTTCTCTCCAGCATCCCCGGATGAACGGCTCTCTTTATGTTGCGGCAATTCTTCTGTTTGGGCCGATGTATCCACCAGCTCTTTCGCCCTTTGCTGCTTCACTATTTCCTCTTTTGCTTTGAGGTAGGTTGACCTAACCCACCTAATCTTCTCTTTTATGGCGAGCTCGACGTTTTTCTTAGCGTCGACATATTCCATGAGGTCTCTTATCACAACCCCTAATTTCTCAAAAGGGGATGATTGAGCCTCCTCCGCTGTGGTCGCCGGAGTGCTCACCCTCACTTCACCATTTTTCGCTGACCCAAGGTGCTCTAGGTCGTTTGTACTCTTTGTCGGCGGTGTCCTCGCCGTCTTGTTGCTCCTTGGGATGGAATTCTTTGGATTTCCTTCTTGGGGAGTCGCACTTTGTTGCTCAGGACCTGGATGTTCCGAGTCCTTAGCACTCTTAACTGGTGGTGTTCTCACCGTCTTTCTGCTCCTTTGGGTGGAATTTCCATCTTCCGGAGTCGCCCTTGGTTGGACCATAAAAGGCCTAGCTGTGTTTGGAGCTTTGGGAGGTGCTCCAACCTCGTTGGTTTTTGATGGTTTCTCTATTTTGAATCCCACGAGTTGCGCGAGAAAGGACAGTCACCCATGGCAGAGCTCCGCATTACCACGGGAAGGCTACATTGAAACCGAAGGTCGCATGGTATTCGGAGTTCATCGTTAGCGGTACACTGACGCAGTACCATTCATCCCCTCAGCACGATAGTTTCCACCTTGGGATTTATCTATCTTAGTTAGCCACAAGCCTAAGCCTCACCACCGCGACAAGGTGTAGATACAAGGTGAGGATATATATATATATATATATATATATATATATATATATATATATATATATATATATTGTTATGGGGTCCTCTTGCCGTCTGGTACTCCATAGAACAAGTCGTCATCTACTTGATTCTTCTTCTATATCTTTCCAATGAAACACAGTATGTCAATCGACGAACAGAACTTTATTAATGCATTAAATACTACTAAGCGTTACTAATTACAAATAACTACAACGGACTACGTACACTACTAACTACTACATGACTGCGAAACTAATGCAAATATTATGATACCACAAACTACGTGCAGCTATTACAGGATTTAAAATGGAACTGACAAAGAAAATTATTTTTCTATTATTTAAATTATTCAAAGATTACTTAGTCTAATACATAATTTTTGTGTACAGTGTTGATAGTTTTGTGTGTTTCACATGTTGGTGGCTCTGTGATCGCTTGGTGTCGCCACACTACTCCGCTTCCAGGACGCGTTCATTGCGTTGCGAAACTGAATTTTCTCTTCGTTGCTGGTCCGTCATATGTCCGAAGCGGTTTTCTATTTGTCTCAAGTTCTTCTGCTGTAGTTGTTTGCATGAATGCGGGTTTCAGGCGGTCTACTGAGATTTTATTCGGTTTCCCATTTACGTTTACCGTGTAGTAAGCCTCGTCGTCTCTCTTAATTACTGGATGAGGGCCTGTGTATAGTTGCTCGAGGGGTTTTCTTGCCCCGTCCACCCTTATGAATACGTGAGTGCATGTGTCTAAATCCTTGTGTTTAAAAATTTTCGACCTTATGTGATGAGCTGTTGGATGTGGTTTTAGTGCGCGCATGTGTTCCCTGAGATTTTCTTTAAAAATTGTGCTATCTGGATCGAAGTCTTCTTGTAGAAAGTATTCGCCTGGTAATCTCAAAGTGGTACCGTATACCAGCTCCGCACTAGATGTTCCGATGTCCTCCTTCAGACTATTTCTTAATCCCAATAGGACTACCGGTAACGCTTGCACCCACTCTACTCCTTCGTGGCATTTTATCGCTGCCTTCAATGCCCTGTGCCATCTCTCGACGATTCCATTTGCCTGGGGATGATAAGCTGTGGTGCGCTTCGTTTGACAACCAACCATCCTTGCGAAAGCTTCGAATACTTGGGAATCAAATTGTGTTCCTCGGTCAGAAGTGATGATCGCTGGTGTGCCAAACCGTGCTATCCACGTTGTGAATAATGCCTCGACTACAGTATTGGCGGTTATATCTTTAATGGGAGTCGCTTCCGGCCATCGCGTGTAACGGTCTATCATCGTCAAACAATACTTAAATCCTTGCGATTCATTCATCGGTCCAACTATGTCAATGTGGATATGATAGAACCTTTCATCAGGTACCGTTATATGCTTTGGTACCCTCCTCGTGTGACGGCTGACTTTGGATCTTTGGCAGGGTAGACACGATCTTGCCCATTCCTTGATATCTTTGTTCATGCTGGGCCAGACGTATTTCCTTGCTATGGCCTTCCTCATCGCTTTTCCGCTGCCGTGCGAAGGGTTGTGTTCGATGTCGAAAACCCTTTTCCTTAGCGCTTTTGGCAGGTATGGCCTGATATCCCCTGTCGATACGTCACAGTACGCTTTTTTCTCCGTGCCTGTTAGTCTTAGATTTTTCAGTTTGAGTGCGCCCGGATTCCGCAAAAGGTCTGTGAGTTCTTCATCCTCGGCTTGCATTGTGGCTATTTCCTCTGTTGTTAAGTGCACTGGTAACTCGATGTTGCTTACTCTCGAAAGTGCGTCCGCAACCGTGTTTTGTTGCCCTGTGATGTGCCTTATATCGGTGGTGTATTGGCCAATGAGGTCTAAATGCCTCTGTTGCCTCGGCGATGCTTTCGATGATTTCTGTTGAAATGCATAGGTCAGAGGTTTGTGGTCAGTTAGGATGGTAGTTCTTCTTCCTTCTATCATGTGTTTGAAAAAATTGATAGCCTTGAATATTGCAAGTAATTCTCTATCATAGGTGCTATATTTCCTCTGAGCCTCTGTTAACTTCTTCGAGTAGAAACCTAGTGGTTTCCTTTCGCCGTCGATGATTTGTTCAAGAGTGGCTCCTATCGCTTCGTCAGATGCGTCCGTAGTTAAATGCAACGGTTTGCCTTCCGCTGGATGCGTAATCAACGTGGCATTTGCTAGTTGCTGTCTGCATTGCTCGAACGCTGCCTCGGTTTCCGCACTCCATGCCACTGGTCTCTTGTCTCGCTTCTTCGTTCCCGCGGTTAAGGCGTGCAAAGGGGCTTGTGTTTTTGCTGCATCCTTGATGCATCTCCGATAGAAGTTAATCATGCCCAAAAACCTTCGTAGTTCGCATATCGTTTTCGGTTTGGGGAATTGCATTATGGCTTGCACTCGTTGTGGAAGAGGTTTTATTCCTTCACTGCTTACCTCGTATCCAAGGTATTCGACCTTGCTCTTTCCCCATTGACACTTACACGGCTTTATCACAAGTCCAAACTCCTTTAGTCGCTGCGCTACTTCTCTTAAGTGTTTCACGTGCTCTTCTCTCGACTGCGATGCGATCATGATGTCATCCACGTAGCTGAAACAGTAGTCGAGCCCTCTTAGTGCCGTGTCTATGCAACCCAAATGGCATCACAATGAAGTCGAATAGTCCAAATGGCGTGATCAACGCTGTCTTCTCTTTGTCCTCGGGTGCCATCGGTATCTGGAAGTATGCCCGTTCTAAGTCCATCGTCGTGAAATATGTACATCCGTGCAGTCGATGCGAAAAGTCTTGGATGTTCGGCACTGGATACTTGTCTGGCAAGGTTATCTTATTTAGTCGTCGATAATCTCCACAGATTCTCCAACATCCATCCTTCTTCTTCCGCATCAGCATTGGGCTCGCATATGGGCTTGAAGATGGGCTGACAATTCCTTCCTTTATCCATTCGTCGACTTCTTTCCGAGCTGCCTTTAGTCTGCCGGGTGATAATCTTCTCGGCCGTTCAGCGCAAGGTGGGCCAATCGTTATTATGTGGTGTCGTACCTGATGTCGCGGTTCTCGTTTTTTGTTAGGGAGTGTGATTTCAATATTTTCTCTCATAATTCTTTCGAATTCGTTGTCTCCCCTAAGCGTCGTCACCACGGTTAGATCACTTCTTGTGATGGTCCCAATTGCAGTCAACTTCGTAATACCGTCGATCAACCTGCGATTTCTTAAGTCGGGAAGAAGTTCGTATTCGTGCAAGAAGTCATTTCCTAATATTGGTTGTGCCACCTCGGCCACTATAAGTTTCCATTCGAAAGCTCGTCTTAATCCAAGGTCCAAGGTCATCTTCTTGATTCCGTATGTGGGTATCTTGGTACCATTCGCTGCGTATAAATAAAAATTGGGATTCGCTGGACGTCTTTCAACAAAAGTTTTAGGCAAAACCGACACGTCTGCCCCCGTATCTACTAAAAATTTCGTCCCTGTTTTCCGGTCGCGCATTAAGAGGCGTTTTGAAGGTGCCAACTGGCCGACGAACGCCTCGTTTTCCGTCGGCGTTCTTAGTTTTCCGTCTTCGTCTGCCAGTTGCATGGCTCCCGGCATTTCTGTGCTTTGTTACCAAACTTGTTGTGGTAGTAGCATCTCCCTTCTTTATCCGTTGTCCGTTGCCATGAAGATGTGGATCTGTTACGTTGTCGTCTCGGATCCCGTCGGTCTCGTGATCTCGAACGTAGCTTCCGTACTTCTCTTGACAGTTCTTCCATCTTGATTCTTAACTCTCTTATGTCATCTGCGCCTGTAGCACCGTGTCTTCTTCCGCTCATTGAAGTTTGGGTCGTTATCTTCCCTACAACATCTCTCGTCTCTTCGATAGCACAGATGCGTGGTTTCATTACCTCCATTATGCGGTCTGCCTGTTGTGCCAGTATGACAAGGTCTTCAGTCTCGTTCATCGCCAAGATGCCTCTCGTTTGCTCCGGTAGCTGTTCCAGGAAAAGGGAGCGTAGAACTGCCGTATTGCATTGTCCTCCTGCTAGTCCCTTCATACGTTGTAAATATAAGGAGGGTTTTTCGTCGCCCAACGGTTGTCCTCTGAGTAGCCTACGTAGTCGTGTTTCAGATGATTCTCCAAACGCTGCGATGATTCTTGCCTTTAGAGTGTTGTATTTCTCGTTTGGTGGAGGAGAGTCAATGAGATCCCCCACAACTCCCAACATCTCGCTGTCCAAGTTTATTAAGACATATCTAAATTTAGATGTGTCAGATGAGATGTGGTAGAGCGAAAACGCTGCTTCCGCCACAGCGAACCATCTGTTTGGCGTCTGTAATATTCTTATTTAATAAAATACTTGTTTTTTAAAATACGTTCTTTATTACACTCATGTTCGTATGTTCGTACGGTTAGTTCAAGAGCCACTGGCCTCTACCGCTACATCTCGATAGTTCTAATTCTGTATTGCTCACGTAATGTATAAGTATTAGTATAAGTGTTACATAGTGTTATCATATTTGCTTAATTCCTTAATTATTATATTTCATTACTTGTTATACTTCAATATTTATTATAATTCATTATTTATTATAATTCATTATTTATTATACTTCATCTCCCCTTAAACTTTATTCTTGCTACATTGACATTTATCATTCATTTACTTTTCCTATGTTATTACAAATTAGAGCTCTTAATTCAAAACTATCACTTTGCTACACTATCTTAATTTCTTACTTACTATTTACATACTTATCTTTCCCCTATCAAGGTTTGAAAAAGCAAATTTCGTCCTTCGATTTCATTCTACGTTTTTTTTTTTTTTTTCTTTCTTTTTATTGCAGTTTGCGTTTTTTAATATCTCTTGAATTTCTTCGCAAAATGGTACCATTATTAAGTTGTATATTGTATGATCGTGGGGTAGTGTGCTTCGCTGCTATTGTACCTTTTTCCCATAGTCTCCCATTCCTAATCCAAACTAGTTCGCTCTTCTCAAATTGTTTTTCCGATTTTGTATGTCTATCATAGTAAAATTTTTGCTTTAACTGTTTATCTTTTAGTTTTTGTTTTGTTTGTTTGGTATTTTGTGTATAGAAATTTCTGCTATTCCCTGGTATCACTGATCTTGTTTTTCTGTTTAATAACAACTCAGCTGGAGATTTTCCTACGACTTTTAGGGGGGTATTTCTAAATTCTAACAATACCAACCACAATTTTCCTTTACTTTCATTGCATTTTTTTATTAGATTTTTCATGGTTTGCACCATTCTTTCTGCCAATCCATTGGATTGTGGGTATCGGGGACTCGTTGTATTTAAGGTAATATCATATTTTTCGCAAAACTTTTTGAACACGTATGACGCAAATGGCATATTATCTGATATTATTTCTCTCGGTATGCCATGAGTCGCGAAAATTATTTCTAACTTTTTAATAACTACCTGCGCGGTTTTAGATTTGAGAGGCATTACCTCCGGATATTTAGAAAAATAATCTACAACGACCAGATAGTTTTTCCGATGTATTTCCATAATATCCATTGCAATTTTCTCAAAAGGATACGATGGTAACTCGTGAGGTATCATTGGTTCTTTTCTCTCGGCATGACTAAATTTTTGACATATTTCGCAACGTGCGATTTTTGATTCAATTTGTTGGTTTATGTTTGGCCAGTACACAAGACTTCTAGCTTTCATTTTAGTGCGTTCTATACCCTGATGCACCTGGTGAAGCAAGTCTAGAATATGGTCTCTCATATTATAAGGAATTATTATCCTGTCATTTAAGTAAACTAATCCATCATCTACATATAAATCTTCTCTAAATTTCCAATAGAAACGAACTTCTTCATTTACTTTCTGCTTATTTTGAGGCCAGCCTTCTTGTATTATTCTAACTAATTCGCTTAACACTACATCCTTTGCCGTTTCTTGTTTCAACCATAATTTCTTTTTATCACTTACATTAATTGTGTGGACTAGTTCATTAAGTTCTTCTATTTCAGGATGCTCCATCTTTGTATCAAAATTACGAGACAAGATATCTGCAATATAGAGAAATTTCCCAGGGATGTACTCTAAGCTCAAATCATATTTTAAAAGTCTAATTTTCATTCGCTGGAGGCGAGGAGAAGGAATTTGTCCAATCTCCTTTCTCATGATTCCTAATAATGGTTTATGGTCTGTTTCCACCCTAACTTTATTTCCATAAATAAATTGGTGATATTTGTCGCAAGCAAACACAATTGCTAGAAGTTCCTTTTCAATTTGCGCGTAGTTTATTTCCGTTGAGGTTAAGCTACGTGATGCAAAATTTACTGGCTTGCCATTTTGTAAAAGACAACAACCTAAACCAAATTTAGATGCGTCAGTTTGAAGAGTAATGTCCTTGCTAGGATCGAACGCTTTTAACGTCGGTGCATTAATAATAGCTTGCTTAATTTTCGACAGACATTGAGAATGGCTTGAGAGCCATTTGAATTCTATATTCTTTTTTAATAATTCACGCAATGGTTGGCATAGCTCTGATAAGTTTGGGACAAATTTTCGTAGATAGTTGATCATTCCTAAACACTTCTGAAGATCTTTTTTACTTTCACAATCTTTAATATTATTTATCGCCTCGATTCTTTTCGGATCTGCACAAATCCCTTCAGATGAAATAATATGCCCTAAATAACATACTTGATTAACTTTATACTGAATTTTAGACCTATTAAACTTTATATTCTTTTCTTTTGCTCTTTGCAACACCTTCTTTAGGATTTCATCATGCTCCCGTTCATTCTCGGCAGCTATTAGAATATCATCGATATAAATAGTAACCCCAGGTATATCTGAAAAATTTCTCTCAACTAGTTTTTGAAAAACTTCGGGGGCTGTTTTAATTCCAAATGGAAGTCTATTAAATTTAAAACACCCAAAAGGTGTCGAAAATGTACACAATTTACTAGAAACTTCATCTAGCTAGACCAACATGCCAGTAGCCATCTTTCAAATCAAGAACTGTGAAAATTTTCTTATTTGATAATTTAGCAGCTATCTCCTCAAAAGAAGGAATAGGGTATTTTTCTTCTTTTATTGCCTCATTTAGATATTTTCCTCAAGGCAGGCCTCGGACAGGACGGACTCAACGGCAACGACTCAGGCAACGGAATATGGAATTCGATTTTGGAACATGGAACGTCAGGACGCTCAACAGAACGGGCGCTCTGCGTTCGCTTTTATTACTTCTAAAAAAATATAACGTAAAGATCACAGCCCTTCAAGAAACAAAATGGACCCACAGTGGTATAATGGATCTAAAAACCCACACGGTACTCTCCAGCGGATCATCAAATGGAAGAAGAGAGTTCGGAGTAGCATTCATCATAGAGAAGGAAATGAAATCTCTGATTCTGGACTTCAAACCAGTCAGCAATAGAATATGCACACTTCGCATTAAAACAAGGCTACATAACATTAGTCTTATAAACGTCCACGCGCCCACAGAAGAGAAAACGGATGAGGAGAAAGAGGAATTCTACCAAGAGCTAACAAACACCATCAGGTTAATACCGTCAAACGATATTAAAATGGTGCTTGGAGATATGAATGCCAAAGTAGGAAAAGAAGAGGAGTTCCTAGGAGTCATAGGAAAACATAGCCTACACAACGTTACCAATGACAATGGTAGTCGATTGATCGATTTCGCAAGCTCAAACGCAATGGTAGTAAGTTCAACAATGTTCCCGCACAAAGATATACATAAGATGACGTGGCAATCACCAGACGGAGTAACTAATAATCAAATTGACCACGTCCTAATTGAAAGAAGAGGGGCCACGAGTATACTGGACGTAAGAACAATGAGAGGAGCGTGCTGTGGCTCGGACCACTATCTAGTCAAAGTGAAATTGAGAACCCGGATAGCAACTAAAACGCATAGAGTGCAAACTCAACCAAAATACGATATAGATAAGCTAAGACGGGAAGAAATAAGAGATGCCTACCAACATGCTGTCGTACAAAACTTGAGAGAGATAGATGAGCAGCCCAACATCAACGACAAATGGGAACAGGTCAAAAGCAGCATAAAGGGGGCAGCAGAAGAGGCACTAGGCTGGGCCCCCAGACAGACTAGAATTGATTGGTTCGACCAAGACTGTAGAACCGCAATTGAAGAAAGAAACCAGAGCCACCGAGAGTACATCGCAAGGCCAACAAGAGCAAGGATGGAAGTCTTCAAGGAAAAAAGAAAAATTGCAGACAAGCTATGCAGAAAGAAGAAGAGGGAATATCTAAATAGGAAAATCCTACAGATACAGGAAGACTTCAATGAAGGGAGAATTAGACAAGCGTACAAAGGAACTCGCCAGATCACCAATAAGTTCCAGCCAAGAACGGACATCTGCAAGGACATAGATGGGAACTTGTTGGCGGATCCTGATAGGATAAAGGAAAGGTGGAGAGAGTATTTTCAGAACCTATTGAATCCTATCTCCCTATCAAACGAGAATGCAGAGACAGAGGTATTTGTAATTCCTCAAGATAACATCTCAATAGAACCACCAACACTGGATGAGGTGCGGGAAGCTGTAAAAAGGCAGAACAGCAACAAATCGCCTGGCGCCGATGGAATAGCAGCTGAGCTGCTAAAGGACGGAGGACCCGAACTATTACGAACATTACACCAACTCATATGCACCATCTGGGAGGAAGAAGTTATACCAGAGGACTGGAAGAAAGCCATTATATGTCCAATATACAAGAAAGGAGATAAACTAAACTGCAAAAACTACAGAGGCATCTCACTCCTCAGCACCAGCTACAAAATCTTCACAATCCTTGTGAAACAAAAACTGGAACCTATAGCGGAAAGCCTTATAGGAGAATATCAAGCTGGTTTTAGGACAAACAGGTCAACATCGGACCAACTGCTGACCTTAAGGCAAATTCTGGAGAAAACCTGGGAAAGGAATGTAGATGTATACCAGATATTTGTCGACTTTCAACAGGCATATGACCCAATAAACAGAGAGAGGCTATACGAGATCTTATCGGAAATAGGAGTCCCCTCAAAGCTGGTACAACTAATCAAATGCGCCACAAACAGCTCACTAGCGAAAGTAAGGATCCAAAATGTTTTAACAGAGGAGTTCGAAGTACGTCAAGGGCTTAGACAAGGAGATGGGCTGGCCCCCATGCTTTTCAACCTGGCCCTAGAATGGGTGATAAGGAAAACGTCAGTCCAGCGAAGTGCATCAATAGCTACCCAGTCGGTACAATTACTTGGATATGCGGATGACGTAAACATCGTGGGAAGGTCCTTTTTGGCAGCAAAAGAAGTCTATGTTGAATTAAAAGAGGCGGCAAAGGACATAGGCCTGAAGATAAACGAAGAAAAAACGAAGGTGATGCAACAATCCAGAGCAGGACGATTTAGAATGGGAAGAAATATAACCATCGACGAACATAACCTAGAAGTAGTCGATAAAACAGTCTACCTTGGGTCTACTATCACAAAAAGAAACGAAGAAAAAGAAGAAATAACTAGACGAATACTACTGGCTAATAGAGCCTTTTATGCCCAAAAACAAATCCTACACTCAAGATTTGTGCACAGGAAAACGAAACTCTCACTCTACAAAACAGTAATACGACCAGTACTATGTTATGGTAGCGAGACTTGGACTATGACCCAGGACATAGAGGAACGAGTCAACAGGTTCGAGAGGAAAATTCTCAGATGCATAATAGGCCCAATCAGAGAGGATGGAATATGGCGAAGAAGATACAACAACGAGTTGTATGAAATTTTTGACGACCCACAACTCTCAACTTTCATAAAAATCAACAGATTGAGACTAGCCGGCCACGTGATCAGGATGGAGGACAATCGCATCCCAAAACGGCTTATGGCATCAGAAATTTCGGGAAGTAGGCCAGTAGGTAGACCCAGGAGGAGATGGATAGACTCTGTGACGGCTGACGCAGAGTCAATGCTCAACATCCGGAACTGGAGACATGCTGCAAGGGACCGTCAAACTTGGAGAAATGCCCTAGAGGAGGCCAAGGCTCGATTTGGGCTGTAGCGCCATTGGATGGATGGAGATATTTTGGATCTAGACAAATACGTATGTTTTTGTTTGGTTTCTCTACGACAACAATATTTGACACCCAGTCTGATGGTTCATCTACTTTTGAAATTATTTCCCTATCACATAAATCCTCTAATACCGACCTAACCTTTTCTTTGGGATTCGTCTCGCAGCTTTAACGACCGGACATGCACCTTCCTTTAATTTTATTTTATGGTTTTCCATAAACTTTCCTATACCCTGAAATATATTTTCATATTCCACTAATATATCATCATTTTCACTATTATTCACTGTATTTACACGTTTAATTAAATTAAGTTCCTCACACGCATTAAGACCTAGTAATGGAACGGAATTGGAGTCAACAATATGAAAATTCTGGGATGATATGGTATTCGCGACGATGCACACTAACTCCACTTCTCCTTTTGATTTTATTTCATTATCATTATAATCATATAATTTTACTTCGCTTTGATTTATTCTACTATTCTTAAAGTATTTGACATATTTTTCCGGCAATGTATTTACTTCAGAGCCTGTGTCTAATTTAAATTTAATTTCGAGATCTTCTATTCGTATTTTTTCAAACCACGACTTACTGTTATTGATTAAAATTGTGTCAATATAAAAATTTTCTAACTTACTTTGCCTTTGTTGTTTACTTATGGATTTAATTTCTCTGACTTTGCTGTCATTGCACACAATAGCAAAATGATTTTTCTTACCGCAATTGTTGCATTGTTTACCGTATGCTGGACACTTTGCTTTTTCATGCCTTGATGCACAATATTTACAATTTGTTGATATTTTGTTGAAATTATTTTTTTGCCTGAAATTGTTTACATTTTTGTTAGAATATTTAGGATTTGACTTATTACTATTGGAATGATACTTAATTTGGTTTCCTGCTGATGTTCCTGGCTTCACTGCATCAATTTGTGAGCAACGAGTTTCGCGCCCCATCTCTCTTGCCTGTATTTTTGAAGCTTCTGCTGCTTTTGCCATATTCACTGCTTTCTTCAGGTCTAGATCTTCAGCTTTTAGGAGACATTTTTGAAGCTGTTTATCTGCCACGCCAATAACGATGCGATCACGAAGCATTCTGTCTTCCATGTTTTTGAACTCACAATTTCGCACCGTTTTTTTTAAATCCATGTAGAAGGAGTCGAACGGTTCTCCATTATCTTGGTTCCGACTATGAAATAAGAATGATTCATACACTACATTCTTATTGGGTTCACAAAATTTTTCGAATGCACTCAGCACTTCCGTGTGTGATTTTTTTTCTTCTTCCGTTAAATTAAATGACTGAAATAATTCTATTGCTTCGGGACCCAACGTGTTAAGTAAAACCGCTACTTTAACCTCCTCAGGTTCCTTGTTAATTTTAGCCGCAATACAAAAAATTTCATAATTTTGTTTGAATTTTCTCCAATTTTCGGAAATATTTCCTTCTAGATTTAATTTTTCTATTTTCCGTACATAATCCATACTTATTTTTTGAATAATTGTTGGACTTTTTTGATACTTGGGTGGCCTTCCACGTGGTCTTTTCACCAGCACTTCTTTCTTGGCTTTTGCGATGCCCATTCAACTTTTTCGTTCCGGCGTTTTTTTATCACTACCGGTATTTAAATTTGTTTTCCGGCTGCGCCATGTAATATTCTTATTTAATAAAATACTTGTTTTTTAAAATACGTTCTTTATTACACTCATGTTCGTATGTTCGTACGGTTAGTTCAAGAGCCACTGGTCTCTACCGCTACATCTCGATAGTTCTAATTCTGTATTGCTCACGTAATGTATAAGTATTAGTATAAGTGTTACATAGTGTTATCATATTTGCTTAATTCCTTAATTATTATATTTCATTACTTGTTATACTTCAATATTTATTATAATTCATTATTTATTATAATTCATTATTTAGGCTGTGGCAATCTTACCGTTGTTACCGCATTGACTTGTTGCAAACCATTCCCTCTAGTCAGTCCGGTAGTTGATTCCGGTTGTGGTTGTTGAACTTGTGACTCCTGCATCGGTGGGTCACCTCTTGGGGAGTCTGTGTTTTCCATTTTGTCACTTTGTATCACTACTTGAGACTTAAACGCGACAATTCAACTTCGGACTCGGACCGTGAAATCTATTCGGGACTGATTCTTTTGGTTAAACTTTCACGTCTTGTGTTTGTGTGTATGTGTGTGTGGTGTACAATTTAACTCTTAACTTCTTTTAATTCACGTAATAAAATTAAAATTATATAATGGTAGCTTTGAAAGATAATTTAAAATAATTTAAAAACCAATTTTATTTTATTTATTTAATTTCTTTGCTTATAGCCTAAATACTTAAGTTTTTTTCTCTCTGTGGGGATGTAGATATCTTCTTTCTTGTTAAATATCTTCTTTCTTGTTAAATATCTTCTTTCTTGTGCCTCAAACTCTTTCTTTTCTTCGGGGTCACCAACTTCTATGGGGTCCTCTTGCCGTCTGGTACTCCATAGAACAAGTCGTCATCTACTTGATTCTTCTTCTATATCTTTCCAATGAAACACAGTATGTCAATCGACGAACAGAACTTTATTAATGCATTAAATACTACTAAGCGTTACTAATTACAAATAACTACAACGGACTACGCACACTACTAACTACTACATGACTGCGAAACTAATGCAAATATTATGATACCACAAACTACGTGCAGCTATTACAGGATTTAAAATGGAACTGACAAAGAAAATTATTTTTCTATTATTTAAATTATTCAAAGGTTACTTAGTCTAATACATAATTTTTGTGTACAGTGTTGATAGTTTTGTGTGTTTCACATG
Source organism: Thereva unica (assembly GCA_949987705.1). Taxonomy (NCBI): domain Eukaryota; kingdom Metazoa; phylum Arthropoda; class Insecta; order Diptera; family Therevidae; genus Thereva; species Thereva unica. Next base: position 96,167,879 of record OX465281.1, read on the forward strand.
TTGGTGGCTCTGTGATCGCTTGGTGTCGCCACATTGTGATGATTTATGCGTCATCTGTTTGTCAAAAAAAGCATCGAAATTCACCCGGAGGACCGAGAAAAGACAGCCTTCTCTGTAGGAAACGGCCTGTTACAGTTTACAGTCATGCGTCTTGCGAAGACTGACATGGAAGACTTGTCTGGTTTATTTGGACGATATCATCGTCGTTGGAAAAAGTTTCGAGGAACATCTGGGCAATCTGCGAGAGGTTTTCCAAAAGTTGAGAACAGCCCAACTGAAACTCAGCCCTAAAAAGTGTGTACTGTTCAGAGACCAAGTCAACTATCTCGGACATGTGGTTTCATCCAATGGAGTTCAAACAGATCCTGAGAAAATAACAGCGGTTAAGAATTGGCCCACACCGAAGGATAAACATGAACTTCGAAGCTTTTTGGGACTTGCCACCTATTATAGGCGTTTTGTCAGGAATTTTGCCGACAAGGCTAAGGAATTACATAAACTGACAGAAAAGGGAAAACCATTTATCTGGACAGAAAAGTGCGAGGAAAGTTTCAACACACTAAAACGAGGACTTTGCCAAGCACCAATACTCACATACCCGAAGCCAGGCGAAAGATTCATATTGGACACAGACGCGAGTAATGTCGGGATTGGTGCAGTGCTATCACAAAACTTCGACGGATAGGAAAAGGTCATAGCTTATTACAGTAGAGCGCTGTTAAAATTGGAGCGGAATTACTGTGTCACAAGACGGGAACTATTGGCAATCGTGGGCTCAACTAAACACTTCCACAAGTATCTCTATGGGCAAAACTTCATCCTTCGAACGGATCATGCAGCATTAAAATGGCTGATGCAATTCAAAAACCCTGAAGGACAAGTGGCAAGATGGATAGAGAGACTTCAGTCCTACGACTTCAATATAGACTACAGAAAGGGAAGAAACCATGGAAATGCAGATGCACTCTCCCGGCGACCATGCGTACCAGACTGCAAACATTGTGGACGTATCGAGGAAAAGTGTCAAAGGACACTTCAATTCTGACATGGAAGGAATACGAGGAAGGACATTGCTGAGAGGAGCGAGACCCTGAAGAGCTATTGGGCCCAATGGGATTCGTTGTACATTGAGCGAGGAGTATTAAAGCGCAAATGGGAAACCGCTGACGGTACCTCTCATCGAATGCAGGTATTAGTCCCTCGCGTTAGAATAAGGGATATTCTCGAGGAGTGTCATAACGGCGCATCAGGAGGACATCTGGGGAGGCAATAAAACTTTGGCAAAAATAAGAGATAGATTCTATTGGCTTCACATGCGAGACGATGTTGCAGACTGGTGCCGTAAATGCACAACTTGTGCCAGCAGCAAGGGCCCTCGGGTAAGAACAAAAGGAGAAATGCAGCAATACAACGTGGGAGCCCCATTTGAAAGAATCGCAATCGATGTGGCGGGACATTTTCCGGTGTCAGACCGAGGAAATCGATACATTTTGGTGGTCATGGACTACTTCAGTAAGTGGCCCGAAGCATATGCCATTCCAAATCAGGAAGCAATCACTGTTGCAGAGGAATTAGTGAACAATTGGATCTGCAGATTTGGTGTTCCTCATGAGCTTCACTCTGACCAAGGGAGAAACTTTGAATCTCAAGTTATATTAGGAATGACGTGGCCTTTCAGAAGGTGTACAGTAGTACATCCTCGGATTTTAATCATCTTTGGATTAAAATAATTATCCATAGCCACGTCATATTTTTCTGTTTTTTATATAGGAGTCCTAATATTAGTAATGAGGCCACCACCTCAGCTTTCGATGCTATTTCTGAACAGATTTCCGGATTTTTATTTTCCCACCCGGAAAGCGAAATCATTGTTGCGGGTGATTTCAACGTTCACAATGTACATTGGCTAAATTACTCAAATGGCACCAGTGTTCCTGGCAAAGACGCCGAGCTCTTTGCGAGCCTCAACAACTTGCACCAAATTGTCAAATTTCCGACGAGAGTCCCTGATATTCCAGGTCAAGGAGCCCATCTCCTTGACCTGTTTCTTACTTCCCACCCGACGCGGTACTCCATCAAAGTTAGCTCACCCCTTGGCAACTCGGACCATAAGCTAATTAGCGCTTATTTCCCATATCCATCCTCGACCACAACCACCACAGCTCCTAAAAGAACTGTGTGGCACTATGGGAAAGCCAACTGGTTGGGTCTTATTCGCTTCTTCCAGGCCACTGACTGGGATTTGTGTTTCCGTAGTGCCAATGCGAACTATGCGGCCCTCTGTGTCACCAAAATTATTCGAGCGGGTATGCGCTTGTTCATCCCTCACTCTACCAAATCTGTGAAGCCTAGGCCGAACAAATGGTTCAATGGGGAATGTATGAACGCAATCAAAGCTAAAGAAGCCGCCTATAGAGCATACAGACGTTCGCCTAATGAGCCACTTCGTCGTGAGTACGTCAAACTTAGAAACTCCTGTAACTCCATCATCAGGAAAGTCAAATCATCATTTGATGATAGATTGAGAAGTAAGATTCTTAACTCCACTACAGGCAGAAAAAACTTCTGGTCCTTGGTAACTGCCATCAAGAAGAATTTTACTTCCTCCTCAACACCTCCTTTTATTCACAACAAGGAAGTGATAACAGAAAGCAAACCCAAGGCCGACCTATTAGCTTCTCTGTTCGCCGCAAATTCTTCTTTACCCGATGCTGCTATGTCACCCCCCACTCTCGAGAATACCACCCACTCAATGGACGGAGTTCACTTCAGGACTCGCGAGGTGTTTAGGTGTCTCAAAGAACTCGACGCCAACAAATCCACTGGTCCCGACAAAATCCCCCCTATGGTACTTAAAAAATGTGCCTCACCTTTGGCTAAACCTCTGCGCAAACTTTTTGCCCTGTCTTACTTCTCCGGAGTGTATCCCGACTCTTGGAAACTAGCTCATGTTCAGCCAATCCCAAAAAAAGGTGAAGCCAGCGACCCCTTAAACTACCGCCCAATAGCAATTACTTCTGTTCTCTCCAAAATCATGGAGACAATAATCAATAAAAGGCTGATGAAATATCTAGAATCCAACCAAATTATACACGACAGGCAATACGGCTTCAGATCTAAACGGTCTACTGGCGATCTGCTTGTGTGTTTAACCGAGCGTATCAACCAAAGCATTCACAGCTTTGGTGAGTCTAGCCTAGTTGCTCTAGATATATCAAAGGCTTTTGACAGAGTATGGCACCCAGCTCTGTTGAATAAACTCCAAGCTATTGGTATACACTTAGTTCTAAGGAACTGGATTAAGAGCTTTCTTTCATGCCGTTCAATCAAGGTAGTATTGGATGGCGTCGAATCCAACCCCCACGCCATTTCGGCCGGAGTTCCCCAGGGGTCAATTCTTTCACCCGCACTTTTTCTAATCTTCATTAATGATCTGCTCTCAATCCCCTCCAACCCACTTCACTGCTTCGCTGATGACGGTACTCTGAATTTCTCTTACTCCTTCGACAATATAAGACAAGCACATGCCAGACCTTGTCTTTACCACCGTCAACTGATGTCGGCTTCGATCAACCGGGATATCGAATCGATTCTTCATTGGGGCGAAATGAACCGCGTCGAATTCAATGCCACAAAAACGAAGCACTGTCTGATCTCCAACAAAAATTGTACCGACCTTCCTCCTGTCTCGGTGGATGGAGAGAATCTAACGGCTGACTCAACTCTCAACATCCTAGGGGTAACTTTAACGGAGCATCTGCGATGGAACGATCACATATTCCAAATCGCCAAACAAGCCTCCCAATGCCTTGGATTTCTCAAGAGATGCAAGTTCCTCCTCCAGCCTGCCGCATTGGCTACAATATACAAATCCTACATTCGGCCGCGCCTCGAATACAACTCACATATCTGGGCAGGCGCCCCAAAAACCACCTTGGCTTGTCTCGACAAGGTGCAAAATCGTGCCCTCAAACTCATTGGTGATGGCCCCTTTCGCGCCTCCATAGACACCTTGAGCCACCGTAGGAATGTAGCAGCCCTCTCCATACTTTATCGCTATTACCATGGCGACTGTTCCACCGAAATTCAGGACCTCCTGCCTGCACGGCAATACTTTTCCCGCAACACAAGACTAGCCCGCTCGGCTCACCCCCATACCCTACAGCCCCCTCGTTCACGCACAATACGGTTCAGAAGTTCGTTTATGAATAGAACAACTCGATTGTGGAATGATCTCCCGCAGTCGGTATTTCCGAACTCGTACAACATCTTAGAGTTCAAACGTGAGGTTCATCGTCATTTTATTCTACACCCTCCAGACCCCCTCTAACCTTTCCTATTCTCCTCTATTCTTCAAATCAAGCTACTACTAGACATTGCACCATGAACTGAACGACATGACGGACTGGTAGTACAAAGGGTTACACCTAAGCTTGGTTTTTCCATATAAAAAAAAAAAAAAAAAAAAAGTTTTTCAAGAAGTATGTAAGATACTTGGAGTGAAGAAGACCAGGACGACGCCCCTTCATCCCCAGTCCGATGGAATGGTAGAGCGATTCAACAGGACAATGCTAGAGCACCTAAGGAAAGTTGTTAGCGAGCACCAGCGTGACTGGGACAGTTACATCCCTATATTTCTAATGGCATGTCGGACAGCGGTTCATAATTCCACAGGACAAACCCCTTGTAGTGTGATTTTTGGAAGACAAATCCGGCTGCCAAGCGACTTGAAATTTGGGACACCTGTTGAAAGCAACGAGTCTACTGGCGGTTATACAGGTGAACTTCGTGATCGACTCGCCGATATCCATCAGCTTGCAAGGAAGAATCTTAAGATAGCCAGTGACAGGACGAAACTAGGTACGACCTCCGAGCAAACTGTAGCGGATACCAGGAAGGTGACCTCGTTTGGCTGTTCAATCCTCGACGACGAAAGGGCAAGTCTCCGAAACTTCAGCGCCAGTGGGAGGGGCCCCATAAAATCCTAACACGGATCAACGATGTTGTCTACAGGATTCAACAAGGACCCAAAGCCAAGAAGAAGATTGTGCACATAGACAGGCTGTGCCCATATCATAACCCGGATCCAGGATGGACAACTGTTCGGGACGAACAGTCCTAAGAAGGGGGCAATGTGATGATTTATGCGCCATCTGTTTGTCAAAAAACAGCATAACCATTGATTATCTATAAGTAGATGCGTAATCATGGGACCTATGAGAATGGCGGGTGTTGATGTTTGGCGGCGCCAGCGTCTGTTTTCTTTTTGCAGTTTGTGCTTTCGGTAAAACTTGCAAGATTTGGAAGCTTTGGTTTGGAGTTTCGATAATACATAATAAAAAAGCTGAAGGTTATCGATGATGGAAATAATGTGTACATAAGAAGGTATTTTCTTGGAACATTAAAATGAAGTTGAATTTATTTTGGCTGGGGCGCGGTGCCGTATACAAATTTGAGATATCGAATCTCATGATTTTTCAGATTTCGGACTTTTTGATTTTATGAGACTTATTTCCATTAGTTAGCGAAAAGTCCATTTGCAACGCAAAGGAATGGGAGGGGGAGAGGTGTCGAAACACCGTTGTGAAACTATGGCCTCGATTCCCAGATCAGGCGGCGCGGAAGTGAGTGCGGATTTGAGCCTTTGAGATTCTCAAATCCACAACCGCGAATCTCTCTTTGATATTTTCCGCGCTTTAAAAGTGTGATCCGCAACAAATTTTCTGCGGATTTGAAACCACAAATGCGCCTAAGATAATCCGACATCAGGTATTTCATTTAGTCTTCATTCCGAATTTTTGATTTAATTGAATCCGGGACTGCGGATTTGAGAATCGCAAAGTGTCAAATCCGCACTCACTTCCGCGCCGCCGGATCTGGGAGTCGAGGCCATTTCTCTTCATGTTTTTTGGTGGCTGATTATGAAAATCAGCAGGAAATTTTAGGACTGCAATAAAATATGTTTGTCATCCTTATAAATATAAAATATACTCCTTTTTAAGGATAATTATAATAATCAAATTAAATGCACTCTATTTTATATTTATTTGCGAAGGTGGTTGATTGTTATTTAATCTAGCCGAATTTTATCAAGCATTAAGGGGATAAAATTAAAGGGAAGTAATATTTTAAAAATAAATTTTATACAGCAGCTTTTTTCTACGTTTTGGGTAATTGTTGCTGCTACCGGATTGCAGGTTGGTTGCTTGGTATTGTTAAGAAGAAATAAGTCATTTTCAATACATATAATACAGGTTGTATTTGAAAAATGATTCGAATATTTTTATGTTTTTAAATTTTATTTTTGATGAAATAATATCAAAAATAAATTGGAAAATTTATTATAACCTCTTTTTCAATGCGGTGAATCCACCCTTGAATCAAATCAAAAAAAAACTTGAAAAATGTTGTACGATTTTTGAACAAATTTCCCAAAATAACTCTCGTACAACTAGTCCATTATTTAGTTTGTCATATCATGGTTCATTGTCTTGCAGTAAGATTAGTACAAGGGTGGAATAGGTTAACCATTATGATCGTTGGGAGGTGGAATTGACGAGGAATTCTGCGTTTGAATTCTGGGATGTTGTATGAGCTCGGAAATACTAACCGATTATTCCAGAATCCAGTTGTTATTTTAAGAAACGAATTCCTATTTTGTAGAGTGCCCGAAAAGAGGGCTGCAGGTGGAAGGAGTGAGACGAGTTATCTAATTTGGTGCTGAGGGAATAAGATTGCCGTGTAGTCAGGAGAGGGTTTATTTCGATGGTACTGAGATAGTGGCGATAGAATGTTGTATGTTTAGCAAGTAATTTGTTGATCTACACAGGAAGCACCAAGATTTATTGATTGTCAGTTCGCCTTCGACGATAACTTCGGAAGTTTACGGGATAAAACTGATAAAAGTGTTTAAATATTCTCCGTTTTTACACCCAGCGGGAAATGTAATGGCTAGGTAAGCGAGGTGATAATGAGATGGACCTTTAGTTTCAGCACCATGCGGTGGTGAACAATAGACGAATGAAACAAGCAATTGAGAACACTTTTGTTTTATGATTATATTTTATTTTGTCACAGTTGTATTCTAACTTTAACACTACTTATTTCTATCGTATGGTATATATATGTATATACGTTTATTATTTTATTTCGAGGGTTTTTAATTGCGTACGCGTTAACACGTCAAATCTCCGAAGACACTTGGTAACCAGTGAGTAGTGGAGATGCCGGAAATTGGTTCGATCACTAGACGTGATCGGAACGGAACGAAAACGGCAAGATCACTGAACTTTGCGTTCGGTGATCGATTGAGTGTTCCGACTGATCGTTTTGATCGTGCCGGAAGTTGTTGTGTGACATTGCGTAAAGTTTGGTAATTAAACTTTACGCGGTCACTACATACTCCCCCCCAGCGTAGCGTTAACGGAATGTTACCGCTTTAGACGGCTTAGCTTCGTTGTCGCGGTCACAACCGAAGGCTGGCTTTAGCCTGTCAATGGATATTGACTTGGTTGTGCCGTTCAATTTGACGACGAAGTGTTTTCGTAATCGTTTGATTACTTCATATGGGCCCTCGTATGGAGGTTCGAAAGGTTTTCGAACTCTGTCGACTCGTATGAAGACGTAGTCGGCGTTCTCCAGGGCTTCTGGCACGTAGACATCCTTTTGGACGGGCTGCCGAGGATGTATTGCCTTAATGTTCTGCATGTGAGAACGAAGGCGAGAGAGGAATTCTGATTCTTCAATTGGATTCTCATCCGTTGGGATAGAAACCGAATTGGGAAGTCTCAGATTCTGACCGTATACGAGCTCGGCTGGTGAGCATTGTAAGTCGGTCTTAATTGCCGTGCGTATGCCTAACATGACAAAGGGCAAGTCTTCACTCCAATGAGTAGTGTTGTCCCTTGCCATTAAGGCTGCTTTTAGTTGCCTGTGGAACCGTTCAACCATCCCGTTTGCTTGCGGATGGTAGGCGGTGGTCCGGATTCGATGAGTGCCGAGTAATTTGGCAACTTCATTGAACAGTTTCGATTCGAACTGCGTACCTTGATCAGTTGTGATCTCGAGTGGTACGCCGAATCGTGGGACAAATTCAGTGATGAATTTCTTTGCCACTGTTGAAGCTGAGATATCCCGAATTGGGTATCTTCAGGCCATCGCGTGAATCTATCGACTATCGTTAAGATATAAGAGTATCCACGAGATGGGGGAAGGGGTCCCACTATATCCATATGGATATGGTCAAATCTATTATTTGGAAGTTTGAAAGCTTCCAATGGAGATTTGGTATGCCTTGAAACTTTGGACTTTTGGCAACCTAGGCACGATCGAGACCACTCATTGCAGTCTTTATTGATCGATGGCCAGAAGTATTTCTTGGTAACGGCTCGTCTTGTAGCACGAATACCAGGATGAGAGAGACTGTTCGGAGTTGAACGCTAGTCTCCGTAAGGAAATGGGTATGTAAGGCCTAGGAATGCCTATACTAGTTTCACACCACACCTGATGGGCGGTGAATGGTATTGGTGTGAGAACTAATTTTACCCGTGAGCCGTTGCTGGGGTGCTCTTGTAGAGACTTCAACTCTGTGTCACCTTGTTGAGCCTGAGCCAGTGTAGGCAGGTCGAAGGTGACCGAGTCGACGTTGTCGGTTGCTAGTGAGCGCGACAAGTAGTCGGCGACAACGTTTTGTTTACCCGACACATGTCTGATGTCTGTGGTAAACTGAGAGATTAGACCCAAATGTCTGGTCTGTCGAGGGGATCGTTCGGTCTTTGTGTGAAGGGCGCGAACCAGTGGTTTGTGATCAGTATAGACCACAAAATTGCGTCCTTCAACGAAATAATGGAAGTGTTTGATCGCTGCATAGATTGCGAGGAGTTCGCGATCGAATGCAGAGTACTTCCGTTCGGTTGGTGACAGCTTTTTGGAATAAAAAGCTAGAGGTTGCCACCGATGACCGTTGAATTGTTCCAAAACGCCTCCGATTGCATAATCAGAGGCGTCAGTCGTAAGACTGTATTTTGCATCCTCGATTGGATGGTTCAGCAGAGTTGCTTCAGCCATCGAGGTTTTCACCTTGAGGAATGCCGCCTGACATTCTGCTGGCCAGTCAAAAACTTTATTGGCACGTGAGCGGTTGAGAAGGTCTCTCAAATGCTCGTTTATAGGCACCAACTGTTCAGCCAATTTTGGGATAAATCGGTGATAGAAATTCACCATTCCCAAAAACGTCTGGATCGATTTGACAGAAGTTGGAGGTGCGAGATCAACGATAGCCTGAACCCGATCGGAGGATGGAAGTGTTCTATCCTTTGTGATGCGGTGGCTTAGAAACTTAATCTCTGTTGCACCAAAAACGCATTTCTCTAGCTTAATGGTTAAACCGAAGCTATCGAGGCGTTTAAAGAGCTCTTCGAGGTGAACGATATGCTCATCCTCGGTTTTACTGGCGATAAGTATATCGTCCAAGTATACATAAACGAAGTCGAGATCTCTCGTAACTTCATTTATGAACCTTTGAAAGGTTTGGGCTGCATTTCGTAAGCCGAATGGCATACGTGTAAACTCATATAGGCCGAATGGCGTAATGAGTGCAGTCTTATGCACGTCTTCTGGGGCGATTGGTATGTGATGGTATGCACGTACCAAGTCAACCTTCGAAAAAATTGTGCAGCCGTGAAGATTCACCGAGAAATTCTGTATATGCGGGATCGGATATCTATCCGGCACAGTGACAGCGTTAAGGCGACGGTAGTCGCCGCATGGCCTCCAATCATGTGAGTCCCGTTTAGGGACCAGATGAAGCGGAGATGCTGCGGGGGACGACGAAGGTCGACAAATCCCCAATTGGACCATATGGTCGAACTCTAACTTTGCCACCTTCAGTTTCTCCGGATGGAGTCGCCGAGCGGTGACAAAAGGTAATTGCCCTTTAGTTACAATGTGGTGTTGCACATTGTGTTTAACCGGAAGGTTAAAATTGGGCGGTTTTGTTAACGAAGCGTACTTCGTTAATAGCTCTTTGTATATGCCAATAACTCGGCATGGAAATGTTTCGGGGTTGTAGTCGACGGTAGCGCACACGTTAATTCGAAATTTCGTGCGCTTGTCGACTAAATGCCGATATTCAAAATCGACGGACAATTTGAACTTCGTTAAGAAGTCCGCCCCGATAATGGCTTTAGTGGTGTCAGCTATAATAAAGTTGTAAACATATCGTCGGCGTAAGCCGAGTTCAAGTTCAAGCAACTTTGTGCCGAAAGTACGGATCAGTGATCCGTTGGCCGCGTATAGAAGGACGTTCGGGCTACCGTTATGGGCCGGGAACGCCTTGGCGGGAACAATTGAAACGTCCGAGCCCGAATCAATCAGAAAGTCCATCCGATTGTTGGTGTCACGGACGAATAAACGATATGAGCGGCCGGTTATATGCTCGCTCGAATCGATCCCCAACTTTAGTTTTTTTTAGGGTTGGTGGTGGCCTTTTTCTTCGCCGGCTTGGCTTGACCACCACCGAAACTGCAGGGGGCCTTGCAGGTGCGTGCTTCACTACCATAACGGTAGTGGAAATAGCACAGGCTACCCCGCAGTTTGTTTGCCCCTGTTGGCCGATTGGCCGAGGGCTGGCGCGGGCCGCTCTGCCGTTTGGCAGGTGTTCGGCTACGCTGGCTGATTAGCTGCTCCATCCGAGCCGTTAATTTGTTGATGTCGCGTTGTAGCGACACCAACGTTGGCTCTGTGCTAGCCGGAGTTGCGCGGACGGCGGACGTGTATGAGGTACCTCCTTGTGGAAGCACCTCCCACACTTTGTCCGCCGTAGCTGCCAGTCCGGCTAGTGTTTGGTCGGCAGAGGTGGCCAATGAGACTTGGATAACCTGTGGAAGCCTCCGCTCCCACAGGTTCCGGATCAGGTCATCATTGACCGCCGCCGATCCGCCAGCTAATGCCTTCAGAGCCTGGAGGAACTCGGAAGGTTTCCGATCTCCAGGCTCTTGCATTGACAACAGCTGCTCGAGTCTGCGCTTCTCAGAAGTTCCGTACTTCTCGAGCAGGTGTTGTTTGATTTCCTCGTATGAGGAGGTGGAATGGTCTACGGTGCTTAGCCGCATCGCCGTTACCGCCTCTTCCGGTAATGCGGCCATAACGTTGTAGACCTTGCCACTATTTGATTTGCAGCCCGCCAACTTGAACATTATCTCGGCTTGGTAAAACCAAGAGGCGGGCTGGTGTATCCAGAACTTCGGGATGTCGAGCTTCGATACCGAAGCGGCATAGACTCCCGAAGTACCGGGCTTTGGCTCATCTAATTGTGGCGTTTCCATGTGAACGTCTTGTTCACTGGATGAACCCTCGGTTCTTGACATATTAATTGTAAAATTTTAAAGAGAGCAAAAAAAAAGGAAAGAAGATATATAAGGAGTGAAACCACGAACCCAAAATTGAAAAAAAAATAACAAATATATATATACGTATATATATGTATGTAATATGCTTATATGTATATAGCGTAATATGCTTATATGTATATAGCGTAAAATACAAAAAGTATGTATAAATTCTGTTTTCGATATGTATATATATATATTTAATAAAAATTTTTAAAGAATGTAGAAACAAATCTAAATGTAAACAAATAAGCCAAAAGAACCAAAGAAATCGCACTTCAATTGAATTAAAAATTCTGATTTGATTGATGAATTAAAATTATTAAATACCCAGAAGAACAATATGTCTGTATGTAACTGATGTAAAAAATATGCGCATGAAATCTACGCTTGTATGTGTGTCTAAATTATATTAAATGTATATAAAAAAAATATATATTTAAGAATGTAAACAAATAAGCCAAAAGAACCAAAAAAAATCGCACTTCTATTGAATTAAAAATTCTGATTTGATTGATGAATTAAAATTATTAAATACCCAGAAGAACAATAAGTCTGTAAATGTTGTAAATGATGTAAAAAAAATATGCTCATGAAATCTGCGCTTGTATGTGTGTCTAAATTATATTAAATGTATATAAAAAAAATATATTTTAAGAATATATGTATGTGTATGTGAATTGTGTTAAATGTATATAAAAAAAAATATGGTTAAGAATATATGTATTACTACGTTTACAAGCGGAGTTTCCCTCCGGATGGAAGTTTCGATCCGGAGTGAAACACCGCTTATAAACCAGGAGTGAAAATCCAGAACTTGGATTTTCGCTCCCGAAGAAAAAGCTGGAGTGAAACTTCGATCCCGGTTTATGTTGTGCTTATAAACGCTGACTGGGAGTGAGAATTTTTTCCAAAGGGGAAAACTTTGTTAAAAAGAAGCTGGGTGTTTTATTTTGCAACAATAGATTTTTTTCTTTGTTTATTGATATTTTTAAATACATTAAATTAAACATTGGGTTTATATTTGTCTTTGCTATGATTTTGAATTTGTGCTTGGAGCTGTCATCTCAAACCAGAAAGTATTTTGGATTTACACTCCCATTGCTTATAAACGCATCGGGAGTTTTACTTTGGATTGAAGATCCAGGAGTGAAACTCCGCTTATAAACGTAGTATATGTGTATGTAAATTATGTTAAATGTATATAAAAGTTTATAAATTATGTTAAATGTTTATAAAAATATGGTTAAGATTATGTATCTTGAAAAAAAAATTATCTGTTGTCCTTTTGTGTTGGATCCAATTTTGATGTGTAAACTGTAACTGGAATTTCCCAAAAAGCTAAATAGCGGTTTTTTTTACACCGATTAAATGGTTTCTTCTTTCAGCGCCTTATTTCTCCAGGGATAAAGCAAAATTTATCAAAATTATCCAGAATCCTTTGGCTGGTTTCCACTTGATTGCACTATGTGCTAATTACTTTTTTTTTTGCAATGCGCGTGCGCGTCGGAGTCACCAATTTAGTTTCAGCACCATGCGGTGGTGAACAATAGACGAATGAAACAAGCAATTGAGAACACTTTTGTTTTATGATTATATTTTATTTTGTCACAGTTGTATTCTAACTTTAACACTACTTATTTCTATCGTATGGTATATATATGTATATACGTTTATTATTTTATTTCGAGGGTTTTTAATTGCGTACGCGTTAACACGTCAAATCTCCGAAGACACTTGGTAACCAGTGAGTAGTGGAGATGCCGGAAATTGGTTCGATCGCTAGACGTGATCGGAACGGAACGAAAACGGCAAGATCACTGAACTTTGCGTTCGGTGATCGATTGAGTGTTCCGACTGATCGTTTTGATCGTGCCGGAAGTTGTTGTGTGACATTGCGTAAAGTTTGGTAATTAAACTTTACGCGGTCACTACAGACCCATTACCTTTGTGATGAAATAATAGCTTACTTTTACATAGGGATGTCCTATGGCGGTAAGTACTTACTGTAGGCATTACAAACGAGGACTTATTTCAGAGGTGAAGTGTATTAAGTGAATACATAGACTACCATGTATGGCACGCAGAATAAAATTCTGGCTACCCTTTTTAGCATTAAAAACATTACTATCCAAAATTACCATTGCATTTCAGCTACATTTGGTGAGAATTTTACTAGCAAGATATCTTTTTGACTGCACTGCACGATCCACACCGAACGAATTTGGAGGACGGAATAAACTCAAGAAGAGAGGCTTCGACAAGACAAAGAATAATAAAAGCACATCACATTTCCAACGAAAGTATTTCACAAGTCATTACCTAGTCGCTTACCTAGCCATTACAATGTAAAGACCTCCATTTTACTAAATTTGCAGTAGAATTTTTCAATTACCATGTAAGCGGTTACACAAATCATTAATGAATTCTTGGGTTACCTGAGCAGCCCCTCGCTAGTTTTCCTGCTGGGAGCCTTTGATTTGTTACATATAGGGTGTTAGTAATACTCTATTTACAAATTTTATAGCGCCAAACTATTAGGAGTCCTAGCATACGTGACAGACCCTGTACAAGCAGTTGCGGAAAAATTGTAAAGATGAGAGGATGAATATTAACAAAACTAGTTAATACTAAGTAAAGCCGGTTTATAGTACAATTCAGCCTGTCCCTGTTATGCTGTCTGTAAATTTTGGAAAGAAGGATTCAATTGTTTTACAGTTCCAGGATGATATATTTATGTGGATCTATAGCCATGGTCCTAAATCCAAAGCAATGCCTGAATGCGAAAGGATCTTTTTGATTTAAAGCCGTGAATTATGCCTACTGGGGACACCACGATATAAAAAACGCGCCCTGTACTCGACCTCTTAGGTGGTGTGGAAGAGAGAGCACAAGACTTATTATATTTATAAAGCACTTACAATTCCTGGTGCGTTATAAATTTTAAAATATTCTTTTGGAGTAAAGTGCGACAGTTTAGCATGGAATGGTTTTACATAAAGAAAGATTTTACTTTTCCCATATCATTAAACATTAAATTTGAATGATGAGGCAAAATACTTCATTGCCTGGGATACTATATCGAGCCCTTCCCGCCGTTTTATCGTAAGCGACATTTTTTCGAAAATTCGTTTTTTACCGCAAACGACGTTAATTTAACCTTCGAAACATACCACCAATTTTGACATTAATCGGATAATAAACTAGCCTAACTAATAAAATAATTAGCCTAACTAATTTCAGCCCATTACAAATAACAGATTCAAAAATAAGTAAAAAAAACCTTCTCTTGTAAAATTTACTTTTTGTCGGTTACGATAAAACGGCGGGAAGGGCTCGATATGATAAAAACCTCTTCCATATGTAATTTAAAACTTTTTACTGAAATTTTCTCAGGCTCAACTTTTGGTCGAAAATAGAAAAATTTTTATATTCTGCCCAAAGCAGAAATTAAAATTTGCGGCACCGTATCCACCTGCAAACAAAAAAATATGATTTCATAAAAAAATAAAAATCTTCCACGACTAAATTTTTCCCTAAACCTGAAAAATCGTTTTTAAGCAACACAACAACAAAAATTCCGAAAATTTTGCCTCAAAGAACGGCAGGCGCAATCGCCAGTAGATATATCCCAATTCATGCGATTGCTATATACATGAATTCAAAAGTTCAATGTACATAAGCAGCGAAACCGATAGACAGCTTTTATATATTTCGAAAGCTCTTGATTCTCAGTTTTAACATGGATTTTTGAAATCAGTGTAAGTAAGGCCATCTATGACCAAAGCCCGCAAACTAGGTTACGTATCTACTTATAGATAATCAATGGCATAACCAACGATTGTCGGTAACAACTCTGGTTGATGTCCGAACTAATGACTTATGTACTAAACTAAAATTGGAACGCGCGATAAGTGAAGACAACTTCAAGCTTCTGGACGAAAAGAAAAGAACATACCACTAGGCTCGAGAAAAAGGACTCGAGAAGGTTCCAGAAGTTAAATAAAGGTGGAGCTTGGATATAAAAAGCGGCTTACAGGCACTGAGAGAGTCAGTTTTGATTTGAAAGGCGATAAAAGTGTTCTAAGGTGAAAACAGTGAAAAGTGGTGATTTAAAAGTGAACAATAAAGCGACAGATAGAGTTTAATGGTGCGAGTTATTAAATTTAAAGTGATTATAGTGAACTGTAAGAATTGTGTTTGTAATTAAATTGTGTTTTGGTTTGTGATAAATAAATTATTGTTTCACTTTAGAACATTTTTATCGCCTTTCAAATCAAAACTGACTCGATAGCGGCTGCCAGGCGCTTTTATATAGGCAGCTCCACCTTTGTCTACTATCTAGGACCTTCGTTTTCTGGTTCCTTGTGGTATGTTCTTTTATTTCCTTAAGTTTCGACCAGCTTGAAGTTGTCTTCGCTTATCGCTCGTTAGTTTAGTACATAAATTCTTAGTTCAGACAACAACCGAAAATCGTTGATTCATCCTCTCGACAAACAGATGGCGCATAATCATCACATTGCCCCCTTCTTAGGACTGTTCGTCCCGAACAGTTGTCCATCCTGGATCCGGCTGATGATATGGGCACAGCCTGTCTATGTGCACAATCTTCTTCTTTGCTTTGGGTCCTTGTTGAATCGATGTGTAGACCACATCGTTGATCCGTGTTAGGATTATATAGGGCCCCTCCCACTGACGCTGAAGTTTCGGAGACTTGCCTTTCCGTCTTCGAGGGTTGAACAGCCAAACGAGGTCACCTTCCTGGAATCCGCTACAGTTTGCTCGGAGGTTGTACCTTGGTTTCATCCTGTCACTGGCCGTCTTAGGATTCTCCCTTGAGATTTTGTCAACTGAGGCTCCAACGTGGTGTTGTCTTATTTCTCCTTTCGCTCTTACTCGAGGACCCTTGCTGCCGGCACAAGCTGTGCATTTGCGACACCAATTCGTAACATCCTCCCGCATGTGAAGCCAATAGAGTCTCTCCTTTATTTTTGACAGAGTTTTGTTGACTCCCAAATGTTCTCCTGACGGGCTATTATGACACTCCTCAAGAATATCTGTTATTCCAGCACGAGGGACTAACACCTGCATTCGATGAGAGGTACCATCAGCTGTTTCCCATTTGCGCTTCAAAATACTCCTCCTTCGATATGCAATGAATCCCATTGGGCCCAATAGCTCTTCAGGATTTCACTTCTCTCTGCGATGTCTTTCCATTTAGGCTTCTCGTTGTGTTCTTTCCATGACAAAATCGCAGAAATGTCCGGGTCGTCGCGTTGCGCATCTCGAATTCCTTGGTCCTCATATTTTATGCTTGGCTCCGCAGTCGTCTTTTGACATTTTTCCTCAATACGCCAACGATACTTAAAACCTGGTTCGCATGGTCGCCGAGACAGTGCAGTATCCATTGGAATTCCCCTGTTGCGGTGTTTCATCATCAATTCTCCAAGGTCCAATAGTATTCCGTGTGTTGTCATAAAGTCCAAACCAAGAATACACTCGTCTACTATGTCAGCTACCAGGAACGAATGTGTAAACTTAATGTCGCCGAGTACCACGTCCATCATTGTTTCCCCATGTAATTTCACTGGTTCTCCTGTTACAGTTTTCAGAGTGTACTGGCCCGCGTTTTTCAGCCACTTTCTACCGACCAAATCAGCCCTGATGACAGATCTTGAAGCACCTGTATCCACGGTAATTGTGTATTGTTCATCACCAACTTTCCCCTCAATGACAAGGCTGTTGTTGCCACGCTGCAGTTGGGTGATGTTGACGATGACATCAGGGGTCTCCATTTTCCCCACTAACTCCCTCCGGTCGCCTTTCTGCCGTTGTCCACATTTTTCACAGCATGTTGAGCCACTCCTACTCCCTGGCGATTCCACTCTCCTTCGCTTTCGGCAACTCCTTTGTAAATGGCCCGGCTCGCCACAGTTCCAGCATCGTAGACGACGACGTACTTCCGAGGTGTTGACTCGATGGCAAATGTTCTCAGTCATATTGATTCCCCTGAGGTTTACCCTCGTTCGCCATAGCTTCTCGAAGCAGGGCGATTAGGGAACTTTTAGCCCCCACCGTTGACAACGAGCGTTTACTTAATTCTTTTTTCAACTCTACAGTGCGCAAATCCACTAGCTTTCGACCCATTTTATTAATAAGTCCTTATTTCTCACGCACAAAATTTAAATTCCAATCACAATTATTGTTCAAGTTCACTTATTTCACTTATCTCTTAATTAATCCCACTTCTGACACCAATTGTTACGTTTTTACGGCTTAACGGATTCGTAGGATTAATTAAGGAATACACTTTTTAATTATTCACACAATAATTTATTTATTACAAACCGAAACACAATGTAATTACAAACACAACTCTTACAGTTCACTATAATCACTTTAAATTTAATAACTCGCACTATTAAACTCTATCTATCGCTTTATAGTTCACTTTTAAATCACCACTTTTCACTGTTTTCACTTTAGAACATTTTTATCGCCTTTCAAATCAAAACTGACTCGATAGCGGCTGCCAGGCGCTTTTATATAGCAGCTCCACCTTTCTCTACTTTCTGGAACCTTCGTTTTCTGCATTGATTATAGAGCATTGATTATATACTAAGTAGATATGGACAAACGCGAGTCAAATTAACTTCAGGTTACGGCACCACGAGCTGGGGGCGCTAATATCGCAGGGTTTTATGCTCCGCTATATATGGTTACTTTCCGAAATAAACTTTTTCTGGTTTATGTGAAAGCCCTTTGCGCATTTGAAAACAAAATCAGAAGCTACGGCTTTGGGTTTAGTGGCTGCGAATCTAAAAACAGATTCCTATGCGCTTTTTCCTATTGTTTTGTTAGGGAAGGGCAAAGAGGATGAAAAAATGATGATGATTTCGTAGCTGATGGGTGAAATTTTACAATGAGGGAATGAAATGAATGGGCGAGATAATTTTAATGGGAAATTTGGCATCAAGGGTTTTTTATTATGTTGATAAAATTGAAATGGGTTTTCAGGGATTATTCCAATTTTTTTAAATGAGTTTTGAATGACAAATAGAATTCGTAGAAATTAGTAATTTTTACGGATAATTGTACTACTGTTGAGATATATAAATAATTTCTATTTATGTGGCATGGTGAACCTTTTATACGTAGATGTTAATGAACCTTGCGTTTGATCTGTGTGGTGTTATATGGTTTCAACAACACCGGCTCGTTGTTCTATTTACTAACGAAGGGGAGGTATATGTAGTGGGCCTGCAATAGGCCGAGTTTGCTGTCTTGGGAAAAAAGGTGCATGTAGGTAAAAGCGGTAAAAATTAGCGAGGGCTGCAAATACTACCGTGGCTTGAGGGGTCTCTAAAGGAGCAAAAGGGTGCTATAGCCAATGCACCTTCTTCGCTTTACACCTTCTCCAGCCAAGGCAAGCTAGTTTTTGGGGCACCTGCAATACAGGTTCGCGCCACGCAACCGTCAAAAACAATTAAATATATAGTATTTTATTACAACAAAAACTAGGGATTTATAACGAGTTGAAATAAATTGAGAGGACTATTAAACAAATTATTGTAATTACAACCAGACGCATTTTGATAAAGACAAATCCGAGGCTGAAGCTCTGTTAATTTATTTTTTCCAAAGATGAAAGAATAATAATATTAATAATGTTACAATATTGCTAACTAAATATCTAGGTAGCCGGATGCTCCCGAGGTCATTGATGGTGGCTTGTGCCGTAAGGCTCGTGAACTTTTGGTTGGGGTCATGTGTCGTATGGGTTGTGGCCGTGGGAAAATAACTTCTGCCCAGATATACGAGTTATGTTCAATACAATTCCATATAAGGCGGAATGTAGGACTTGTAGATTGTAGAGGGCCGCCTGCTGAAGGAGGAACTTGCATCTCTTCAGGAATCTGATAATTGATAAGCATTGCATTGATAATCTTGTTTGGCGATTTGGAATATGTGATTACTCCATCGCAGATCTGGGACCTTATTTTCTATTACAATATTGTTATTTTTTTCCGAAACTGCCGAAACCGTATTTGATATTATACACTATTGACATTTATTTTACATGAAAATTTAACAATATTGGTAAATTTTTACTTGCAAGCTGCTTCGTCTTCTAATCGGATTTAACAATATTGTAATACGGAATGCCACTGAAGATTAAATTACGTCTAAAAGTACGAGTCCATCAAAGGCATTTTTTCTTGACGTGATAATGACGTAAAAAGATGATGTTCCAAATGTGCATAGCTGCGATATGCACTTTCTTCGTGACGTCATTTTGCCGGCGAGCAAATGTTTGTTTTCTTTGGTGGATTTGTATATTAAGATGTTAAGAGATGAGTCAGCTATTAGATTCTTTTTGCCACTGAGATAAAGGGAAGGATGGTACAATTTTTTCGAGGGATGAGAGTTCACACTCTATTAGACAAGGTCTTGCCCGTTCTTGTCTTATATTGACGAAGGCGTACTACCTTAATTGAATGGCCCGTACTACCTTAATTGAATGGCCAGAAATAAAGCTCTCAAACCAGTTCTTTAGTATTGCGATGTGCGTTAATTTTACAGTTTTACAGAAAGCGTCGAATTTTCCACCTGTGCAAAGGAATTTGCACGCATAACTCTGCGCTCAAGTTTCTGCAAAAATGTATGCAGTTTTAAAAAGAGGCGGCTTTTCTATCCACTCAATCAACTCAATAATTTTTAAAGCTACAACTTTTAAGAAAATGACCAGCATTTAATAAAAAATTCACCTTTGAACCAAAAAAAATAGTAAAACTGAATGAAAATATTGTAGATATTGTGAGCCCTCATCATTCTTATAGCTACACAATATGTGTACATCTCTCTTCTTGAAGTTTGGCTCTCGTTGCAACCTGAACATCAAGAATTCCAACTTGTATGCAACAACTGAGTTTTTGTGTCGACGGACCCGCCACTAATTATAGGTTTTCATGGCAGGCTTCCAGTTGAATTCTTAATAATTTAAATTATTTTTATTTCCAATTGGATTATTTTCATTAATTTTTAAAATTTGATACTATCAGAAGTAAGCAAAAGGGTAGTTTTATTGAAGCTACCATAATTAAATGAACGGGTGGTGGAGTGGGATATTCATATACATGTACATATATATAAAATTCTTAGAATTTTAGATAATTATTTACTTTATCACCGCACTCTCGCAGGAGGTAGGCTTTGTAAGGGGTTGACCAGAGCATGTTGCTTTTGGAATTAGCCGTTGGTCACCGGTTGGTTATTCAGGGTTAAAATTTTGTAAAAGTAATTTTTATAAAAAATAGCAGTTTAATTCTCCCACCAAAAACTCACCGCATTTTTGGAGTATTGCGCGAACTTTTGCGTCTGATTGAAGTAAACAAACATTTTAAAAAATGATACAATACAACTTAATACAAACATTTTAAAAAATCTTTCAAAATCGGAACTCTTCTTTTTTCATTGACGACTACCACTCTTGAGAAATATGAAGTAGGGTTTTAAACGAAAGTTTTTTATTGTTTTCTATTATTGCACGCAAATATTTATACATATGTATATTCACATTTTCAAATAGTTTGCTCAATTTGCTCTAAAAGCAATAATAAAATCAATACAAAAAAACTAGAATTTTGTTAAAAACAAACTTATTTAATTTTTCTCAAAATAAAAAAAAACACGATGCTAAATTTCCCATTAAATCTCTCTTCCCATTCTTAATTTCTTCATTCATAAATTTCAGCCACCGGCCAAGAAATCATCGTAGTTTCAGCCCACCCACCCCCTTCCAAATCAAAACAAAAGGAATGCCCGCACAGGAATCTATTTTTAGATCCGAAACTTTTGTTTTTTCTTCCAACATGCGTCAAGGGCTTTGAAGTGCTTTTTTAAATTCAGGCGCAAACCCGCTTTTTTATGTTTTATTAAAAAATAGCAAAATTAAAAAAATTGTCTATTTTATGATTATTATGCACTAATAAAAAATTAATATTATTAAACTAATGTTGTAAACCCATTCCCATTAATTTTAGAGGTTTACAACAGAAATTCGCAGCCCTAAAACTTAATTCAGTGTAACTAGCGCCATCTAACAAGACAACCTGAAAGATGTTTGTCCATATCTACTTACTCTATAATCAATGGGTTGCAACGAGAGCCAAACTTCAAGAAGAAAGATGTACACATATTGTGTAGCTATAAGAATGATAAGGGCTCACATGCTCTTGCTTGGGACGACCAGCTTTTTTAGTATGTATAAATTAACCGTTAATTTAAAGGCCTTCGTGATATTCAATATTCATCTTACTAGGTAGCTGGGCATGTGAGCCTTACAGCTAGCTATTCATAAGATTTCCCATTTAGATTTATCTGTGAAACAAAGGAAAGCCGCTGGAAATGTGCGCAAAAACATTCCGTCGACATTGTCCGCACAAGGATTCCGCCAAGGATTCCGGATTCATTCAAACATCAAAGTAAGACGGGCAAACCCCTCTTTCCCACCATTAAACACTAAATGCACATCAGCCAGTTTCTTAACAAGTTCTTTAATACATATCTACAATATTTTCATTCAGTTTTACTATTTTTTTTGGTTCAAAGGTGAATTTTTTATTAAATGCTGGTCATTTTCTTAAAAGTTGTAGCTTTAAAAATTATTGAGTTGATTGAGTGGATAGAAAAGCCGCCTCTTTTTAAAACTGCATACATTTTTGCAGAAACTTGAGCGCAGAGTTATGCATGCAAATTCCTTTGCACAGGTGGAAAATTCGACGCTTTCTGTAAAACTGTAAAATTAACGCACATCTCAGTACTAACGAACTGGTTGGAGAGCTTTATTTCTGGCCATTCAATTAAGGTAGTACGGGATGGCGTTGAATCTCGACCGGCGTTTTCCGAGAGTCGACTTTCTCACCTGATTTCTTTCTAATATTCATTAATGATATGCTCTCAATCCCCTCCAACCCACTTCATAGTTTTGGCAATGACACAAGGCGTTACTCCTACGCCTTCGTCAATATAAGACAAGAACGGGCAAGACCTTGTCTAATAGAGTGTGAACTCTCATCCCTCGAAAAAATTGTACCATCCTTCCCTTTATCTCAGTGGCAAAAAGAATGTAATAGCTGACTCATCTCTTAACATCTTAAGATACAAATCCACCAAAGCAAACAAACATTTGCTCGCCGGTAAAATGACGTCACGAAGAAAGTGCATATCGCAGCTATGCACATTTGGAACATCATCTGTTTACGTCATTATCACGTCAAGAGAAAACGCCTTT
Organism: Thereva unica; assembly: GCA_949987705.1. Lineage (NCBI taxonomy): Eukaryota > Metazoa > Arthropoda > Insecta > Diptera > Therevidae > Thereva > Thereva unica. Next base: position 96,190,559 of record OX465281.1, read on the forward strand.
GGTGGACTCGTACTTTTAGACGTAATTTAATCTTCAGTGGCATTCCGTATTACAATATTGTTAAATCCAATTAGAAGACGAAGCAGCAATATTGCAATAGAAAATAAGGTCCCAGATCTGCGATGGAGTAATCACATATTCCAAATCGCCAAACAAGCTTATCAATGCAATGCTTATCAATTATCAGATTCCTGAAGAGATGCAAGTTCCTCCTTCAGCAGGCGGCTCTCTACAATCTACAAGTCCTACATTCCGCCTTATATGGAATTGTATTGAACATAACTCGTATATCTGGGCAGAAGTTATGTTCCCACGGCCACAACCCATACGACACATGACCCCAACCAAAAGTTCACGAGCCTTACGGCACAAGCCACCATCAATGACCTCGATACTTCGGGAGCATCCGGCTACCTAGATATTTAGTTAGCAATATTGTAACATTATTAATATTATTATTCTTTCATCTTTGGAAAAAATAAATTAACAGAGCTTCAGCCTGGGATTAGTCTTTATCAAAATGCGTCTGGTTGTAATTACAATAATTTGTTTAATAGTCCTCTCAATTTATTTCAACTCGTTATAAATCCCTAGTTTTTGTTGTAATAAAATACTATATATTTAATTGTTTTTGACGGTTGCGTGGCGCGAACCTGTATTGCAGGTGCCCCAAAAACTAGCTTGCCTTGGCTGGAGAAGGTGCAAAACGAAGAAGGTGCATTGGCGATAGCACCCTTTTGCTCCTCTAGAGACCCTTCAAGCCACGGTAGTATTTGCAGCCCTCGCTAATTTTTACCGCTTTTACCTGCATGCACCTTTTTTCCTAAGACAGCCAACTCGGCCTATCGCAGGCCCACTACATATACCTCCCCTTCGTTAATAAATAGAACAAACAGCCGGTGTTGTTGAAACCATATAACACCTCACAGATCAAATGCAAGGTTCGTTGACATCTACGTATAAAAATCACCATGCCACATAAATAGAAATTATTTATATATCTCAATAGTAGTACAATTATCCGTAAAAATTACTAATTTCTACGAATTCTATTTGTCATTCAAAACTCATTTAAAAAAATGGAATAATCCCTGAAAACCCATTTCAATTTTTTCAACATAATAAAAAACCCTTGATGCCAAATTTCCCATTAAAATTATCTCCCCCATTCATTTCATTCCCTCATTGTAAAATTTCACCCATCAGCTACGAAATCATCATCATATTTTCATCCTCCTTGCCCTTCCCGAACAAACCAACAGGAGTAAGCGCATAGGAATCTATTTTTAGATCCGCAGCCACTAAACCCAAAGCCGCAGCTTCTGATATTGTTTTCAAATGCGCAAAGGGCTTTCAAATAAACCAGAAAAAGTTTATTTCGGAAACTAACCATATATATCGGAGCATAAAACCCTGCGATATTAGCGCCCCCAGCTCGTGGTGCCGTAACCTGAAGTTAATTTGACTCGCGTTTGTCCATATCTACTTAGTATATAATCAATGTTTTCTGGTTCGTTGTGGCATTGATTATATAAAGAAATAGATATGACAAGAAAGACTTGCCATTAACACGATAGATGGCCATACTTGTACCAATTTGTGGCCGCATTTAACGAACAACAACGCTTTTGCCGACAAGAAGATAAACTACAAGGAGAGAGAAACAGCGCGACGGTTTTAACCAGCGGTAGAAGATCGAATTAAAGTAGTTGAATCGCCAGCCATTCCTTTTTCAGGAATGTTTTCAGAAAAAAAGTGTATTTTTATTTTAAGAAATTAAATTGTCAACTTTCTGTTAAATAAACTGTATCATTATTTGTATAATCAAAGTGTGATTATTTATTGTAGTGTTGGACCTAAATTGTAACCATAAACCCGCTACATATTGGTGACCCTTGTGTAAATAAAAAATCTCAGTGCGCGTCTCATAAAATTTCGCGGTACAAAATGCCTACTGAACATTCGCCAACTCGAGGAAAAAGTGGAGCAAATGACGAATTTGATCCATTAAAGAATCATCGAGACACAGATAGGCAACTCAATGCAAGTGAGACGACATTACAAAGTCATTCAAGTGGTAAGTACAGCTCGGATTCACAACAACTCCGACCTCAAAATCCGCCATTAAACAATCTCGCTTCCAATAACTATGGCGAATACGGGCAACAAAACCAAGTTCTGGCAGTCAACAAACCTCAAGTTCCTGATTTTTATCGAGATGATCCAAAAACATGGTTTTTGGTAGTAGAAACTGAATTCAGATCATTTCCAAATTGCAGCGATAATATCAAATTCAGCACCGTCATCAAAGCATTGGATCCAGGGACACTAAAACAAATCAGTGACATTCTCAGTCAACCTCCTGAGCGCGACAAATTCGAAGCCGTAAAAAAGATAATTATAGAGCGTCTTGCTAGCTCAAGACAAAAAGATATCCGCAAATTATTAAAAGGCATGACTCTGGAAAATCGCAAACCTTCACAACTCCTCAGAGAGATGAAAGATATCGCTGGCACTTCCATTGATACAGACATTTTGCACCAACTTTGGCTAGATTGCTTACCTGCTGACATTCGTACACTCCTAATCATTAATGACAATGAAAACTTAGAAACGTTGGCTAAAGTGGCAGATCGCATTATGGAAGCACGAGGCTCACTCGTCATGTCAACAAATACTGCCGTAGACCGCATCGATCCTCCGATTAAAGCTTATAAAGATTTAGAAAAGAAGATTGATGATACACAGGCAATGCTTGCTACATGCGTCCGCGAACTCAAGATAGTAAAGGACCAGCAAACACAACTTGCTCAGCAACTGCAACAGATTTATAATCCTCCAGTTCGTGTCATACCACAAGTACAACAACAACTTGCACAAATACCTCAACAGTTTCGCAGTAGATCAAAGTCAAGAAATCGCAGGCATGACGATCAGGGCGTCTGCTATTATCACTAAAAATTCGGAAGCGAAGCAAAATTCTGCACAATGCCATGCACCTATAGCAAAAACACAAATCCTCTGGGAAACTAAACTCGCTGGCATCAGTTGGAGCTGTTGGTGACAGCGTGGATCTACCACCTAAAGAGCTCCGTCTACATATTTATGATAGAAATTCTAATCTTAAGTTCTTAATAGATTCTGGTTCTGTAGTTTCAATTGTCCCGTCAAATACCTTTCGGAAAAAAGAACCGCTAAACAACCTAGTACTTTTTGCTGCAAACTCTACAAGAATCAATACCTTTGGCTCCAGAATAGTCAACCTAGACCTCAATCTTCGACGCAACTTCTCTTGGTCCTTCATCATTGCTGACATACAAGCTGCAATAATAGGGGCTGATTTTCTTGCTCACTATGGTCTTCTGATTGACTTACAAAATCAAAGACTCATAGATACAATCACTAAACTTACGACTAAGGGTGAACTGCTGCAGACTTCTCTTCATGATATCTCTACAATAGATTCTTCAAGTTCTTATGCTAAACTACTTCAAGAATTCATAGAAATTACGACTCCTCAAGGTAAGCCAAACCCTAAAAAAAACAGCTATGCTCACAGAATCATTGTTAATGGACCACCTGTAACAGCAAAAGCAAGAAATTTAACAGGTGCTAAAGCGGATGCAGCGAAAGCTGAGATATACAGTCTACTTGATTTTGGCTATCTTAGACCATCCAGCAGCAATTGGGCTAGTCCGATTCACCTAACACCAAAAAAAGGAAACGCGTGGAGAATGTGTGGCGACTACAGGAGACTCAACAGTGTTACTCAGCCAGATAAGTACCCACCACCAAATATCCACAGCCTATTTCCATCACTTCATGGAAAAAACACCTTTTCAACGATAGATCTCAACAAAGCGTATCACCAAATTCCGATGCATAAAGATGACATTCCGAAGACTGCCATCATTACTCCATGGGGCCTTTTTGAATACGTCGTCATGCCATTTGGATTGAAGAATGCAACACAAACGTTCCAGAGATTCATGGATTCCATTTTTAGAGGCATGGATTTCGTTTTCGTTTATATTGACGACATTTTGGTAATGTCCAATGGTAAAAAGCAACACGAAGAGCATCTCAGACAAGTTTTTGAAAAACTTAAGGAGTATTCACTTAGTATTAACGCTTCAAAATGCGTCTTTGATCAATCACAAGTCGATTTCCTTGGTTACACCTTAAACTCCCAAGGTTACTCACCAACAGCAGAACGACTTGACAAAATTCATCAATTTCCAAGACCTGAAACAGTCATGGAGCTCCAGAGGTTCTTGGGAATGATAAATTATTACCGCCGCTGTATTCCTGAAGCTGCAAAACTACAAAAGCCGTTGTATGAATATATAAAACCAACAAAGAAAAAGGACAAAACTAAAATTCTTTGGACAGAAGAATCAATTGAGGCTTTTAATGCGTGTCAACGTTGCCTAACATCAACCACTTGTTTAGCTTTTCCATCACCTACTACAGATCTAGCCCTCTCCACTGATGCTTCCTCAACTGGCATTGGAGCAACGTTAGACCAACTCGAAGATGGTACTTGGAAACCGTTAGGACATTTTTCAAGGAAACTAAGTAGTGCTGAACGGAACTACAGCACTTATGACCGAGAATTATTAGCAGTTTTCGCTGGAATTAAACATTTTCAAGACTTACTTGATGGCCGTTTTTTCATCGTAAAGACCGATCACAAACCTCTTATCTACGCCTTTCAGCAGAAGTTAGATAAAGCTTCCGATCGTCAGCGCAGACAACTTGACTACATCTCACAGTTTACTACAGATATTGTTTATGTGAAAGGCAGCGAAAACATAGTTGCCGATGCCTTGTCACGAGTTAATACTATTAATATGCCTACAAAACTTTCTTTTAAAACCATTCATGAAGCCCAAGAGGATGACGAAGAGCTAAAAGATCTCATTGAGAATCCAAACTCACTGAAACTTCAACAACTAGAGATAGAAGGCACGAAAATCTACAGTAATATTACAAATAAAACAGTTCGACCTTACATTCCCAAGACCCTTAGAAAGACTGTTTTCGACATGATACATAATATTGCTCACCCTAGCAATAGGAGCACCTCTCGGACTTTGTGCGAAAAATATGTGTGGCCCAGTATTCGTAAGGATGTTCTCATTTGGTGCCGTCAATGTCTGGCCTGCCGAAAAGCTAAAGTACACCGCCACAACAGAATAAGACCAAATCATATTGACGTACCGGATGAACGCTTCAGTCATATTCACATGGACATCATAGTTCTACCTGAAATAGAAGGTTATAAGTACTGCCTAACCATTATAGATCGATTCTCAAGATGGCCTGTAGCTGTTCCACTGCGCAACATCACCGCTGACACTATCACGACAGCGCTGTTTGACCACTGGATAGCTCATTATGGTACTCCATTGACTATTACTACGGACCAGGGAGCACAATTTGAGTCCACACTCTTTCAAGCTCTGGCAAGGTTCATCGGCGCTAAGAAAAATCGGACAACTCCTTACCACCCTCAATCGAATGGGATAGTGGAGAGATGGCACAGAACCCTAAAGGCAGCCCTAATGTGCTCACCTGAACCTTGGTTTAAAATACTTTCTACAATATTATTGGGACTGAGAATGAGTTATAAGGAAGACCTCAAAGCCACTCCAGCGGAAATGTTATATGGTACAACCTTGAGAATACCTGGTGAATTTTTCGTGACTAATGACCTGAATCCAGATCCTGAAATTTTTGTGCAAAAACATAAAGAATATATGCGTGCCTTACGACCGACACCCACAGCACATCACTCGAGATCCAGAATGTTTATCTTGAAAAACTTAGACACCTGTTCACATGTTCTCATTCGTTCAGATCACGTAAAAGCACCTTTGGAACCTCCATACACAGGACCCTTCAAAGTGGAAGAAAGAATATCGGATCGAGTCTTCAAAGTAAACGTAAATGGTGAAATCAAAACAATTTCTGTTGACCGCCTAAAACCGGCATTCGTCACAAAGACAGACGACTTGTTCAATGAAGAAGAAACCGTTCCTGTACAGCAAATGCAACCACATCATTGGAAAGCCTCGTTGGATCGCCCTGTCAAGACTTACCAGAGAAAAGTCACTTTCAAATCTCCTTCTGTGACTCAACCGGGGGGGAGTGGATGTGGCCGCATTTAACGAACAACAACGCTTTTGCCGACAAGAAGATAAACTACAAGGAGAGAGAAACAGCGCGACGGTTTTAACCAGCGGTAGAAGATCGAATTAAAGTAGTTGAATCGCCAGCCATTCCTTTTTCAGGAATGTTTTCAGAAAAAAAGTGTATTTTTATTTTAAGAAATTAAATTGTCAACTTTCTGTTAAATAAACTGTATCATTATTTGTATAATCAAAGTGTGATTATTTATTGTAGTGTTGGACCTAAATTGTAACCATAAACCCGCTACAAATTTA